>VRYO01002231.1:405111-507053 GCA_009812075.1 Sialia sialis
GCTCTCACTTCTGGGTTGGCATTTCACTGGGATTTGTCCATAAATAAGCCATACCTGAATATAAGCCGCACTACTGGGGCAGGCTGGATTCTTCAATGAAAAAGGTGCGGCTTATAATCGTGAAATTACTGTATCCTATTTTCCTTAGATCCTTGAAATTCGGGTTTTCCTAAAGATACCATGGCAACTCCCATAGCAAAGCACTACTCTTTGAACCAGAACCTGCATGCTTTCATTAAACATTTTATTGACAGCATGGGTATCATGAAACTAACAGCATTCCCTGCATCATCTCTGCACAAGGGAACTGGGGAGGTATTTTTGCTGACACAGCTCAGGGCAGGAAGGATGCTGTGATCACAAATGGAAAAAGGGAAGCCAGCGCAGTAATGCTCTCTGTGCTTAGCTCTTGATCCCATTCCCACTGAGACCAGACCAGGTGTCCCAGCTGTGTATGAAGACCACTGGGAATCCACAGAGAGACCACTGGGAATCCACAGAGAGCAAGGGCACACTTACATGTTTCACATCCCAAGGTGTCTGGCATCCCTCTAGCACATCTCTCCTACCAGTAATGTCTGGAGACAGCAGCAAATTCCTGTTAGCAGAGCTCACGCCTGTTTTCTTTCCAAGTCAAGAGAGCTGCCTGCCTCTCCAAATGCCCATGCTTGGCTTAAGGCCAAAAGTAGAGTTCATGAGGTACTGAGTCTGTGCATTTGTGCCTCTTTGTTTCGATGGCAGTGAGTCAGTGGCACTTTGGGAGCTCTGGAGTGTCGTTTGTTGTCCTGTGGGTTCCTAAGTAGCTTGATGCATAGTTGGTCCTACAGTTAAAAAGGTCAGCCAGGTTGCAGGATATAAAAACAGGTGTGCAAGTGCTTTTAGCACTCTAGGTAATAGGCTAAAGAGAAATCCATCTGAGGAGTGCTGTAAATGCTTGTTTAAAGATACTCTGCCATTTTCTGACAAACACCATCACCACTGCCAGGAAAGTAACTGGGAAGAGGCTCTTTGCAGAGGAAGGAGAGGATCAGCACAAGCAGTCTGCAGAACTGCATCAGTGAGAGGCTGCACAGAGTGTAATGGGCAATCAAATTGCTGACGGAGACCAAGAGCTCTGACAAAGGTACTCTAGTGGGAGCAGAGATTGCACAGGGACGAGGGTTATCTACAATCAAAGTTCATCCACATTTCCCCAGGAGACCCTGGCATGGCAGGTCAGGCAGAAATAACTCCCAGAGCTCTTCCTGGAGATGTCTCCAAGCATTTGTTTGACCAACAAATCTGATTAGCTAAAGGCACATTAGTGCCTCTTCTCTGTACGAAACAGAGAATAAAAGGAGAAGGTTTTAATTATATGTCTACAAGGAAAAACAGCAGATATGTTCAAGTTTCTTTTTCCTTTTGATTTGGCTCTAATCTGATTCAATACACTCTATGGTTTCAAGTAGATACAACTCAGTGGAAATGGCATTTCCCCTGAGGTTACAGAGAGGCCTTTGTGCACATAAACAGCTCTAGAGACCAGCCCAGGAGTCTGAACACAGCAGATGCCAGGACACTCCCAGGGCAGCTGTTCTGTGAAATACCCTCCAAACAGGTTCAACACTCAACAAGGGTTAGAAATGAAGCTTCTGCCAAGCCCATCTGACACTTTAGTGAATTTCTTACTTCACCAGAGATGCTTTGCGGCACAGCTTGTCTGCTCCCCTGTAGTAATTCACCAGCTGCAAAAGTCCAGGTTCATGGCCTAAGAAGGGGAAACAGAGGTCAGACAAATGCCTTGATGAATAAAGGCAAAACAGCTGCTTGGTGCAAAGGACCTGTGCAGTAGAGGAAAAAAAAAGAAGGCTGTTTCCTTGCATTACAGAAACAGGTTGTAAACTGGTATGGGTTACTGTGGTTTCTTTCATTCGGTTACAAAGAAATCCAAGCAGTTACCCACTTGTTTTTAATCTGACACATCCATTTTGCATAGGAAAATGATTTTTTCCTAATTCACACTGGGAACTGGCAGCACTACTTAAAAGTGTTCTCCATCTGCTGGTTTAAGAATCAAGATTACAGTTACTTTTAAATACAGGTGGAGGAGGCAGGGAAACACACCATGACACAAAGATCACAGCTTAGCAAAGGGCCTTTTTTCTTTGTGTTGTACAGTGGGATTCCCTCTTGAGCCTGATACCACAAAACACTGGGAAACATTTGAAAGATTTGGAGCCTTGCTTCTTTCTAGCAGTTTGCAACATGACCCCTTGGATACCTGGGGTGAGAAGGAACCTCTAGGAGCCTCTGCTCCAACCTCTTGCTCAAAGTCTGAGTATCTCTAAAGACAGATATTGACTTCTATAAGTCCTTGGCTGCCAACCTGTGTCCCCTTGACCATACTGGTGGCCCCTCCTATAATAACTCCAGCTGCGGCCTCACCAGTGACAAAAAGAGTGCTAAAGAGATGGGTACCTCCTTACCAACACTGGACTCCACACCACAGCCTGCTTGCCTTCACCTTTTCACACTACAGAAACACTTGTGCTCAGCTGGAAGTTCTCTGGGAGGGACCAGAACCCTGAAAAAGGATTCCGAGTTTTACTTATCCTCCTTGGTGTTTGCCTGGGAAAAAAAGCCTGGAGCAAAGATTACCTTAAACACCAGGCAGCTGCAAGTATCTATTTTCAGCCCGAAAGTCATTTCCCTGACCTGGGTCACTTTTATTCACAAATCTTTAAATACTAGACAGCCGAAAACCATCCTGCAGAAAAGATCTTTAACTTCAAGCACTTCAAGACAGTCTTTTTTTATGGAAAAGAAAAGAATAAAACCCCTCAAATTTCCTTTTGTTTCCAGTTTATCCCAGGGAGACACATCCTCACTGGGCTCCTGAGCACTGCCATGGAGCAGTGAGCTGCAATGCAGAGTTGGGTGGCCAACAAAGAGGCAGGAAGGGAAACTTCTGGGGCATGTTATGAGGCCTGTAGCACACATTTAGTGGGATTAAAAAGCTGCCAAGGCACTGACCAAAGTGGCAATCCTCTCCTAGCCAGCAGGGCATAGAGCATAGAGTCCAGCATCCTCTTCCTCCTTTCCATCCCCTCAGCACAAAATGCTTTTCTGCTAGATGTGGACACAGCTTAAGGGCACAATCTCCCAGGAATTAGGTTACCAGTGAGAGCTACAGAAGTCCCTGCAGCTGGGCAGAAGCAGTGGTGCATGCTGAGAGTCCCCACTTCTCTCCATGATCCAGCTTAGACCCTGAGTAATGCAAATCCCTACAGCTCCCCGAATTAATGCCTGCTTCCACTGAGTAGAGCCCTTAGGAAAACCAAGCCAGCTTTCATGCAACAGTTGCTCAGAAAGAGGAACCAGAGAAGATAGAGCTTTTTGGAAAATGCACCAAAATAACCACGTTATTTTTGGTCTGACTCTACTGATTTCAGGCAACCAGTTCCTGCTATAGGAGGATGGTTTAAAGAAGGCAGTGCCAAAGCATGGCCCCTTCTCCATGGGTTATAGACATGTCTTGGTTGTGAGAAATTATTTAAGTTTTTGGGCATCCCATGGCAACACATGCTCATGGGCTCAGAGAAGCCCTTCGATCACCCCAGGACACTTCTGGAGGATGGAAGGGGTCAGTTAGAGATGGCCACAAGCCCACCATAGCTGGATGTGCTGTGCATGCCCACTCTCATCAAAGAGCTGCACTAGTTCTGCAATGAGACCTGATGCCCAAGGGTCCTCCACACTGAACAAGCTAAAGCACAGGCCTGCCTGCTGCCAGCATGTGTGAGCATCCTCACTGCCTGTGCCTCTCCTGGTGTTTCCCTGCCAGCTGCAGACACCCTGACACCAGGAGGTGACCAGTGGCATTGCCATGTGATGGGGACTTTCCACTCACAAATGTGGAGACAAGGGAGAGGTGCTGGAGCTGGTGACTTGCAAATTGGAAAGAGCAGTCAGGCATAGGTCTGTGCTGCAAGAAAGAGGCTGCAAAGCCATCCTGCACCAGAGTTGCTGGAGTGAGGGGGCTCTGCCTGTTCTGATGTTCCCACAGCCAGAAGCAGTGCCGCAAAATCACCCCAGAAAGAAAGAAACCAGGGCCAAGATGACAGTGCATCCCTGCTCCCTGCCACGCCCTGCAACACTGCCAGTGCCTGGCTTGGCTATCCCTGCCTGTGGGCACTCTCCCTCCCTGCTCCTGGGCTCTGCACCATCCAGCAGGGCAGAGGGCCAGGGTGGCTGTGCCATGGGACAGCAGCAAGCATGGCAGGCAGGGCACAAGCCTGCACAGGGCAGCTCCCAGAGCCCTGCACGTTGGCAGGGTGACAGTGGGGGTCAGGCAGCAGTGGGGCAGGGCATGTAGGGGGGCCCTACACACACAGAGACTCTAAAATTAATTACCCACACCCTGCCCCAGGTAGGGACCAGCGCCATCACCCTCACCAACACCTGCAGAGGCACATCCCCACCAGCCTCAGCTCCGGAGTGAAGGTTTGAACGTGCCTGGCTTACACTTGTCAAACAGCAGCAACACCCCCATAAGGCGTGAGCTCAGCACCGCAGTCTCCCTGCCCAGCACCAGGGGACGGCACCGGCGGCACCGCGACCCCACAGCGGTGCAGACAGCCCCGGGCACTGCTGCAGGCCAAGGAAAGCAAGCGGGAGCAGAGGAGGGGCCGGCACCCTTTGGCCTGCAACATGTCACAGTGTGGTCTCCGAGGGACCCTTGTGTCGTGTCCCCCCCACCCTTCCCACAGCGCAGGACTCGAGAACACCGCTGAAATCGCTCTTCGGGAGCTTGGGATGAGGATCCTGCAAGTCCTGGCTGGCCTCGGCAGGGCCTGCAGAGAGCCCTGCCGGGGGCCGGGAGGCGACTGCATGGACACCCCGCGATGCCTAAGCTTTGTTCGGGGCGACCGCCGAGCCGCGGGGACGGGGATAGGGAAGGGAGCGAGGACAGGGACCGGGAGCGGGGACAGGGACGGGAGCGGGGCCGGCGGGCACCGCCTCACGAACCGCGGGGGCTCTGCCGGGGTCCCGCCCGTGCCCGCAGCGATACCGGGAGGCTGCAGCGACCCGCGGGGCGCTGCCCTGAGGCGGGGGACACCGGGAAGGGGAAGGGACCAGGCCCTGCTGCCGGCGGGGAGGACCCTTACCCAGCCTGCCGAAGGGGAGCCGGTTCCTCTCGCCCAGCATCAGGTTGAAGCGGGGGTTGTCCCTGCGGAGGCGCCGCCACTGCCCGCTGGCCAGCAGCAGCCGGCTCACCTCGGCGTACACGCTGCTGCCCTCGTCCCGCACCACGAAGGTGTACATGGTGGCGGGGCGGGGGAAGGGGCTCCCCGCCCTACCCCCGGCGGCTCATGGGGCCCCGCCGCAGACCAGGCAGGGCCCTGCGCGGCCGCCGCCGCCCGACCCGGCTCCGCATGGCCGGGGCCGCCGCCCCCGCCCACCTCCCGAGAGCCTGCCCCGGCGGGGACTGACCCGGAACCAGAACCGCCCTCCCGATCCCGATCCTGATCCTGATCCCGCTCCCTCTCCCGCTTCTGCTCCTGCTCCTCCCCGCCCCGTTAGGCCGTGCAGCCGCCGGGGCGGAGCCATGAGGTCGCTGAGGGCCGGGCCAGCCGCTCCGGGTGTGACACGGGCCGGGATGTGTCACCAGCCGGGATGTGTCGCCGACTGGGATGTGTCACCCCTGGTTGCTCCCCGGTGTCCCTCCGGGCAGGGTGTCCCCTGTCACCCAGCACAAACTTGGTGCCTGCAAGCCCCGCTCCCCTCCGGTGCTCACCTGGGTGATGCTCACCCTCCCTGCCTGTGGGTCCAAATCACTTCTTATCTTCTCCTACATTGCTACCTAATTTGCTTTTTCGGTTTTGGAAAGGTCTTTTTGTTTGTAATCATCACTTCTGTCTTCCTCACAAACCTGCAGCAGGCCAAAGAAAATTCAGAAATTCAAAATCTGGAAGTCAGATTTCCTCCCCACCATAAAACCTATCAATAATCTTAACAAACCTATCAATAATGAAAATTCTGAGCTTTTGAGTTGGTTGATGTCGTGTTTTTCCTACAGACACTGTATGAGTAATGGCATCAGCATTGCATACTCTAGCTGTTTGCTATAAATCATGATATACTTCCGAGAAATAAAGAACATTTTGCTGAAGGAAACACAGATTGGTCATGACCCGCACATTACCTTTCCTTTTTTTGACAGCACAAGGTAAAGTGTTAAGTGATTCATGGATGGAAAAAATTAATTTAAAAAACAGCTACTGTCTAATAGCAACTAAAAATTTTTTTCTAGGCAGCTCATTTCTACTAGGAGGTGCTCTTGGACCTGGGATTGGATGTGCCTCTGCATCTTTTTTCAGATGCATCCTCAGTGTGTGTTGTCTTCACAATGTTGTGTGTGGTTTAGCTTAAAATACCTCTCAGCCTAGGGAATCACAGAGCACCTGGGACTCAGGTGAGTCTGAGCCATTCCCTCTTCCCAGTTTGGGTACATGCTGTTTATCAGGATTACAAATTTATGGGTAATTCCAAACAATTTAGTATCTCATCTCTGTTGTTTGCATAATTAAGTGCAAGAGGCAAAGTTAAAGTTAAGATCAATGTGTTAGACCAATAAGCAGAATGAAGTGCAAAAATGAACTACTCAATATTCCACGCAAAGTTTCCTGTAGCAAGGTGGATTTTGTGTTTGGGATTTGGGTTTGATACTGTTGTGGTTTTCCCCACCCCATATCTTAAAGTATAATTCTTGGATACACACTCGATTTTTATTTCTATGTAGGAAAAATGTAGGAATGTATGCTTGGAAAAAATGCTTGCAGTTAACCCATTCTCAGTGGGACTCCTGCGTGTGCTTTTTCCTGGCTTTGAGCTTCAGTGTGAAAACCATCCAGACTGTTTCTAAATACAGGAAATATTTGTAGCTCCAGTTTATGGTTTAAAATAAACCGTAAATCACCACCCAGTTGGATTTATTAGAGCTTATTTGGATTTTCATGATTCACACTTGGTATTTTGCTTGCTGCATGGTGTATGAACCAGTGCACTGTAGTTTCTGGAAGGCTGTGCATGGATCTGAAGGTCAAAATCCAACAACATCAAAGACTGGAAGAGCTTAGCACAAGGTGCCTTTATTTCCACACCCTTGTAGACCTCTGCATCCTTGCTGCTGGCCACACTACAGAGTGGGTTAGCTCCTGCCAGCTCCTGTCCTGATCTGCCTCCTCCCTCCAGCATCCTCTGTTCCACTTCTCTTGGCAGTGAAATCCATGGGCAGTAAAGGCTCTTTCCCTGGCAGATCAGAGCATGGCTCAGTCCTACATGGTGGCTGTCCCACGGGGTCCCTCACTTCAGGAGAGCCTGCAGTGGCACACCCTCAGGAGCACTGATTTCTGGTGGCACTTTTACTCTGGAAAAAGAAAAGTCACGTTTGGGCTGATGGGCAGAAAAGCGGAAAGGCCAACGCTCCACTGAGTTGTCCCTTCTTCCCCTGATGGGGAAATTGCAGGCAGCAGAGAGGGCTGTCCCCTCTTCTGGCCAGGATTCAGGTGCAGGGCAGGATGGAGGTGACATGGGGGTGACTCACTGTGGCTTCTCAATGTCCTCGATGCCTTCGGGAAGGCGCACGTTGAGCGTCTCCGGGAGAAGGAAGGCCATGGCCCCGCTGCACACCGCCACCCCGCAGTATGTCACCTCGGGCAGGGACCGCCACACCTCATCCAGCAGGAACACCAGCGGGGCCAGGGCCCCTCCCAGGCGGGCCAGGAACGAGGTGTACCCCATCCCATTCTGCCTGGAAAGGTGCAGATCACCACGGGAAAGAGGGGACTACTTGTGTCATGTAAGACCTCTGCCCTTTCCCCCACAATTTTCTCTAAGTGCTGAGGCTTTTTTTTTCCCCCCCCGGCTTTTTCCTCTGCCATTTTTTTTTTATTTTCTTTCTTCATATCTTCCTAAAATCATCATATTTCCCAGAGATCAACTGTAGCTGCTGAGAGAAATAGATTTATGTCTATTATGAGAAAGAAGCTGCAGTTCCACACAAATAATACCTGCTCTAAAGCTGTTTCCACTTTAAATGTCTAAAACCCTGAGAGCATTTTTTCACAGTAAGACTAATGAATCTTCCAACCTGCTTAGAGCAAATCCAGGTTACTCCTTCTCCCAGGTACTTGTAGGCATGTGGCATAGACTAGAGATACCTGTGAGTGTTTTTGGTTCAAGGAAGGAGACCTTGGAGAGGAGACCAGAAATAAGACCTAATTTTGAGGGGATGGGTGGCATTTCACATTGATGACAAGGATCCCTGCACCTGCTTGTGCATAAACAGAATAAGCACTGCAGAAGGAACCAACAATTTTGTCTTTGTCAATGTCTTTGAGCATGAAAGGTCTGGGATAAAAAGTAGCAGATCACTGTGACCGCTTTGGTTTAAATGTGAATCATTCCCCACATGCAAAGGACCTTGGAAAGCTAAAGGGCTAAATGGCAGAAGAGAATACTCTGGGCAGGAAGGGACAGAAGTGAAGTAAGCCACAAGGCCTTCTGTGATTCATGAGGATTTTTTCAGACTTGCACAAAGAAATCATTGAGGTGATTCCCTCCACCAGACTCAGCTATATCCCAACCTATGCAACTGCTAAATCTGGTGCTATGTTACCATTACTCAGGTATGTCAAATAGGCTGTTTTTTTCTCCTGAAAGGCTGGTTATTCCCTGCTTAAATATCAAGGTTCTCAAACTTGGTAGTATGTGTCGCTTGAAAAACCTGATAATTCAAGTTATTATTTTCAGGTTCTCTTAACAGTTCCTGACAGATTATCACAGGGAATGAAGACTTCACCAAGCACAGGTGCTTTATGGAGTGCAAAGATCTTCCCACACAGAATACTCCTCACCTTCCCATTCATCTTCCTGTCACCACAACCGAACCACCCACAACCCAGGTGAAAACAAGGGTGGCTTTCTGCCTCTCTCTGGTGAGTGTATGAAATCCCTAGAACCTGCTAGTTCCAGTGCTGTAGTGTGGTCATCAGCACATGCTGCTGTGCTGATGGCCATGGCCTGAGGGCAGCCAGGCCCTGGGGATGTGCTCAGCTGGGTGGCATCTCTTACCTCACAATAGTGGGGTAGAGCTCTGAGGTGTACAAGAAGACAGTGGTGAAGGCAGCTTCTGAGAAACCCTTGCCCATAATGGCCACTACTGAACGCAGGGAGGTGAAGGCTGCGGGAAAGAAAAGGCATTTATGACAATGAGCTGCCTCTAGGAAGAAACTTCCAGGTATAAGAAGAGAGAGGTTCAGTGCTCCCACAAGCAAAACGGGGAGCTTCATATCCCTGGAGCTGCTGTCTCCAAAGGTTGGATCTGTAGGTTTCATATTAGCCCAAGCAGGAGCTGAACTGATGATAGAAAAGGTCCTGACAATTCCCATAGGACAAAGTCTACAGTTAAGATAGGCACTGTGCCTTGCCATTGCTGAACCCTTTAGTAGTTACTTGACAGTGACCGGAAACCAGATATTAGGGTTGGCCCAGATTAGTGACCCTGTCTCACAGACACCCTTCAGGTGGGGGTCTTCTCTACACAGAATTGCCTGTGGACAAATCCATGGCTGTCCTTCTCCAGCATTGCACTAATTGGACTCCCTCCCCCTTTAGCAAGCTCTGAGTAGAGCAGAAGAGCATCTCACGCTTGGGGATGATGATGTTGGCTCCTATGCAGACTCCGGTCAGGATGAGTGTCCATGCCTGGCTCGGCCGCCGCCCGACTCGGTTCACCAGCACGTACATGACCATCTTGGCTGGGATCTCAATGATGCCAAAGACAAACTGGGAGAGGTAGATGCTGAGCCCAAAGCCAGTCAGGTTCAGGCTCATGCCGTAATAAGAGAAGGCAACACCAAACCTGCAATGAGCAGGTGGAGATGGGACTGAGGGAAATCCTTCTGGGAACAGCAGGATGAATTCCCCCCTGTGAATTCCCCTCCGCTTACCACACCACGCCAGAACACAGAGAGATCCTCCTCAGGACGGGGGTCCTGAACAAGCTGATGTAGGAGTAACTCCCTCCCATGTTTTTGTCTGCTGCCATCCTCGTGAGGGCCTGGCAGAGATGGAAAGAAGGAAATAGCTCAGCTGCTGTACTTTAGGATACAGACATGAAACCCTAGACAGGATGGGGACTTTGCCCTTCTCAGCTTCAGATCCACCTTGGATTTTCCATATGTTCCTTTTGCAGAGCCAGTCTCTGAGCATACCTTCTCAGAGGCATGTTTTCCTACAACTTTACAGATTGCCGGCTATTTTAGACCTCTTTTTCTTCTCATGGCTCTTTATTCCTTCTCACCTCCATGCCCCATGTAGCAGAGAGGTCTGTAGAGAAATGGCAGATGGAAAAGTCAGTGCTGGTCAGTTCCACCCCCTTCCTCATGTGGCTGCCTGCTAATAGTGAGCTTCATGCTTTGTTCTTAGGAGTGCATTCACTTGAAGAGTAATTATTTATCCATCTACTTATATAAATACAGAATACCTAAGAAGCCAGGCACTGAGAAGTGAGCCCTGCCTGTGAAGAAGAAGAGAATGCTTGTCCACAAAGTCTTTTGGCAATTGATTGAGGGTTAAGTACCAGCAGAGTTAATAACTTCTACTCCCTGTGTATTTACTCCAGTATCCAGTCCACTGAGGCCTCTTGCCATGGCAAAAATGAGTGGGAAGACGCTCCACCTAATGGACAGGATTTCTGGGAGCTGAGCTGGGGCTTTATCCTAAGGAGTGAATTTCTGCCCACAGTGCCCTATATTCCACACTGCAGGCTGAGCATTGCTCCAGGTATCAAACAGAGGTAAAATATAGAGACAAAGTGGGAAAAGAAGAACATGTGTCTGTATTTCCAGTTCCTTACCTCTGGTGAGACAGGAAAGTCTTTCCTTCCATTTATTCTTGCACATCTGAGCAGGTGCCTGTGGGCTTGCTTCACTTTGCCCTTGGCTATGAGCCACCGGGCAGACTCTGGGACCCACCTGCAGGTGCAAGGAGAGGAGACTGTTCCTATTGGAGCTGCCTGTTTTTTACCCCATATATATGGCTCTGGCATCTTCTCCATGAGATTTCAGCTAAATATAACAAGTGTGGTGCAAGGGAAGAGTAGTGGGGCACCCTTTTGACATGTACATGCTCTTCTATCCCTAAAGGCTGAGTTTCAAAGTCTTATCAATTAAAACTGGCCCCAGGGAGATTTTATTTATAAATTTGTGCTTTCTGGGACTCTTTAAACTTTGAAATTGTCAGATATTAAAACCGCAATGTAGAAAGGATTCTGTGAGATCTATACATACTTTGTTAGTTGCTGAAATGATTTGGTTTTCACAATAATCAAAGCCTTCTGCACACTGGAGTTTCCCACTGGAATGGTCTGAGACCAAATCCAATGTTTGTGATTCCTACAATCCAATCTTTGTGATTCATGTGCCCTAAATCAGATGACAGTAAAACTAATGAACAACTGGTGTCACTATTCAAGCAGGAATTGAAAATGATGTGTAGAGCAAAAATGTTTGGAGAATTGGTCTTGTTGAAAGTTTCCATCTCCTACCCACAAGCTTACAACCTTGGGAAATATAAAGAAGGAAAGATGGCATTCTGTACTCATTGCCACTGTCTCTAGAGAGTAAAATTATGTACTTTGGTTGTCTAATGTCTCCACTGAGTTCTGACATTGTGTCAATAATATCTACAGAGTGCTAAATTAGATTTTAATTCCATACTTCAGAGACTTTCAATTTTCTGCAATCATCAACCTTATGGGTGCTTGAAGACTAGAGTATAATTTATTGGAGAACTAATCTCCGTAAAGATAGTAACATAAGAAGAAAAATCAAACAGTTATGATGAAAAGGGTGGGTCCAAATGCATCTGTGAATTTCAGCACTTCCAAGGACTCAGTTTCTTTATGGCTGTTGTCCTAGAAAGAGAGTAAACGACCTGAACTAAAAAAGTCAGCAGAAGACATATTTTAGGTGTTTTGGACTTGATCAGTGAAATACCAGAAGTTACTCTTTACACTGTCAGTGAATCAACTCCATATTCTAGTTTGTATTGCTACGTGGAGGAAAAAAAAGAAGGAAAAAATAAAGTTTCTTTGATTGAATGAACCATCTCCCATTTTAAGGCTTAGGAGATGTCAGGTGTTTCTTAAATAAGGCTACAGGGGAGAAATTGCCTGCAGAAAGCAGATGTATTTGGCCCATCGGGATGGTTACACGTCTGAGAAAAGCCTTGGGAAGTGCCAGAGATAAATGAATCTGACCTAGTCTGAAGGCATCAGTGGCTTTCACGGAAAATGTGGTGCCAAAAGTATCCTTCCAGTGAGGTGGGGACAGAGAATGGATATATTTTTTAATCTTGGGTTACTAAGGATTAAAGCCTGGATCTGGTTGTGTCTTCCTTTACTGGAATCTCTTTTTCTTACTCTGAATCTGACAGAGCTGGCAGCATCAAATCCTGCTTCCACCTGTCATGCAAATGCCTCAGCCCCCAGTCTTGCCTCCTCCTTGTCACCAAAACTGTGACATAACCTGGCCTCCTGGTCTTGCTGGAGAGACAAAACCCAGGGGCCACTCCAGTTTTCCAGAGCTGCCCTGCAAATTCCTGAGCAAATCCTGGGATCCACAGAGGAGGCAGATCCCAGCATGTTTCCCTTCTTTTGGCTGCACTCACCACACGCAGACGATGCTCAGGAGACAAGGTGCTGTCACAGCCACCAGCAGCCAGTGCCATTCCCGCACCAGGTACGCTACCAGGGCCAGCACCATGTTCCCAATGCTCCAGAAGATGCTGCTCAGGATCCCGGTGAAGGTGCGGTGCTGGATGTCCACCCACTCCATCCCTGGAAGAGGGAGGCACCATTCAGCTGGGACATGCAGGACTTGTCCAGCCCCTGCAGGGCTTTATGACAAGGGCAAAGCAAAGCAACGTGCCTGGTCTTCTCCTTCACAAAGTTCCATGGAACATGGAACATGTCTGACATCTTGGAACATTTAAGTGTTCAGCCACAGCTGCTGAGATCTTGAAAAGCTGTTAGCCACTAAAGTAAAACTTTAAGAAAGGAAATGCCGGACATATGTTAAGAAACAGTGCTGAAACCACTCTTGGTGATGGAGATTTTTTAAAAATCCCATTCAATAGCATTCAGTCGTTCTTCTTCATCAACGAGATTTTTTTATTCCCTAACCATCTTGCCTGCACAGTTTCCCATTTCTCTATCCACTCATTATTTCAGATTAAAGAAAAATGTTGAGAAGAATTGTTGTTCACATGGAATCCACCCAGAGCAGATAGTGCAACGTGTAAAGACAGAGGGGATCTCCTTGTTTGTGTGTCTGAACTAAAAGCCAGCTTTTCTCCAAAGGTTTGGACTTCTTGCTACAGCCTCTAACAATCAGAAATGTCCCTCCCCAGCTCTACTATGACTTGCAGGAATCAACCTTTATAACAACAAACAAGCACAGCAGGCCTTGGGATTTGTTACGTCTTTTGTGGGTCTTCCCAGTACTGAAACTGTTTTAGCTTGATTTTGGCTAGATCTGCAAAAATCCTGGAACTTTCTGCTGCAACTGTAATTTGCAACTTTTTGCCTAGTATGTCCCAACTGTACCTACAAAATTATCCAGTGGATAATTTACTGGATATCCTGAAATTTGGAGCTTGTTTTTATTATATAATCACCTAAATCCTTCAGCTTCAGTTTTGCCTAGCTCTGTGTGACTTTAAAAAAAATAATTTATAGTTCTTCTCATTGTAAAATGCAGATTGGGAACTTAGTAAAACTGAGCAAACTTGAAACTGGGGAAGTAGAAACACCCTGTAAATGACACACCATCCTCTCGTGCTGAGGACAGGGCAATGCTGCTGAATTGTCCTAACTGTGTGTGCCAGAAAGGTGAGAACTTTGTATCAGAGGAAAGGGGCAGAATCTTTGGAATACGGCTTTTATTGTGCCACTGATGATACTTGACAGGAATTCTGTAGGCTTGTTGCAACAGAAGTACTAACAAGTGGTTGTTGTATTTTGAGTGGGCTGTTAAATATTAATTAGACTGACAGCAAATTGTAATTCCAGGATCCTTGCAGGAGGGAAATTGCAGAGGCAGAGATTTCCAGACCCCTGTTCCTACCAAGTCTGGTATCCAAGTCCCTTCCCACCACTGTCTGCCAGAAGCCCCCCTGACAGCCACAGCCCCCCATACTCACCCAAAGGCAGGACAATCAGGGAGAGGCCGCTCAGGGCCACCCCAGTGAGGGTCCGTGTGATGGCCAGCATCGTGTAGGACACGGAAGCGGCGCTCAGCATCCCGAAAACCACAGAGAGCACCAGGGACAGCTGGAGCATGGTCTTCCGTCCGAACCTGCCACGAGCACAGGCTGGGTTACAGTGGCTGGAAACCTGTCACAGGAGCAGGGTTTGAAACAGGCAAACCAGAGATTTTAGAGGAAAATTAAAGGATGCAGCATGCTGGAGAGGAGGAAATGGCTCTGGATCAAGCTGGTGTCGCAGTGGTGCAATCCCATGCAGAGCCCACCCCATAAACACTGGGAATCTCCAGTGGAAAGACCAGAACTGCTCAGAACAACAAATGCAGCTCTCCTGGCCGTCACCATCACCAAGAGCAGTGATGCCAGCTTGAAATCCCGTGTGCTCCCTCCAGTGTCAGTGTCCTTCTCCATGGCTTGTTCAGGACTGGCCACTGCCACCCCTCTCAAGGAGGAGACAGAACCACGACACTTTCACCCTGCTTCTTGGAAGGAAAACACAGGAATCCAATTGTCAGTGTGCAGATAGCCCTGAAATCCTAAGGGGTTTCTGAGGAATCTGCCAGGATGTTGCTCCCCTGGGGTTTCCTTATCCCATTGTCCAGAGTCCTGTGTGGAGAGTGTGGAGAGATACAAAAGATCAAATGCACACAAATGCACTGTGTATACAAACACACACACTCTCTCACAGAGAGAGAAATCTGTCTGCACGTGTTTCTACACAACCTAAGAAAATCTAAAAATCAAAATGGAGCACAAGGTGTCGGTCTCCTGATGAACATCATCATTTCATGTTAGGAAAGCTTAGGCTCAAGCTGCAATAGTAGATTAAACCTGCCAGCAGGTGATGTTCAGTCCACAAGGACCAAAATCCTGCTCTGATCCTGGCATTAGGGCTCTCCCAGTGGCCACCTGAGAAGGATGGTGGCAGGAACTATTGCTCCAGGGGAAAAAGTGGCATGCCAGGACATGATGCCACAGTAACATTCCCAAAAATCATCAAAAATTACTTCATTCAGCAGCTGATAAATGAATCTATTAGCAAAATCCCCCAACCTGTGGCTTTGGTACAGGGAGTTTGCTGGATCTGCTTTGAAATTTAAGCGGAGACAGTTTGCAAAAGACATGATGCTCCTGGATGAGAACAGGAAACACCCAGAAATCCAGCAGAACTGGATCTTGTTTCCAACGGGTAACTGCCCAAGAAAAAAGATACATTTTTAAAATGAAGATTTTCCTTGAAAATACAGTAAGAAGGATATAAAACCATAATATTCCCTGCAGGACTCAAGGGAGCTATTTAAGGAACCATTACTAGACTCCCAGCAAATGCACACTACCTGCTAGGAATACCAGGAGTGAGCTGGCAGGGTTGAACTTCAGGATGCAAGGAGGCTGCTAGAAATAATACCATTAAATTGTCTTCAAAGAGAGTGGTAGGATAGCACAACCTTGGATAGATTGTAGTAAATACAGTAAAAGGAGCAGACTGCAGAAGCATGAAAATTGATAAAAAAGCCATTTTCATAAAAAACCCCCAACAATCTGGAAGTCTGCCAAAGCATCATTGAACCAATTCAGTACAAGGACAATGTACAAAAGGAGTCTTTCGAGAAGAGCAGGCAATAACAGAAACAATATGCATGTATTTTTGCATACATTTGTTCACCGTGAAGGTTTGGGGAGGGTTTACCTGGGTAAAATTTGTCAGTGGAGTAGTTCTCAAATCAAATATCTATAATGGCTTAGGAAAAAACTGAACCTGAACAGTATCAAAATGCCAGATGATTTTCCCCCTGGGGCACCAGAGATGAAATCTCTCTCACACTATTAGCAAAAAGAAGTGGGATCTCATCTCAGAGAAGAGGAAGGGTGCTAATGGGAGGTCAATTTCAAAGAGATGGTAGGGGACATGGGGGGGTGACATCTGAGGTTTAACCTCATGATTCTTAATTTTCCTCTTGCTTCCCTAGCCACTGCTCATTGCTGTGTAGATGTTTGCCTAGAGCAAATCTGTGTTTATTTCTCATAATGCCAAAATCTTCCTGCTGAGCAGCTGTGGTCAGCTCAGAGCCTCCATTTTAAATGAGAATTTAAAATTGTTTCTCTATTTTAGATTCATTTGCCCAGAAATTCTGTCTTCTGATTCTCTCATCCAGTCAGGAGTCCTTTAGCTCTTTCTGCAAAGTGTCCACACTCAGACCTCATCTCTGCCAGACTCAGCATCACCTCCCCACTTGCTCCCTTCCCAGATTATTTATAAATGTGCTGAAAAGTGCAAAAAATCCAAGCACAGGCCTTTTCCTTTGTCATAATGGAGCACTTGCATCTCCTCTCTTCTTCCTGGCTTTTAATTATTTAGTCATGCTGAGACCGTCCTTCTTGCCCTAGGGCAGCTTGGTTTCTTAAGAATTCTGTTATTCTCTTTGGAATTCTGTGATTCTGTGAATGAGAGTTTGGTAAGGAGACTGAGATGGTGGCTCCTCTGCTGACATGCCTGTTGATTGACACAAAGAAATTCTGTATATTTGCGCAGCTTGGATCTTTTAGAAAAACCTGTCTGATTCTTCACTGGTGTGTCCTACCTCCCCCTGGGTGTCTGGCTCCACCTTTCAGAGGAGCTTCTGCCAATTTGCCTGGTGCAGACACAGATCAGGCTGCCTGGCACTCCTGAGATCTTGTTTGGAGACCACTTTAAAGTTTTTCTATCCTCAGGACAACATCTCTCTGCTCCTGGCATTTAACTGTTATTCCTCTGGTGTATTTCTCTCTGCCTTCTTCTGTCAGCTTGTTTCAAAGCTCCAGCTCCAACACCTATTTCTACAGATTCTCCCACTGTAAGCACACAGTCATGTCTCACACTGCAGTCTTTTTATTTCCAGGTGCTCCTTTTATGCCTTGATCCTCTACTGGCTCTTCCCCATCACAATCAGTTTGTGAAACAAATCACTTTTCATTTTGTTCTGCCTTGTGAGACCTTATTTTCTGCCATATTTTGTCTTGCTGCTTTTCTTGATTCTGATTTTCTGCCCCCTCCAGCTGTGCTATAAAACTATTCTAGATACAAAGCCAAGGCACACAGTTTGAAAATCAGCCAAGTGTTTTGGAACCTTGTAAAAGTATACCCATATATTCGTAGGTAAAGATATGGATGTAAAAATTCCCATCTGCAGCACTAAAGTCCCTGGGTCCTTCACACTTCAGGTTCCCCTCTGCAGTGATTTTGCAGTGCTCTGTTGTCTAGCACTTGCTGTACTCTAGTTCCTCCCAGAGGAAGGAGATCAGGAAGCACTTTCCCAATAATGAATGGTGTACAGGGAATAGCACATCCCAACTGTGTGCCTGGACTCTCTGTCTTCTGATGGCATTTCCTGGTTTTGCTGTTTGCAAAACTATTTAGTTTCTTAACTGAGGCCCTTTCTAGGTTATTACTTGAATTTCTTTTTTTTTCAGGTTTATATTATCACATCCCAACATTTAACTAGAGAGATCAAATTTGTTCCTGTTCTCTTCATTGCTTCAGTTCTTCCTTGAGGAATAAATACCTCCCTGCTTGTAAAAAATCTCCTTTACTCTATTTCTCTAGGAATGACAGAGTCAGATTTTGCTTGCTGGAGACTCTCGAGCTATGGCAAGCATTTGCTCTGAGCTCCTCACTTGGGTGTTATTAGCCAATTTGTGTGTAATTTGCAAGGAGTTAACTCTTTTAGCCTTTTTGTTCAGCTTTGTATCAACCAGCTTTTTCAGTTTTTAGACAGTTTTGTTTTTCTGGAACTGGTCTTGTGGACTGGATTTTTTTGCTTGTTTCTTTATTATTGCTCCTGCAGCAATTCTGACCACAGCCAGCAGTGCATCTGACTCCTAACCAAGGCCAGAGCTGCTCCTCTGATCCAGGAAGCATTCCCTCCCTGTGCTGCTTCCCAGTAGGGCTTAAACGCCTTTTCTGAGCAAGAGGCTGGGTTCTCCCTTTGCAATTTTCTCCCTTCCCTCCTCTCTGATTGCCCCCTGAAGGTCACATTTGTGGAATTCTCTCTGTGCAGCTGAAGCCCCAGAGGAGCAGCTGGGAGGGTCAGACCTGTCGGAGAGGTACCCGAACACCATGGCCCCCATCGTGACGCCAATGAAGAAGAAGGTTGCTGTTGCCTGGTTCAGCCCACGCTGCTCACACACGAGATCCCACTGAAACACAAGGCCAAAATGACACTCAGTGCCCAGATCAGTCTCCGCTGCCTTCTCACACTCCTTCACTCTGGTGGTCAGACCATTGTATCTTGAAGTTTGTTTGATGGAGGGGTGGAATCATGCACTAAACTGCACATCAGACAGTGCCCAGAGTCCTCGAAAATGGAAAGCTGCATCTTACAAAGTTCCAGTTATCCATCCCCCACTGTGACAGCTTCTCTGTGAACATTTCACAGAATGACAGAACGATAGAAGATGCTGAGTTGGAAGGGACTCATCAGGGTCATCGAGTCCAACTGCTGCTCCTGCACAGGACACTCCAAAAGTCACCCCATGTGCCTGAAATTGTTGTTCTAATGCCTCTGGAGCTCTGTCAGGCTTGGTGCTGTGACCACTGTCCTGGGGAGCCTGTTGCAGTGCCCAACCACCCTCTGGGTGAAAAATCTTTATCTGATACCCAACCTAAACCTCCCCTGACTCAGCTTCAGGCCATTCCCATGGATCCTGTCACTGGTCACCACAGAGAAAACATCAGTATCTGCCCCTCCTCTTCCCCACTGAGTTCTCCCCGCAGTCTCCTCCAGGCTGGACAGACCAAGTGCCCTTAGCCACTCCAGACCCTTCACATCCTCGTGGCCCTCCTTTGAACGCTCTCCAATAGCTGAATGTCTCTTTTATATTGTGGTGCCCAAAACTGCCCCCAGGACTCGAGGTGAGGCTGCCCCAGTGCAGAGCAGAGCAGAGCAGAGCAGAGCAGAGGGGACAATCCATACCTTTGACTGGTTGGTGATGCTGTGCTTGATGCACCTCAGGACATGGTTGGGCATCAAAAAACTTTCATGGGGAGTTCCCCATTTCCTTCTCCTGACCTGTGCAAAACCTGCCCAGGTGCAAGTCTCCCCCAGCTCCCTCTGTTGTGCCCCTGAGGCTGCCCTGGTGGCATTGGCAGGATGTCCCACTGCAGTGAGCTGTCACACCCCCCAGCGAGCACTGGGGGATGTTGTGTGGATAACTGGTTTCTCTTGCCCTGACCAGTTTCCCTGGAAATTGTCTGTGCAGGGAAGAAGGAGGTCAAAGGGGAAGTAAGGTCAAATACTTGCTCTTAATACTAACCTATTGATTTCTTACTGAGGAGTTGGTTTGGACATTCATCCTAATTCAGTTAATGAACATATTTTTATTTTCTTGGAAGCGCAAATGTCACTAATCTCTATAGAATGCTGTGGCGAAGCCACAGAGTTAATTTTCTCTGTGTGCAAATGGGACAAAATTTAATCATCAGCCCAGACTTGCAGACTCTCTGGCAAGGCCAGCCAGATCTTGAGAACTTTTCCTGCTACAGAAGCAGAATTCCAGAGAAAGCCCCAGTCCCTTGAGCAGGTCCTGAGGCCACTGGCCCATGGGAGCAGCATCATAAGGCTCCATGCTGCAGGGTACCCTCCTTCTACGCTTTCCTTGAGGACTGCTTTACATCTCTCTCCCTGATCCACTGCAGAAGTGAGGTGCAGACCCCGTGCACATAACCCTCATCTCTGTGCCTGATGGAAGCAGGAGTGTTGGATGGTGGGGAGGAAGCACCAGCTCTAGGCTAAGACTCGTCCCTGCTCCCACTGAGACAACCAGCAATATCTTTGTAACCCAACTGTTCCCCTTTTGCCTGACCAAATTTTCCCTTCCCTGAGACCTTGTGTGATTTGAATTGTTTTGCAAGGAAAGTAAAGCATTAACACCCAGAGGTATCACTGCTAGCCCTGGCAAAGTGTTTCAGAAGGCAGGTTGTTAATATTTGATGGGCAGAGACCTTTTGCAGGCTCAAGGTTATGAGCTCCATCTCAGCGGAAGACCCTCAGAGAGAACATTTGATTTGGCATCAAGAGATATTGGTGCTAAGAGAAGAGAGGCAGCATAAATCTGCTGCAGAAGAGGAGGAAGGTGAAGATCAGTGAGGAGGGGCGGCCAAGGGAATAGAAGTTATAAAGTGTTTGGAAAACCAAGAAATGAAATCAAGAGCTCATATAAAACCCTGACAGGATGCAATCCTGTGCAAATGCCATGTGGCCCACACAGAGAAAATCCAATATCTGTGTCTTTCCCCTGTCATCTCACCCCCTCCCAAATCTCTCAATCATCTGGAGAAATTAGGATGATTATAATGAGAAATGTTGGCATCAATCTAAGCAAGATGAGATGCTCACAAAAATAATATCGGTAAATGTTGGCTCCTGATACTGATCTTCAGAGAGCTTCCCCCTCCCAGGACATCTCTGAACAGGTCATGTCCACTGTTTACAATGCACAGATTCCCCTCTCATTCTGTGCACTCAGCAAACACCTCTCCACCTTCTCCACATAGCACAGAGCTAATTTCAATTTTGGCTGCATCACAGGCCAGGAATTACCTGGGTGGAGATGGTGGAGGTGAACTGTGAGTGGTCATAGACCCATCCGTGCTGGCAGTGCTGGATGATGGATTTGTTTTCTGGTTGCAGAGAGGAGTTGAGCAGCAGGTGAAACTGAGGCTGTGAGAACATCTCACAGGAGCTGAAGGTGCCATCAGGTTTCCGAGGGATGCTGACGAGCAGAACTTCCTCCATGGTGAGATTCACAAATTCCTCTTGGTGTGGAATTGCACAGTGATGAGAGGGGGTAGCAGCAAGGAAATTGTGCAGCAGGAAATGCATGGGAAGGTTGATTCTTGGGAGGCAGAGCAGAGCCAGAATCAAAATCTGGAATCTGCCAAAGCCCCCAATTTCCAGCAAGAGATCCTCAAATTTCATCTTTCCTGTGGAGTTTGCTCATTCAGAGCAGCTATGTACCAAGGAGCAGCAACATGAGCTTGAAAAGCAGCCTCTGATCTTGGAGCTCAACTTCCCATGGCTTTTCATACAGCCACCTCTTTGGACTTTGAGACCTTGCTGAAAGGTGTCAAAAGTCACAGTGGAACTCTCCCCTCAGGGTATAGCCAAAGAAATTAACCTGTGTGCCCACGACACATCCTTTTCAAACAGACCCAGCACAGGCTACCTGCTCTTTTTGGAGTCCTTTCCTCCTGCTGTGGTTTTGGAGAGGGACACCTACACTAGAAAGGCAGGCTGTGAGGAGAGCACTGTGAGAGCACTCTCATTTCCCATGGGAAGGTCCTGCAGCAAACTCTGCCTGTTGTGAGCTGGTCACCAGCCAGACCCACTGGACCATGACAGACGCCTCTGGAAGAGCAGGAGTGTCCCACTGTGTCAGGGCATCCAAGGACACCAAACTTGGTGGCTGAGCACCAGCTACGTGTGTTTTGGTGTGGTTTTTGTCAAGCCCTTGGAGCAGGGAGTGCAGAGAGGCTGCCTGTGTCTCAGGATGGATACAAGCAGGGAGGTGTGCCCTTTGGGGAGAAAGGGTGAGCGAGGGCCACCTGCTCACCTGTGCCCTGCAAAGAATGGAAAAAGTGAAAATGTTTCCCCACAAAGTCCTGCTCTCCACCTGGAACAGTGTTTTCCTAGGACAAAGGCAAGGAGTTGCTGGGAGCTGCAGTCCTAGCATGCAGAGAGGCTGCAGCTCTCATGCTGGGGGCCGTGACATTCTCTGCAGGGTCTAGCCTGGTGTGGTCCTGTCCCTGCTGTGCTCTGGGGACTGATGTGACAGCCAAAGGAGTGAATGTGCAACACCTGGCAGGACCACAGGTGCTGCTGCCTCGGCTGCACAGGCTGGGGATGAGATTGGGGCAGTTAAACACAAAGCAGTGGCAGAAGGGGCTGGCTCTGCCTGGGGTCCCTGCAGGACCTTCTTCTGCAAGTCCTTTCACACACCCCTCACACCTGAGGACAAGACATGAGCCTGCTCCCCTTGCAGCAAGCCTGCTCCAGGCAGACTGGGTCCATGGGGACAACACATCCCAGAAGGTTGTGTCCTAATTCAAGGGGCAAAGCATCACAGCAAGCAGGGGCAGCACCCTGCAAAGCTGAAGAAGTAGAGCAGTGGAGCTGCTGAGAGCTTGCCCTGAGTTATCTCCCATTGCATTTTCACCTCTCTCCTCCACCAGCCCTGCACTGTTGAGTGTTGGTAGGTGCTGATGTGTCATCTCCAGCCTTATTCCAAGCTGTTGCCCCGCCACATGCTCTGCATTAAAGTAGTTCCAGTTTCATTCACCATGAAAACAGGGTTGTTTGGTGTTGGGATGCAAGCACAGCAAGAGCCTGGGCTCAGGGAATGTTGGAAGTGGTGCTGGCTGCCAGGTGCTGCTGGGACCTTCCTGTCTGCACTGCCTTGCCCTGCAGCCAAGGGCTGGTGACAAGGGGCTTTGGAGCAGCAGGTAGTGATGAGGAGATCCAAAAAAGCTTTTCACAGGGCTCCTGCTGCAGCTGATGGCCCAGACTGGGTGTCACCCAGACTTTAAGTGTTGCTAGGGCACAGAGCAGAATAAAACCACGACCTGTGACCTCAAGGGACTTTTTCCCTTTCCAGCAGCATACCTGCCCACCCATGTTTCACTAATGTGCTGCCCCAGTGCCTGGTATGAGCCATTTCAGTGCTCATCCCGGGACAGGCACACAGGAGTGAAGTAGGGACACCTGACAATGCTTTGCATCCAGGGTTACAGTTTAAGCTGAACTAAAGGACAAATTTTTTTTTTTCATCACCAGTCTTCTAAGAGCAAGGGAGAGAAACTCTAATTGATGTGGTGCTGAATATTTAAACTGCAAACAGATCCAGCCTCTCCATCAGAAGTGACATTACAGATCACTGTTCTGCAACTCCTGGGAGTCTGCTGCTCGTACTGCATGGCTTAAAATCTACATTGCTCTATTTCTTTAAGCCAAATGTGCTCCTTTATGCAGTCTCCAGCTTTAGTTAATGACCAACACATGTGCAAGGTCTGTGACTGACTTGACTGAATTAACAACATGGTTAATTAGACCTGACTCAAACTGCTTGAACATGCCCAGTGACAGTAGCCAGACTTCTCTACTGCTACTGTAGAACACATAATCCTGAAAAGAGTTTACTTTTTACTTCACATGTATAACACTTCATTTTTGCAATCTTTCTTTCTGCTTCTTTTCAGGATGCCAACTACTTGTTGAGAGGGTTGGGTTATTAAATTACTTGGTCACTGAGGTGTTAGCTTTTCTGTTTCCACCAGTAAATTTCCTAGCCCCTTCTGTGGAGCTGTAATAGCTGGATGGTGCAAGGAGCAAAGGAGCTGATTTGCTCCTTTAGCAATTGGAGCCATGCCACAGGTGTCTCAGCTGCTGCAGAGCAGCTGGAGATCTGATCAGTGCTTGCAGGCTGCTGCCTAAATTTTAATTTTCTGTGTTGTCGCCAAGTTACACCTAAGTGCCATGAATATCTCTGTCCATCAGAGCCACTGAGCTGGCTTGCTGTTAGATGGCACAAGAGTCCCTTTCTCACTGCAGCTTAGTGCAGGCTCTGATGCCTGCAGGAGGGAGATGTGGCACACAGGGGGAGGCTCCATTTTTTCTCTAATTTGTAAAGGCAGTTTAGACAGGGAGATCCCACAGAGCTGGCAGTGTCAGCTGAGGATTCCTGCAGTGTCCGTCTGAGGTGCACTGGGCTGCAGCAGCGTGTCCAAATGCTCTTGGCAGGATGTGTGCACACCAGATTTTGTAGATCAGTCAAAGAGAAGGTGCAGCTAACAAAGAGGTCCTGGGGCTCCTGAAGGTTTATGCCATTGTGACTTGGTGCCATGTTAATAAGACTCTGCTTTCCCCTGCTTGCAGTTGTCTTGTGTGCAGTTGTTTTACTCAACTGTACAAATGACAGCTGTTTTGTAAGTAGATTGGTTCTGGCCAAAGCTTCTTTTCTTACCTGTCAAAAATACAACATTGATTCTGCCTTACTGTGAAAGGACACGAGACACTTCCATGTCTTTTGTTGTGTGTGATCCACAGCCAGCACTTGTGTGCTCCCTGCTTCTCAGACAGATCCCCCAGACCTGTCTCATGCTCCTTCTTACCCCTTTCCCTATCTCATGGAACTAATTTTACGTCATTTTCCTCTAACCAGTGCTGTTGGGAAACTGTAGTGGGACAGAGGTTCAGCCCAAAATATTTTGCTGCATTTTACACAGGAAAGGGCAAATCCAAACTCCTCCTTCAGCCAGGGAAAGAATGACACAGCAGGAACAGGAAGTCCAGACAGGATCAAATGTTTCCAGGGGTGAGATTCCATCTGATTAAATCACTCTCACTTTGACAGGATAATCCTGTGTGAAGTAAAACATTGCCAGGAAACTCAAAAGAATCCCACTGGTTCAGGGAGCAGTGTGAGCAGGGAATGAAGACGGAATGAAGACCCAGGAGCTGGGAAGACTCCAGGACCAGCCATGTCCTCCTCAGCTTGGCACAGACCCAGAGCTCAGCATGGCTGGGAGAGCCAAGGGTGGGACAGAGCTGATCAACAGGATAACCAGGACCAGAGCCCTCCAGAGAGCCTGGTGTGGAGCAGGAGAGGGCCTGAAGACAAAGCAGCACCCAAATCCATTCAGGCATGGAACATGTCTAACACAGCTCAGATGTATGGGAGACACAGTCCTGAGCAGGAATGAAGTCCTGGGCCATAAGCAGAAGGTGCTCGGTAGACCTTGGTGCAGGGCAGTAACAGCCATTAGTGCCCTTGGAGCCCTGCTTCCCCGTAGGGCCAAGGCTTTGCATTAAAATTCAGGGAATGCTGCATGGGGAGTTGGAGCAGGCTTTAGCACTGGCTGGAACAGTGATTTTGGAAAGCCTGTGCAGACAGCAAAGGGGTGGGAGTGAAAATACAGAGTCACTCACTTGCACTTTAAGTAGAGACGGGGAGATGGAGAGAGTGATTTGTAGGGAATTACTACAATTACATCCAAGAGTGGATGAAGAAAGTTCCAATACTCACCTTGACACTGTTTCTCTTCCAGTGTAGCCATGTGCTAGCCAGGTCCCAACAGCTCCACAGCTCCACCCTGCATTTCCTCCCCTTCCCAATGGGTTCCTCCCCAGGAGTAAAGAAAAGCTGCTGTGTCCAGGGAAGCTGCTTTCCCCACACAGCACCACATCTTCAGTGTTTGAATTTTTCTGTCCTCCTTCACTGATCACCGTTCTCTACTAAATACCTTGTTCCACCATCTTTCTCATTTAATCTAAGCATCGCCTACCTCCTACCTTGGGTGACCAAGACTTCAGTTTTGACTTTCCTGCCCCGTGTTTGAATGGGAATTCTTTGCATTTTGCAAATTTGGATTTCAACAATACAGGAACTGACTCAGGCTTTCCCTGAATCAATAAGAAACTCACTCAACACTCCATCTCCACCATTAACAAGACACATGGAAAAGAGAGTAGGGCATCTGGTATTACTTTCAAGATGGCCTCCTTGCCTCCAACCTCTTCCTTGTATGAGGATGCGGTTTTTATGACTACTCCGATGAAATGCACTGTCCCACACTGTTCACTCATTGACAGCTTTCAATGTACATTTATGCTTTGGGGTCAAAATTACAATGTAATATTAGAGGTCTTTTTCAGCCTGAATTATCCTATGAGCCTATGGACATTACACCACAAGGTTTTGGGCTTGTTTAGCCTCTTATTTTAAATCTGAGGCTTTACCTCACTGTTTCAAACATGAAAGTAGTGAATTTAAACAGCTAGATTCAATGACATTATTTTCTTTTGACATTTTTTGTACATGATGAAACCTGTGTGGATGCTGCAAGTTTCTCATGGTCTCCAGGTGCTATCTGCAACCTGACACATTTTGACAGCTTCCTTGAAGCTACAGGCTTGAAGAAGTTTTTTTCACTGCCATGAGAAGGGTCCTTGGGTCCAGCTGACTCCAGAGCCCCATGGTGAAAGTCCATGGCAGCCTCCCTCTGACATCAGAGAGATGAATGCAAGGTTGGGAATATCAAGTGTTTCCTTGCAGTGCAGGCTTCCACTGCAGTGTTAAGGCACTCCTTTGGCTTGCCTTGTCTGCACTGGGGTTTTTCTTGTCTTGAAATACCTCAAGGTGATTGCAGAAGGAAGATCTCTGACCCAAACAGTCTCTATGGCTTTTCCAGATGCAAAAAAAGCTGCTCTGAGTAAAGATTTTGGCTCCTCCTGCAAACCTATCTTTTCCTATTTTGTGATGCTGTTCCAACATGAGCAGCCTGGTTTAGTTTCTTCCTCTACTCATCTTCTCACTTGACAAAGGCAGAGGCTGAATCCAGCACATTGTTCCTGACAAACCTGCCTTCCACAGAAACTCTCATTTTGCCATCCAGGGGTGGTGATGAAGCGCCTCTGGCAAACCCCCTGCTGGCAGCTGATCTATGCAGTTCTGAAATACTTCTCAGTTTCCCAGTTTATGGTGCTCAGCTTTAATTTTCATCTGCCTCTTCCAGACATTGACTTTTAGGAGCTTTTATGTCCCGGTATTTATTTTTATGATTTTAGATTCTACACTGGAGTCAAATGTGTTTTCTTTCGGCTATAGGAGAAAGAATAAAGTCTGTGATCTCAGAAATATCTTTCCAAGGGAGCAGGTTTTTAAAATTCTTTTCTGTTCCTTCCTCCACCACCACCCCCTCCTAAAGCTGGGTACTAGACTGTTACTACACACCCCTTGATGTGGTCTGCACACCATAGACATGAGGTAACTTCAGCATGGTAAGAGGAATGTTGTAAAAACTGTCCTCAGATTAAACATCAGATGGTCAGAGAGCACTAAAAGTCAAACCATGACAAGTTACTTGTTTGCTTTTGCTCCACTTCCCACATATTAATGTGCACGTCCAATATGTCTACAAATGTGGCATCTTAACTGTGGCATCCAGACTTTGCAAAGCAAATTTTAGAATTTTGTTGTTGTTAAAAAAGCAGGCTTTTCTCTCTGACAAGTGCTGCTTTGGGAGTGGAGAGCTGAGCCTGCTGCAAGCAGTGTGGCTGTCAACAAGATTCATGGTGAAGGGACATGTCTTGCAATACCAATAAACAGGAGAAGACACCAATGAAAAGGTAGACAGGCTTTTAATGGCATGATCCAGAATCCCCTTTTAATAACAAATCTAATGACAACTGTGTCTGATATGAACAAGAAATGGCATAATAGTTTATTTTTTTATTTTTTTTTTTTAAGATGTGATCTGAAATTAAGACAAATGCCAGGTGGGTCTGTACACAGACAGGGCTTCTGTGATGCATGCCAGATTTTATGGCCAAGAAATTTGCCATGCAGTTGAACCAGATTCTGGTTCCTCGGTCGGAGTCCTACATTCTGTTTGCAGTGTGTAAACATTCTCCAGCTGCTTTCCTAAAGAATGTAAAGAAGATATGTAGAGAGATTTAGCCTTGGGATTCAGTCACATTTCCAGGCAGTCAGTACCAGGGAGCAGAAGTCCTGTCTCCAGAGTGTGCCAGAGGCAAAGGAAAACATCGGTGTGCCAGGTACAATGTCTGAGTGTAGAGTCACATGCTATTGTGCTAAAAGGAGATATATAAAATTATCTGTTTCCAGCTCCAATTCCTGTCTGGAGAAGAAGCAGCAGGTCCCATAGCACAGCAGTCCTGCCAACACTGGTTTCACACACAGGGGTACCCCCGTGTCCTGCAGAGCTCATCCCATCCCACAGGCAAGGATGGTCCCAACCTGGGCCATGCATTCCTGAGGAAACATCAGCCCCAGTCCCCTCCAGGGAACCTGTGCCAGAGCTCCCTGCACTCCAGGCAGGGCAATATGGGCCAAGCCAGAGGCAGAGCAGCTGCTGAAGAGCACTGTGCTGACACCAGTCCCGCAGGATCTTCCCCAAAGCTCTCACCCCTGAGGCTCCTCTGGTTCAGGAGCTAAGAGGAGGAATTATTATCTTGGTCCCTACCAGGAACCCAGCTCTGGATTTGCTTTGATAGCTTCTTTCCTCCTTTCAGCACAGAGGGCATCAGTGCTTACTTTAAACCTGCTTTCCAGCCATTTGCAGCTCCAGAAATAAAAGGGATAATGTTCCTCCTTATGACTCAGCACACTGGCCTGCTGGGGCAGGGCCTGCTGCACAGGTTGATGGCCAAGTCTGCCGCAGGCTCTGCAGAATTCAGCAGGGCTTCACCGCCCCCCCCCCAGGAAGAAGGGGACTGACCTGGAGGGAACATACACTGACTTTGAACACAAGATTTGCTGGAGGAGCTACTTTAGGAATGAAGTGACAGGAGAGTGATGGTGTATGAATCACTGCTATTTCATGGGATTCTGGCTGCACTCGGGATCACAGCTCACCTCAGCCTGCAGGCAGAGCTATTCCCTGGCCTCACAAAGCTACCAACTCCAATGCTCATGGAGGTCTGAACATCAGCTGGCTCTGCCACTGCCAGTATAGTCCCAGCTCTTGGAATGCAGCACCTGCTGCTACTGCTGAAGAGCAGAGCCCTGGGGGTTCTGCAGAGGATCTCAGGAACCAGCACATTGTGAGCCCATGGGCTCCCACCCAGCAGCCCAGTCACAGGCACACAGCACACCAGGAAAGGGCCTGAACAGCAGCCCAAGCTCTCTTTCTCATGTGGAGCTGCAGTAGTAGCTGGGAAACAGATGGAACCAAAGGTATTTGCAAACTCTCAGGTGGTCCCTGTGGGCTTTGTCAAACCAGCCTAGCACTGCTGGAGCACAGGCATGTTTCAGTTCAGCCAGAGGAAACTAATTTCATACCAAACTCATTACGTCCACAATGGGACTTCTGCTGTGTTCACAGGATTAATTTAACTGCAGGTGACTGATGTGGGGGGCAAGGCCTTAGGTGGGCATTGGTGTCTGTGCATGTGGAATAGTGGTGGGATCAGGCTGTGGGTCAATGAACTGTACAGAGAAGAGAGAAGTGTGCTGAGGGACCACTGAGCTGCTACAGCTGCTGCCCAGGCTATCAGGGATCATCTTCTTACACAGGATCTACAGTGAGAAAACACCTCTGTGTTGGAAAGGAGAAATGTGCCCCAACACAGCCTGCTTTGGATCAGAACGTTTCACCACCAAACTCTCAGCGCCTGCGTTAGCCAGGGGCAGCCATGTGAACAGCAACGCTCCAGATCCTGATCCATGCCCCACAGAGCTGGGTGTCCGCCCAGCAGCTGGTGCAGGTCTGGTGGCAAGCAGCACAGCTGTCAGCCAGCCAGGCTGCCGTGTTTTGGCCCTGGTTTGTGCTCAGGCAGGTGGAGCCTCACAGCTGACACGCACTTTGGTAGAGTAGGACCCTGTTCCCCCATCCACATTCACTGCACACAGCAGCCTGCCCTGCACACATCTGAAGTCATAGATGAGACTTCTCTGAAGGTAGCAGCACCCTTTTTTTAACCTTTAGTCACTATATATTATGGTCACTACTTATATTGTTATAATAATATATATATATTATAATATTCTTTACCTAGAAAAGAGCAAGCAAAGTCTCCTGCCTCTCACTGCTTCCAAGCACAACTGACCCAGAGATATTTGCTACTGAAAGACCTTCTGCACCAAGGCAAGCAGAAGTGCCTGTGCTGCCAACCAGACAAATCACTTAAGCAGCTCCATCCATCCGTGTGTTTGAGCCTCTCCATGGTGTCAGTCTGACTGGTGCCATCTGTCCTTTTTTCTCCCTCTGCTCATATAACCTATTGCCACACTGGCTTAGCACTGACAACTGCCTTTCAGATTCCCCACTTGGCACATCCCTCCTGTATCCATGTTCCTTTGCAGGCAGCTCCTGGCCAGCCAGCAGCCTTTTCACCAGCCAGGGTGCCATCTCAGCAGTGCAAGGCCTCTGAGAGTGAGGACTCAGCACAACACCAGGCAGTCCCAAACACTCTTGTAGTCCCAACACACATGAACAAGACCTGTCTCTCCCTGCCCATGCAGATGAAGGAACAGTGCTGCTTGTCCCAGGAGTTCCCTCAAAACACACATGGGCACAATCACCTGCAAGGAGAAAGCCACACATCCCCAGCAGTGCTTGAGCAACTCTATATACCCTCAAGGCTTGACAGAGCTTGCATGAGACTTACAGGAGAGAACAACAGGTTCTTGCCTCTCCCACCTTTCTGGAATGTGACAGCCCAGTATGGAATGTGTGCCCAGTGTGCCACACTAGATCCTCTGGCATTCCTCAACCACCTAACTTTTCCCTAACATCACAGGCCTCATCCCCTCTTGTCCCCAGACACATTCTCGTTCTGTTTGCTCCAGCTATGGCAGGTGCCCTTTCAACTTTCCTGCAGGGCAGCAGAAGAAGAGAAGACCCAGAGGAAATTCTGAGTGCTGCTGCCCTGGATGGGACCGCCTCCATCCAGGAGGACATGACCTGGGGCACACCATGCTATTAATGCACTGTCCTGCTGCCCTCCATGCCAGGGAGAGCTGGGAAGCAGGACTGTGCAGGAGCAGGGAATCTGGTAGCACAACTATGAGGAGACCAGCCACTCATGCTGGTCTCAGATGTCTACAGACCCAGCTGCACCCAGCCCTGTCAAACAACACTGTGAACAGGGTTATTTTCTCTGCTGGCCATCTTTCCCTTGCTTTCTGAAACCTGTGGGTGTCAGGTGGCTCTCTAGTACATACCAATTTGGCATGTGTCCTGGTGGGAGCAGGAATCCACTGCACCACAGAGAGAGATGATACCTTGGTGTCACCAGAATCCTGCCTGCTTCTTGTTGCTGTGTCCCAGCAGATAGACCTCTTAGAAGACAGCTCAGTTTCACAGAAACCTTTTAATAAGAAAAAGTCCCCACAGTCATGTGAAAGACTTCACTGGATGGTTGCTTCACAATTAAAAGCCTGCCTAATTTCTTCATCTGCTGTTCTCAGCTGCCCTGTCTTCCCTGCTTTCATGTGCCAGAGGAAGACCACAGAACCACAGAATGGTTTGAGTTGGAAGGAACCTTAAAGATAGTCCAGTTTCAGTCCCCCTGCCATGGGCAGGGACACCTTCCACTAGATCAGGATGCTCAGGGCCCTGTCCAACCCAGCCTTGTCTCTGCCCTGGAGCTTCCTTTCCGACACAGGGCCAGAGAAAACTGTCCTTTAAACTTTTTCCTGAACAAATACACTGATTGTGCTTTATTGGCTTCCCATGATGAGGCAGGTTTGCTAACCCTGTTAATAGTCCTGTAGTCCTCTTTCAAAGCTCTTTCAAAGTAATTTTTGGCATGTGCATTAAGACCTGGATGGACTATCTGGTAAAGGCTTCACAACCAAGTCTTACCATCTGAGCACTCTAAAATTAATAGACCTCCCATAAATTAATAGGAGGCCCATTATGATTTATATTTCTGGAAAGAATCTGTCTTTGAGTTGATTCTTTTTCCTAGTTTCTAAACCTGCAGCACATAGTTAGGTTCTTGCCTGACCCACACTTCAAACTCAGAGAAAGTTATAGTGCCACCAGAAAAGGTGGTCACAGTCTCTGTGTGTCCTTCTTCTATCATGTGACCAAATGGTGAACCAGAGTGATGAAATGAACCAGATGAAAACCAAACTGGTGAATCAGCAGTCTGTGTCGTGCTGGATCAGCACTTCCAGCCACTTCATCAAACAGCTGCTGCAGTGTAAATGTGGTGGAACTGTGCAACAAAGCAGGTGGAACTTGGAGGGATGCTGCTTTTGATGGCAACATCAGGTCAGTCCATCAGACCACAGCCTGAGCTCCCTCTGAGCTCCCAGTGCTGCTCTGCAAAGATGAGGGCATGTTTTCAGAATAAGCTGTGCTGCTTACTTGACCAAGGTGAACCACATAAATGGCAAACACTTTGAGCTAGGTGAAATAAATTCTTAGTGTTGGCAACACTGAGACTATCATATGAAGAGGTAATTCCTGTCTCCTGTTTCTACATATTTCTCTGTTCAGGTGTGCAAGGAGTACCCTTTTCTCCCAGCCACCCTGTCACAGCTCTCATACTCCTTTACAGGACTCCTGTAGATATGAGCAGCTTCAGGATTCCTTGAACTCGATGGCCATCAGTGTGACTGTCTGCATTCATGTTCAAATGAATCAAGCTTATTACTGTACAGATTCCTCCGTCAAGCTTTTTTTGTCTGGAAATAGTAAATATTTGCAGGTAGTTGCAACTACAAGAATGGGTGTACAGAGCAGCTGTATTTTTGTTCTGCCTTATGCAAAGCCTCTTTTAGGCATGACAATGGTGTGAAGCACAAAGTATTTGGGTCTGGAGTGTTTTCTCCTGTGAGGCATGGGGAAAATTTTGTCCACTTCAAGATCTCATCAAGATCAGACAGGTATCAGTCCTCCCTGCTTTCACTTTCAAGCCTTCCTAATTAGTCTGGGGGCTAAACAGTTGGTTGGTTTAGCTCTAGCTGAGTTTTAAGCATTTGCTCAGATATTATTACTTGAAGAGAACACCACTTGCTTTTAAGTTCACATTGTTCATCTAAAACGTGTGGCAGAGGTGAGCACTAAGGAAAAGACAAAAACCCCACCTCTGCCACTCAACTGACTGTCCCTTCAGATAGCAATGCACGTGGCCATGGCATGCCAGCAAACCTCTCATTGCAAAGCAGCAGGTTTTGGGTATACTACAGGGTAATAATTTCCCACCCTGCCGTGTAGGGGAACTTTCAACCACAGTGCCAAAATTCACAAACACCAAGAGTGTGACAATAAAACACAAGGAATTCAGGTGCAAGGGGCACCCAGGCTAAAGGCATCCAGTGACTATTCACGTCTTCACAATGGAGCTGTGTTTGGTGGGCTACAGGTCTGTGGTACCAGCCATGCTCAGGCTTACAGGAACCATCCTTGCTGGGGGATGTGGTGTCCACACATCACAGTTTGGTACTTGTGACAGAAGTGGCTGCAGTGTGCTCCCTTCTACATTAATTAGCAAGAGCTTTTGATTTACCAGCAACCTGCCAACACATCCCTACTTCCACCCACCACACAGGCATCTGCTGAAACAGCAGCAGTGTCTGAGCAGCAATGCTATCCAGCCTCCTCTGTGGGACATACCAGAGCAGGTAGGAGCATGCAGCAAGACCTTCCTGTCTCCTAATTCCCACCTGTAGAGGCATGTCTGGAAAGGAGAGAAGAGCCCTCTCCTCCTTACCCCTTCTCTTATCTCAGCAGACAAGAATGCATCAATCCCTCTTGAATAAGCTAGTGGCAATCCCTTGCTAACAGGTGGTGGGAGGTGAGCCAACACTCAGGGACATGGTGATGGGCGACCAAGGCTGGTGTTTTCCCAGCAAGGAGAAAGGAAGGAGCTGCCTGCAGGACAGGAGTCTCCCTCTTTAGCAGGCCTTGCTCTTGTCACCTCTGCTCCTCTTTCCACAGCTGGAGTCGGTGTTGAGGACTGGTATTGCTAAGAGAGAAGGGAATCCCTGTGGAGGGAGGCAGGTCAGGCTCTGGGCAGGCTGCCTGGGTCACGGTTCGGTGCTGTGCGTTAGCAAGCGCGAGCTGCGGGCTGGGGGTCTCCCTTGGAAAGGCTCCGTGGCTCAGAGGCTGCCAAGCCCGTGGGAGCTGATTGCGGCGTGGGGTGAGAGTGAGTGAAGCATTCAAGTACAGCTACTGCTATACACTCGTGGGTCCAGCATGGAAGGCTGTGCTGCAGCATCTCAAGTGTATACTATACGTGGAAGTTACCCAGTCTGCCGGGCTCGCAGAAGAAGGTCATTATCTGGCAGCTGCCTTACTTTCCAGGGACACCTGCTTTCCTTTGGTTGCTGGACTTTGAGTCTGGGTTTTTCCTCTTTGTCGTTTTTTGGCCACACCAGGAGATGGCAGGGAATCTCCTGTAGGCCCCGGGGCCTGAGCTGAGGGCTGAGGTCGGGGGGAAGGAGGAACTCGCTGAGGGGCAGTCCCTGGTTTATGCTGCCGGCAGGGAGAAGGGCTTTCCCTCCGAGGCAGCAGCTGGCTTCTGGGGGAAGTACTGGGGTTCCTGGAAGGAATGACAGGGCTTCGAGGGGATGCACCACCGGGCCTCTGCGAGCTGCTCCGTGGAGGAAGAGAAGAGGAGCTTGGTGACGAAGGAAGCCGACTTTGTACCTGTGTTGTTCGGCCCTCAGGTGGGACGCTTCCAGCTGGTCTCTGTGTCTGAAGCCTGCAGAGGAAGAAAACAGGGAGGATGAAGGGGAATTTTGTAAGTACTCTTAGGCTCCTGGCAGGATTGGCATGAATGTTGCCAGGCAATAACAAGGAGTCTCCAGCACCAGGATGGCAGAACCTATGCTGTGAACCAGATGGGGCACCAGTTTGAACATCGTCCTGTAACTCAGTGTAGTTAACTGCTAAGTGTTTGCCTTGATCCTCCTGCACTCTCTGAGTCAACACACAGGCATGGTATCTGTGACTCTTCTTAACATGCAGAATGGATGCAGCAACCTCTTCCAAGGCAGGAGATAAAATTGGGGAATTGGATTGCACCACTTGGCCTCTGAAGGTAACTGTGATGGAAGATAAACCAACTGAAGCAATCCCAGCTGGCAGCCTCACTGCCCTTGGAGCTCAAATTGCTAGTCAGGCCAGGAGGCCAGGTCTCCCTGCAGTGCAGAACCCCAGCTCAACACTGGGGGCATTTGCTATTATCAGATCAAGTGAAAATGCTTGTAAAAGGAAAGGTCTCAAAGCCAGGGAAAGCTAAGAGAGACTTCTAAAGAAGACAGAGAGGTGAGTATTTCACACACCTGCAGGCTAAAATGACTGTAGGAAACAAGGATGGACTGACTATACATTCAAGCTGAATAAAGGATGAAGTCATAGGAGGCGAACAAAGCCCTGGATGTGCAAGCCCAGCTGTCTGCATTTCTCACCATTTTGGTCTTACCTGCAGGCAGCAGCTGCATCCTGTGGGGAGCTGCCCAGCCCTGCCACCACAGCAGCCATGAAGCTCTCCGACTTCGCCACTTCCAGTGGTGTTTTCACTGGCACAATGGGACGAGGAATTCTGCTCCTTGTGCTTATGGCTCTCTCTTCTCTCCCCAGCAGTGCAGCCTTCTTCTCTCCCTTCCGTTGGATGGAGTCATCAGAGTCGTGGGTGTCTTCCTCAGAACCGGTGGCCGACAGGGTTTCGGAGGCTCGCCGCCGCTCGTCGCTGGACGAGGCTGAGGAGGAGGCGCCGGAGGCCAGCCGGAGTAGGCGGCTCTGTCTCTTCTCCATCACCAGGCGAGCAAGGTCGGGCTGCTTTGCCCTCTTATAAAGCCTTTCTTTGGCTGAGAGTGAAGTTGAAAGGTCTGAGCCGGTGTCCTCCTCAGAGAACAAAATGGGAATCCGGCTTCTATACCTGGAGCCCAGCGGCCTCCTGGGGCCCTGCTGCAGCGTCTCCAAGAGGGTCTCTGCTCGCTTCAGATGCTCTGTGGCTGATGCTGCCTTCTCAAGGCCAGGCTCCCTGGTAGCCACCTTGTCAGGCTCCTCCAAATCCAGCGAGAGCAGCGCTTTGCCGGAGAGCTCTGGCTCATCCTCGGGAAGCTTTGGCACACCGTTGGGAAGGGCCGGCTGCTCCCCCACGGTCTCTGAGGTGGTCTCGACAGGGTTGGCCGAAAGCGCGCAGCTCTCCGTCTCTGCCCCTTCCAGCCCGGAATGAATGCTTCCGTTCTCCACCAGCACCAGGTTGTGGTGGTCCAGCTCCTCCTCGATGATGGGCTCCTCGAACTGCCCCGGGGGGCAGCACTCCTCGTGCCGCATCAGCTGCCCGCTGGAAGACATCACATTCAGGTGGGTCTTCTCAGCAATGTGCACAAATGTGCGCTCCACTTTGGTAAACGGGGAGGAAGCTGTAGCCACTGCCACGGGAGGCTTTGGTTCAGATTTAAGGACTGAGGACAGGGTCCCTGGCTCAGACACATCCAGCTGGCTCCCCATGGGCTGCGGCCGCTCGCTCTGGGGTGTCAGTGCAGCGAGAGTGCCCAGATCAACTTCTGGAGGTAAGTCTGTGGCCACTGGAGACTTCTTCAGATCGCCTGGTGAAAACAGCACTAATGTTTTTGAGCCTTCCTCCAGCTCCAGGTCCCCATCAGCAGTGGATGCTCGACCCTTGGACCCCTTCTGGTCATCAGCCAGGAGCGTGGATGGTGCGCACTCCTGGCTGCGCTCCGTGCTCTTCTGACTCAGATCGCTGCTGGAGTCACTGTGCATGTCAATCTCATTGCCCTCCTCCTCCTCCTCCCCCTCATCCTGCTCATCTTCCTCCTCCTCATAGTCTTCCTCCTCTTCTTCCTCCTCCTCCTCCTCTTTTCCATTCATTTCTAGGTAAGGTTCCAGAGGTTTGCAAGGAGCAGTCAAGACGATATTTGAGAAATCAACTTTCTTTATCCGCTGGGATAACTTAGGCTTTTCCCAGTAGTTGCACATATCTTTTCTGAAGTCTTGGTAAGGCAAACTTAAAGGGACTGCCTTGGGCAGGCCATTAATTTCAAATGACTTCAGCAGGTATGCCTGCAGGGAGACAAACGTGACAAAGGAAGAGGGTGAGTTAGAATTCAGACACAGCATTGACAGAGAAGACATTAGGACCAACAGCAGCAGGAAAAATCCATGGAAAGCATCTAACCCATCACACTTCCAAAATACATGCCTGACCAGCCATCACTCTATCATACAAACTTTAGAAAAGTGAGAATCACAGATACATATAAATGAATATAAATGAAGGAAAAAAAATGTGCCAAAGAAGTTCCTTTGTTAGCAGTCTTTAACCTTGACCTAACAGAACCATTTTCAAGCAATTCCTCAGGATTTTTTTCATGTTTCCCAATCTTCTTCAGCATTTACAAATTTATTTCAGTATTTATATATTTATTTAACCACTCCTTCCTTACTGGAACCACTTAGCAATGCTCTTTGAAGCCTTCAGGCTTCTGCTTCCACTAAAATCATCAGCAAGTCACAAAAGCCGGCACACAAAGGGTCATTATCAGAGCCTGGGTGTCCAACCAGGAGAAGTGAAGGGCAGACAGGGCAGGTGGTGGGGGCACTGTTTCTCCAGCAGCAGCCTGTGGCAATAGCAGGCTGTGAAATGATTGCAAATGATCTTACAGAAAAACAGTAGCTCACACACACATGCACATACTTGACCAAACAAGGCTAAAATAAATAGGAAATGCCTGTCAAGCATGGCCTAATTACCAATCAGATGCAAATGAAAATCACAACAGCACCACTCTGCAGAACGGATTTAAAACCAAATCATTTACAGCACATTTCTGTTAGGGCTTGCAAACTGTAACCTCTCCATAAAATCAACTGGTCAATAATGTTACCCTTGAAAAGTCCTAATCATGAACAGCAGGGGTCCAAACATCTGCATTTTCCAGTGGCATTCGACAGTGCCAGAGCATATTTAGGCTACACAACTAAACATGCACTCACTTAACCATGTGAGCTCCAGAGCTGCTAACAGCTACCACATTTACCTGGCCATGGGAACAGATCTTTTTGTCTCTACTGGGGAGAAAAAAGCCCTCAGTGGCTTTTCAGTCCAATGGCACAATTAAAAATTGTGCTGAAAATCTGCATGTGCTGAGCCTGAAAAATGTACTATTTTTATGCTCCTGTACAACAGTGACATTTCAAATAGGTTGGTGGGCAGCATCAAGCTGTTCTGTGTGGTGGTAAGTTATTACCCAGTTAATATTTCTTTTTATATCTCGTAAATTAAAACACAGACTGGTTTTGGCAATACCTCTGGAATCCAATGCTGCTTCTCTTCTTTCATTAAAGCTGAAGCCTGGCCCTGAAGATGGCCCTATATTAGCCTGGTTTGGGCTTTCATGACCCACTCTGCCTTTTGTATCAGGATGGCAGAGGTGGAACTTGGTAAGAGGCACTAACCACCCTTTGCAAAGGAAATTACCCATGTGGCTTCTTCCCTCAGGCATTTCTTGGAAATTGATTCATTCAACAGCCTAGGATTGGATGATTCATGTTGTCTGGGTTTGTTTTTCCCAAGAAATACATCCACAGTGCTATTCCTGGAATCCTAAACAAACAGATGCACTTCCCTAGAGGGAACGGGACCTGACCAACATCTTGCCTTGTGCTGAGCCTCCCACTGGAAAGAGTTCCACAACCTCAACAACAATTCCCCTGCTGCTGTACCTCACACCATTTTCCAGATGCTGTGTTTGATGATGCAGATGCATAATTCCTGTTTTTCTTTGCACAGTGAAATTATGCACCGTGGAGACTTTCAAATCTCTTCCCAGCTCTTGGCTTGTGTCATCTCTTCTGCTTTGTGGTCAAGGTGAGCTGGATCCAGCCCTGCAGAGCACATCCTATATAAGCTAGAGAGACGGTTTCTGCAGTTTGTTCTACCAGCAGCCCTGTCTCCAGCAAACCCTCTTTCCTCAATAACTTTTCCCTTGCAAGACATTGGAAGTTTTTCTGAGATGAGGTTGCACTAAGCAATAATATATGACATGGAGCTGGACAGCAAGATGTTGATGTAAGAAAAATATTAGCTCTTAATTTCTTTACTTCTTGTGCTCTGGTGCCCCTTTGGTACCATTGATTCATGCTGTAGATAACTTTCTAAATTCCATGTACTTCTACAAATTCCTTGCAGTATTTGGTAAATGGACTGCCTTTCTGTCTTTCATTTCAATTTCTCCATGTATTTTCTACTTCCCTGTATGGACACTGCACTCTAAGCACAACAGCGACTGCTTTGACCTTTGGAGACTTGGACTGCTTAACCTGCTGCATCAGTACCCCAAAACTGCCAGAACATTCCTTAAAGCAGCCCGAGACAGTCGCTGCTTTGCCACATATAAATGCATCATGGAGAAAGTTCAAAGAACAAATATCCACTACAAGAAATTCTGCTGAACAAGGTGTTCCCAGTTTGAACCCCTCCCTAGAGAAACTTGGATCCTGTCTTGACAGTCATTATGTGTCTTCAGTACTACATCGCACTCTGCTGCACTAGGATTGTTCCCCAAAGGCCAGAGAAGAACTTTTCTGCTCTGCTGGACTAATGGGGAAGAACTGAGGGAAGATGTCAGAAGGTCAGAAATGGAGAGGCTTACCCTGTATCTTAAAACTGTAGAATAGAAAAAGATATAAGGAACCTCTGAAGATCTCTGCTCCAACCACCCCTCAAAGCAGGATAAACTTAGAGCTGACTGTGCTGGGCCATGTCCAGCTGAGTTTTAAGTACCTCCAAGGAAGGAAATCCCACAACCTCTTTGGGACCCTCTCCTAGAGTTTAAGGCTCTTCATGGTAAAAAAAGGTGGGGGAGGTTAGTACCTAATTCCTATAGCTAACTTCCCTTTCATGAAACTTTTGTCCATAACATCTATCCTTTCATTGTGCACCTCTGAGAAGAGTATCTCCCTCCATTGGGCAGTTCAAGAAAGAAATAAGATGCCACAACAATCCTCTTTTTAAGGCAGAACAAATCCAGATCTCAGCCTCTCCTCATGTCATATCCTGGCAGCCTTCTGTCAGTTTCACTCTCCTGGGGGCAGGAACTTTGCCATGAACTAAGGCAGTCACATTTTTCTGCTTGTTTGGCCTCACATCTCCACTCCCGACTCTCTCTTGACTTGGTCACTTGTCCAGGAATACCTATGGCATTACATGTGTCTGAGCATGTGTTCCTCACCAAGTCAGCACATTTCACCCCTTTAACACTGCGTCTCTTAATAAAACTTGTCTTAGATTATTAACTAAGGTTGAAGTGCTTGTGAGTGCTGCCCAAACAAACATTTTAGGACTTTGCCTACTTCATGGTCAGACCTAGAAACTCTCAGATGGAACTCTGTGGAGTTTCGCAACAGAAGGCAACTGGGTTGCCAGAGATAGAAATAAAATTTGAAAGAAAGTGGGACAGTTCAGGGTCTGCAAAACTTATCAAACTATTAAAAACATCAACATCACTGCCCTCTTCCAAGTTCATGAATATAAAGGAGTGCCCCCTACCAAGTGCCCCCTAGCACGCATGAGGACTGGGTGGTGACAGAATTGGAAAAAAAGAGGCATCACTTGCCTTATAATTCACCAGTGTGGCCAGTAAACAAACCAACAGTGGCATTTCATCATGGATTGTCAACAGTTTTTTTGTTAATACTGCAACTTCAACTGCTGCAGCTCCAAACATTGTCGAGATGGTGACAGTGCCACAGGGGCTGCTCATACTTGGATGGCTACCCTAGATGTGAAGGACAAACTTTTCACAATTCCCCTCCTTGACCATGTTCTCCTTATCGCTTGACCTCTTAATGGATACTGAGGAAAGGAAAGTCATGGGAATGATGTAACTGCACATGAAGGTATTAGAATTGTTACTAAGTGAACAGAGGTTGTTCCAACAACTCTGTCCCATACACCCAACTGACCTTACTCACATAGAATGTGGATCCATTGGGCACAGGTCTCATTGTAATCTATAGCAAAAGAGGCCAGAACAGGTAGACACACCATGGGAGTTTCACTCCCATTCTTTCAATGATACCAAAATGAGGTGCTCTGATCTTGAAAAGAGTTGGTCTCCCTGTGAAACAGGCAGAACACATCTCCCTCAGTCTCTCAGCTCACCAGTTCTTAGGAAATATTAACTATGGATTTGACCAAAACTTGGGAGATCATATGAAAAAACCCCCACAAATCTGACTTGGGGAACTAAGGAAAATATATTTTGAAGTGGCACAAGAACAATACAACCACATGGAACTGCAACATCCCTGAGCCACCATTGATATTTGTGACTAATAGGGAAATGATTGATATGATTTACCATAATCCTCAGGACATGTGTACTAATATATCATGAGGAATGCATATTCCAAGGGTATGGAGAGTGCCACAATGTGGTGCCTGGTCTTTTTTGGCTAGCAATGGCACCAGGCCTGACATAATTTGATCAGAGCTAAGCATACCCTTCAGGGGTACACCAAGGGGCTCAGCAGTGATGGAGCATGGTCTCTTGGGGGACAGTGATACCAACACACACTGGGTTTAGTGACACTTTGTCACCTTTGGAGGAAGCAGCCTCTTACAACAGCGGTGTGTGTGGACAAGTCACAAGACCAATGGCAATAGGTGTGTCCTTGGTAATCCAAAAAATGTATCTTGTATTCCGTATCTTTCCTATGCCAACCTTCCCAAGTTTATCACCATCCCTTTAAAAGACAGGACAGGCACACTGTGCTCCCTTTCTCGTTTCTCCCCCTCGGCTGCCAAGAGAGTTGCCTGGGGCAGGTTCTCAGAGACTGCACAAGGCAGTAGCCCTCTTTTGTTTTCTCTCTAGGCCCTACAGAAATTTCCTAGTTCCATTTTGGCTGCTCTTGCTGGAAGCAATCCCTGTTTCTGGAGCTGAGAGGATGTTCTCCTTGGACCTTTTCACTGCTGCTGCTCAGGACATCCCAGAAAGTCAGATCCCGTTCTCTCTCCACAAGTTCCAGCTGCTGCCCCAGCTCCAGCCACCACTGCTGATGGAACTGCAACTGCCAGGAGAGCCCCTGATGGGTGGTGCAGAGCAGACAACCTGGCAGCACTGACTTTTGGTTTTGGACAATAAAAAATGGCACTTTCATGATTTTTGGTTTTGTCTCTGTTCCCTGTTGGTCGCTTTTTAGGAGAAGAGGGAGATCTGTAATCTCAAAGGCTCAGTTGCTGCGTAGTGTTTTTTCTTTTCCTTGTTCCCTCTCTTGGCCATGTGGTCAGCTCCACCAGCTTGTCTTTACCAACAAGATATTTGTGACAAGTGGACCTGCTGTGAGGCAGGCTCTGGAATCTATGACCACACCCAAGCTGATGGCATTCTATGATCAAATGGTGTTTCATAACCTTACTGGACAAATCAAAGCATTGACTAATGCAACTTGTGTGGCACTGGAGGAAATAAAGGAATTGCAGCCAACATCAACAATGGCTCTGCAAAACAGACTAAAATAAGATTTTTAGTATGGCCTGAAAATGGAGTGTGTGGATGTGTGAGTCTGTCTGATGACACCTGCTCCATTCACATATCAAATGTAACTAAGGATCTTTGTGAACAACTAGATCACATGAAGCATACAGCAAGAGCAAATAGAAATCTTGGATGTAGTATAGAAAATGGATATTACACAAGCTCCTGCATGGGTTAGGTTTTTCACTTACTGGCTAGCTACAGAGCTTATCACAATCTTTGTTATTAGTTTTTGTTGTAATTATTACATTTTGTGGATTATTACCAATGATAACCCAGGTAATGTTCTGTCAGATATGCATAAGATCTGTATGGATGGAAATTAAAGATGTGGAAGAGGAGGAAAAGAATTCACCCAAGGGAGATATCCCAAAAATCAACTATATGAAGTTAAATGAATCTTATGATGTCCCCTGTGGTCAAGAGAAAGAAATATGCAGTCCCTGATGTCCCTCAGAGTGCAGCAATGTTATGGCTGTTGTGTGGCTGTGGCCAGGGGGTGAATAATGTGATGAGGGCTAAGTGCTGGTTTATGTCAGTGACAAATTGACAATTCTGGACTCCTCATTTACCCTGCACAAGGCTCGAGCAAGGTGAAACCACTGGATGTTGTCCAGAGTGAGGTGGAGGCCTCACAGCCCAATATTGTTTCAGTGCCTGCCATCAGCCTCCCCCTTCACCCTACACAACAAGCTGTGTTATAACTCTGGTCCATTAAAAAGATTAGGATGTGTACAAAGACTCTCTGGAGCACCACTGACTGCTGACTCAGTGGGTGCAGAAGGACTAAAGTGATTATTTCACCTTTTGTATCAACCTTGAATTCTGACTGAAAGTAACCAGAACCCTCATTAAGCCTTATTTGCATATTAACTTTGACACACACCTTAGAATGCAAATAAAGAGGAAAAGGACATACCTTACATATATGATGACGGTCACCAAAATTCCAGCTATGACATGTGATTGTTACACCCCTTTGGAAAGCACCAAAAATGATTGTATAAAATAAGGGGGGCAAAGAAAAAGCACCATCCATGAATCTGAATCGTGGAAGTTCTTACTTAACTTGGCCAGATCTATAGTATTGATGAATTGCATTCTTTGTGAATTTGTGATCTGTGAATTTGTGATCAAGTTCTTATTGAACACAATCACAGTATCAAGACCACATTCTCTGTAAATTTATGCCTGTGAAAAGTTCTTTTTGAACTCAGATCGAATTGAGAATAATTAGCAATTAAGCCAGCTACACCCAGACCCCCAATATCTGAGGACCTGCTGGATCTGAGGACAAGTGGGTTTATTTTCCGTCAAAATTTCCATACCCTTAATGCAACACATGGTACAGAGTGCGCTCAGTGTCCTCCAGAAAAGCCTGCTCTCCTAAGCAGTTCTGCACTGATGTGGGGAAAAGGGAAAAGAGAACAGTTACCTGTATAAACCTAATAAATTTTCCCTTTTACTTCAGAATTTGAGATTTTTTTTCTCTCCCACCTCTTGAAAGCAAGTATCAACCAGGTACAGGAAAACAAACCCTCACAATATTTATCTCACATAAATTCAGGAAATTATGCACTTCTTCTATCCTCTGCTCTGTTTCATACCGTGCTCTAAACCATGGCATCACTGGATCCTTCTGCAGAGCCTGACAGACATACACATCTGCCACACCCTGTCAGCCTCCCAGAGACAAACTAAAACACACTTTGAAGCACGGAGAAGACAAGCTTTGGACCATGCTAAAGGCAGACTCAGAATAATTCTTCCTGACCCTCCACAGAATTCCCAGGGGAAAAGGGGACTCACACACTGTACAACCCTCAAAGTCTGAGACCACAGCTTTATCCAGGCTCCTCCTCCCAGACCATCACCTGCCTGCACAAACTGCTCTTTGCCTTTGAGGAGCTGGAGTCTTGTGATTCTTCTGCATGAGGGAAATTTCCACCACCCTTTCCACAGGTACCACAGTCTTCACATGCCTTGAATTGAAATCACAGTGTGGCCTTCCCAAAGTACATAAAACACATCTCTAACAGTCACATAACTTTGTTTCTACTCCCAGATGTGTCTTAACCGCAAGTTTTTAGTGATCCCATGCATAAGCAGTAATGGAACTCCCACTGTTCTACAAGATCTCCTTCAACTCCCTGTGCTGTGCTCCCGTGTACCCATGGATGAGCAGGGGACACCTTCCCAGTGCAAAGGAAGTAGAAAAACAAAGAAAGCAAGCAAATAAAAAACCCAGCCATCAACAAGATGCTGCCTTTGATTCTTTAATAAGGTTTTGGTAGTATACAAGCTTTTTTTTGTTTGTTTTTTCTTTTTTTTTTTTTTCCCCGATTGTCTGGATTAACATACATGGATTTAAAAAAGGCACAAAATCCATTGCACAGCTTCTATTTCATTTGTTTTTGATGACATTGCCTGTTCATTGTGGTTTCAAGTGTAGGATTTTACAGTACTCTGCAGCATTTACAGCATGATCTACATACAGGTAATCAATGCATGCTTTTATACAGGAGACAGAATTCAAATTCTCTCTCAGTATTTCTATATACACAATAATACAGTCTTTTTCTTCTGAAAAAAAAGCTTTAAATTGGTCTTGCATGCTTGGTATACCAGAAGAATTAGTGCAAGCATATATTACAGTGTTATTGCAGTACAAAAACGGGTTGACCTTAGGCTCTAAAGGGATTAGATAAGGAAGAATAAAAAGACTCGAGGAAAACAAGCTTTGGATCCCTTTAGTCAACTACGTCCTTCCAAATGGATCCCTACACAGTACTGCCTTTAAAGCTACAGCAGGCTGTGTCCCCTCCATCTCCCTGCTGCCTTCCCCCTGAGACAAACTTCCACAGCTTCTGCAAACCTCCTGTCCCTAGCAGTCCATGAGGACTCCTGGCAGCTTGAGGAATCCCTTCTGCTGGAACCTCCTAATACCGGAGACCTGCTTGAAGGGGACTGCACTGAGATCCACTGCTTCAAGCAAATTCAAGTCCCAGCAGATGGAGTTTCTCAAGCAAACCAGCAAGAACAACAGGTTCCCTACAGCTTTTGTTTCCTCTCAGCAGCAACGACCACAGAAACCCACATTCACCTCCTACTCACATAGCAGCTGGTAAAATATGGTTTGGACTGTCCTGCTTAGCAGCAACAGAAGCCTAACAGGTGACACAAGGTAATGCAAAGGAAGGATATGCTGGTCCCTGAGATTCTTTGTGGGAGCTGAAAAGTCTGAGAAGCAGAAATCAAGTTCTCAACATGACGTTAATTGTTCCACTGGGAATGGGAAGAGGCCTTAGTCCTGAGAGATGCAGATGGCACACAGACAGCAAGAGCTGTAGTCCAGTCTTCCCTGTAACAGCTTTTATTTGGATACAATCAGGACCTTAGCATATCCTGGAAGTGACATTATCCTCTGCCAACACAGACTAAGCTTGATTGGGACTGGGAGATCTGGCAGGATTGACAACAGTGTGTGGAAAAAACCTAGAATCTGAGTTTCTGAAGCAACTCTTTCTTCAAACCAGCATCCCATGAGGTAAAAGTAGCAGGGGTCTTAGAGCTTAAGCCATGCTTATTTGCAGGATCTCTGGGTTCCAAGAATCAGCACCATAAATGTTAGAGGTGTTCTTATATCCAGCATCTTACCATCAATGCTCCACAGCCTTTTTCTTCATTCTTTTTACCAAGGTGAACAGGACAATCCAGTCCTGTGCTGGATAAGTGCTCTGCTCCTCCCTGTTTGTGCTTTCGCATGTTAGGTTTGTGCCAGTTTTCCTAGCGTCGTGGATGGAAGCAAAAGCTCTGAAAAGGTGGGATGCCTGCCACTCAGCTTCCCAACTCTGGACCCACCAGTGTCTGCAGTGAGAGCCAAGGCAGAACTCCCTGTCTGAGAGGACATGGGGATCACTTCATTTTTATCACTCATTGGAGACTTGGGAAATAGTGAGTGAAGTGGAAGGAAATGTTAATCCAGAAATTCCTCTAGTCCCTAACTGTAAAGGCAACTTAATAGCAGCAAGAAAGAAGAAGAATAATATTCTGAAAGCTAAACATCTTCCTAAGTCATGAAAATAACCAGAAGTCAGCAGTGCTGAATAAGAACCTGATCTGGTAGGGGTTTTCTAGGAAGGGCCAAGCTGAAGGGGCAAATCCTCCTTATCTGACTTGTTCAGAGGAAATTTGCCATTACTGTGTTTCATGTTGCCAGATAATTAATTGCACTCATAATTAAACTGAGAAACTTGTTGGAGCTGTTGGAGGAAACCCTAGGAATTTTTACGAGGCAAGTGCACTAGATGAGGTAACTCCTTGAACCACTTTGCATATGAAAAAATAAAACCTCCAAACATAAAGTAATTTTCTTTTCGAACACTAGAAGACATGCAAGTAAATGAAAAATGGGGATTGCTTTCAATCCCCAGGTTACATGGTTAGCAGCTTGTTCAAAATGTACATTCATCATAACATCATTTTTTTCAATGGCATGTGTGATATAAAGAAGTTGCAATACAGCAAATAACACTTAGAAACATTTCCCAGAAATTAATCTTTGTGCTGTCCCCTGGAACTGCCAATGCAGGTTTGTGTTATCGTGACCCACACACAACACATGTGGCATAAAAACACAACAAGGTAGTGCCACAATGATCAGCCTGTATGTATTTTATTTCATGTTTTAGTATTACCCAAAATAGGTATTTGCATACTACAAATTACATCTTGAGTGCCAGCACTGTGCTCATCATTAGAATACTTTGCCACCAGCTGACAGCAAAAAGAGAGAGTTGTATCTATGTCATAACACACTGAATGAACAGACCTGGGCTGGGCCAGGTTGCTGAAATCAGACCTGCAGTATGCAGAGGAGGCTGGGTGTACCACTTGAACCAGATGCCATAAAGATACTTTCTATAAGGGGCTGAGATTTGTTGTTTGCAACACCCTTTTCAGCATTTGGGGGTGTGCAAAGTGCACTACCGGCACAGAAACTGTTCTGTAAGGCAGGACCACGTGTGGGTCATGCACACACACAAACACACAGACAATCAGAAATGGAAGCTCCAGCATAAAGCATCCCAACACCATCCTGGGGACAACAGTGAAATCAGGAAGCACATCTGGCTTACTTTGGTCACCCTCTACAGAAATTATTTTCTCTTCCAGTTATTCTGGGGAAAGTTGGCAATTACAAGGAAGCAGGTCAAGAAAAAGGTACCCCATGTTCTCCAGCTGAGAAATAACTGAGGCAAATCTTTTACAATAAACGCTAACAGGATTTTAGGAGTTTGCAAATTATCCACGATTTTAAAGGCTTCAGACCTTGTCTTCTAGGAAATGCAATTTTTTTTTCCAGCTAGCCTCTTGCAGCCCATCTGTTACTGCCAAGCAGAGCTAAACAGATATTTGATAGATATCTCCAAATTGTTCTTTCCCATTTTTACCAAAGAGAAACAAAAAAAGCAAAAATAAAAGTAAAAGCTTCTCTTTTGAATAGATTGGGATAAAAGAGCCCTTTCTTATTCAATGTGAAAGTACCAAAATGGTCTCAGCTTCAGGTAAAGTTCTGAGAGTGTCATGTATAAATCTCTAATGACAACCATTCATAAAATGTGTCATTCATATAACCCAGCAGCTGACAACATAAATAAATTCAGTCATGGACACAGAACTGCATCAGTCAGTTACGTGACTGTAATACAAATATAACTGAATACCACAGAGACTCCACGTAGCCTAAGGAAGAGACGCCAGACCCACTGGACCAACATGGTTGGTATCTGACACCAATCCCCCCGGACAAGCAGTAGAAAATCTTTTCTCAAGAATAATCTTGTGCTGCTGTCAAGCGATTAAAAGATCCACATATACATATCACAGATCAATGGCAGTGTGAGAGGGAAGGAGGCTAGAAAACAGGAAAAGGACTGAACGCATCTTTCCATGCTTTCTGACCTTCAGTCTCACAGTGCATCCTATTGTTGAGCTATTGTACAAGAGAGGAGTGAACTAGAAATGGTTTTATTTTCTTGCCTTAATTTATTTACAAAGGATCACAGCACCAGATTAAAATAGTGTATTTTTCCACGAGAGAGCAAGGGAAGTTCCTGGTGATTTGCAGTCAAAGAAATGCCTCAGTGATATTTGTTGTATTTGGTATATAGGTCCCACCCAGTGTCCAGCAATTTACAGATTATGAAAAAATATTCAGCCTCCTGAAATTCCCTTTGTGCAACCAAACATTTGGCTTCATCCTGACATGTTCTGAAAATGCTTTTTTTTTGCTGCTGACTCCTCCATGTCAAACAGCAGGGAAATGATTCATGGGAAAAATAAAGCACTTGGAGATTTTTAGAGTTTAAGAGCCCGTAAAAAGGTATGAATACCACAAGTATTGTTTCTAAACAAACTCTTGAAAGGCCAAACTGAGGTGTTTGCTCTGGTTTCCCGGACTGCAGAAGGGTACTTCTGACTGCAGGAGGCTTCTACCACAAAACAGATCACCGAGACTCTCAAAAGAGGCTGCACACATTGGGGGCAAAGTAGTCGGTGGCAAAGATGGTACCAAAGCCCGGCAATGCTACTGAAACAAAAGACAAATGAGGTAGATAAACACTCCAAAGTGAAATCTTTGGAAAAAATGTTTAAAGCCCAGAGCAGAGAAGTGTACCAGATGACACTTGTTTTGTTTCTCATCTCAAGTTCTCACAGCCTAGGTGAGTTCACTGGCTTTAGAGCCAGTTTTGGAAAAGAAACAGCCCAGCTACTGAGGAGCCACTCAACTCTGTGCCCGTGAATGGGAAGATGCTGAAAACACCTTTGCTTATTATGGCTGATCAGTTCAAGCAATGGACTTCTTTCCAGAGGTCCTGTATCTAAAAAATACAGCAAAAAGAAGAAAAGATTGTTGACCGGTTCTCACAGGCATGCTACCTTCTTGTGTAACACCTGGGTGTGGCTGCTCCAGAAGCAGATGGAGAGAGCTGGGTGTTAAATGGAACCACAGAAGAAACAAAGTTTGTTTAAAACAACAAGATACTCCGGTGGCCTAATGGCAGTGGGACAGGCTGGATAAGGGAGGAACAGTCATTATATGTGGCAAAATAAAGAACACCAATCCCCCAGGAAGGAGTCCACCAGTCTGTGGTACCTCCTGTTTAAGACAGGGAACAGGAGAAAAGGAAACACTGCGGTGTTAAAGTTCACAGTTAATGAAGAGTGTCAACCCTGTTGCACTTAAAATTACCTCTCCTGGCTGCTTGAAATAGTCTAGTTGATTTGACACCTCCCCAGTCTCACAGCTCCCAGGCTGGAGAATGGGGACAGTCAATTTGCCAGCCCAGAAAACATCCATTTGGAAGAACTAGAAGAGTTTGCAACTGGAGTTGTGACTTTCTCTCACTCATAGAGAACAGGCACTGATTTAAACAGAACTTAGGAGACATGCTCACAACAAAAGCTGTTTACATGGTTTTCCAATGCAGGTGGTACCTGTGTCTTAAGGGAAAGTGTCTCGCCAGCTGTCTAAATGTAGCTGGTGAGGCAGATATAACCGAGGAGAAGCTTGCTAACTCCTAAGGATTCCAGGACTTTAAACTTGTGTAACTGCCCTGAAAATGGAAGGCATCTTCCATTTTCATTTTTGAAATCAAGCTGCCTTTAAACAGTGTGACCCTCACACAGATTCCATGTAGAGCTGAGACTGCTCCAGTTGCCAAAACGTGCCATTTTTTTCCAATTTCCTCCAAGAAAGCCAAAGGGAGGGCAGCCCCTTGGCTGCTCAAAGTGCTATAGGGATTGTGTGGGGCACCATGAGCTGTGCAACGCATAAAAAACTGGTGCAGGAGACACACTCTGCAGGTTCTTAGGAACAGCAAAGGCAGAAGGTAGTGCAGGTATCCAGGGGTGCAATAAGGCTGCAGGGGATGAGGTTCCATGAATGGCAATGGAGGTAAACCATGTGGACACACACAGGCAACTAAAGTAGAGTAAAAAGACTTCATCATACCGGGAAGAGATGGGAGAGGCAAATTGGAGCAAAGAGGAAACCAGACCTAAGAGAACTTCTCAGTGAGGTGAAGGGGGTTCTGCATGTGAAGTCTGCCAGCACTTGGGGCTACAGCAAACTGCTGCTGTTCTGGCACCCAGGTTCAGTGAACAGAAGCTGGGTGGCAGCTGCTGAGCAATGCCTCTGCTTACAGAGCAATGATGAGATCCCAGAGGAGAACCTCAGCTGCCTTATCTCAATCCAGCCTGGAGGCCACTGTCCAAGTGCAGCTTCTCCACACTGGGCAAGGGGGTGTCAGCTGCCATTCAGCCAAACAAACACAACTTCTGAACAAGCTTGTCCCTTTCGGAACAACAGCCCTGCAGCAGCCTTGGCCACCACATTGCCCAGGTTCAGACACAACGAAAAGAAGGAATAGTAGGACAGGACTGACTTCATCATGAAGAGGTAGCTTAGGGATGAGGTTACATCACCCATATGGCTGTTTCACAGGGCATTTCTATCTTACTTTCTGTCATCACTGCAACCAAAGAGACTGTAAATAGTGAAAGAGGTGATGCACTGTTAACTCTTTCACATCCCAACAGTAGTAAAAAAGAATGGGAATGGTAGACAAGGTCAGGCTCACACCAGGGACTTTTGTCATCATGGGGGTATCATGAGGATACATTTAATGAAAACTGGCATCTGCGGAACTGCACCTGTGTCAGTGCAACTTACTTTCAGTCAACCTCCTCCCACCAGAACTGTCTCCCCTGAAAGTGAATGTGTGCTGGCATAACCACATTTACCCATTGCTAGCTTAACCCAAGCATTTACAGTAGCATTTTCACAGAAATCATATCTCATTAGCTCCTTCTTGAGGGAAGGAGGCTGAGGAGAGAGCAATAAATTGGAAACATCTCCCGTTCTGCATAGAAAGAAAGTGAAAGGAGCCAAGAGGCCAAGATATAAAAAGATAGCGTTTTTATGTATATACAAGCGATGAACATTTGCTCACTGAAGTAGATCATGAGATCCCAGCAACAGCTTCCTGTCCTGATGCCAATGATCTCTGGGAGGGAGTGGCAAATGCTCATTTCCAATCTGGATTCTGAGGAGAACAAGTGCTATGTACAATGGGAAGTAAAAGAAGAGTATCTCCCTTAGGATGCAAATCCCATTCTTGGACCCTTATGATGAACACAATTTCCTAACTCTGATGCTGAAAGGGAATTTTATTTCACTAGTTTGATTCCCACTGGCTTATTCCATCTGAAGAACTAAAAAAACCCCTACCAAACATAAAAGGACAAATAACTAGGGCAACTAACTTTTCAGCCCACAGCCTCATTATCAATTTTCAAGTCAATAGCCTTCTATCAGTTGGGTTTTTTGCAAACTGATTTGGGACATATTTACATTTATAATTGCAGTCATTATAAATTAAACACAACAAATAAATGCAATATAAATGTAATCTACATTAGTTTGGTTTTTTTAGAATTGCACTGCAACTAGTTTCAATATTAATTTATTACATTTCCATATATATAAAAAAGACCTTTTTTCACATTTCTTTAATTTGCCAACTGTTCCTTAACAATATGTAGATTCCATAATAATTAATACAGTATTAGATGAAGATGTTAAAAAAATCCTTTAAATTGACTGTTTTTAATACTTTTTTTGCATAATACTTTAACATCAGGATTCCAGCCATTAGCACCAATTAATTTGTTCAGAATTAGATTGTAAAAGACATATTGATCATGAAATAAGACTTCCCATAAAACCCAGGTGACAGCAACATGTCCAATTATTCTGGTATAGAGCCCAAATTTGATGGTTTAACAGGACTGGTTTATAAACCAATATCCCATCTACAGAGACTGAACAGCAAAGAATTCAGAGTCTTTTAATGATGTATTTCAGTGGTTTACCACACACCTATGTCTTCAAAATTAGCATCTTGCTTCTAGGTTTACCTTTGCTATTTTATTTTCCAGCACTTAGACTTGTATCTTTGCCTGGCAGGTTAAAACCCCTCTTGCTCTATTCTGGCAGACACCTAACAGCAATCATGTCACTTTCTCAGTTTTGTATTTAATGACAGACTGCATTTCTTCCAGCTTATTCTACAAGGCAGGTTTTGCAGAAGCACTCTTGTATCACTTTTTCTCTTTTACGTTCTGAAAATCTTTTACAAAAATTTCTGTACAAGACTTGGATGTAAATGGTAGAGCTCTTACCACCACAGAAGATCTCCCTCTGCTCCTATCTTCCATTTTCCTGCTGATACACTAAATAAGAATGTACTTAATATTTTTTTTTTGCTGTAGAAGCGTAGTGGGAACTTAGAGGCAGCTAATTACTTCATCTAACTGCTACCTCATTTTGGGAGACAGCACCTCCCAGGGCACAGTTTTTCTCATTCTGTACATGTGACTTACATCTTTCATACTCCAAACATGACCTTGCCCCTGTGTGGATGCAATCATTACTTTCAACACAAGCAATTTATCAAGCAATTCAGATCCTTCTGCAGAGCTGCTCTGTCAGTAGTGTCTCATCAAACCACCCACCTTCTGTCACTGCAAACCTTCGCCTCAGTGATTTCTCTGTTCTTGTTAACAGCCAATAAAGGCATGGAAGAGTGCTGAGTTAAGGGCAGGAGGTCATGAGTCCTAATGAGAAACAGCCCCTCCTGTCAGAGAGAGCAACATGTAAACATGTTTTGTTTGTCTAGCTGGCTTTCAATTTATTAATATCTTTAATTGGAAGAAAGTCTTACTGAAGTCTATATAAATCAACCATCTTTATAAATCAGATTTTTGAACTTAGAAGAGCAGTGTCAAGTTTATGTGAGCAGCATTATGATGAGTAGCATTAGATTACTGACCTTTGAAATTTATGTATGAAGCTACTTATTGGCTAGTCATTGTTTTTGTCTGAACAAAAGAGTTTATAAATACCCAGTTTGTTCCCTTTTCTGACTGGCAAAACTAAAAATAGTTTGATCTTTCTTTAAAAATAGAACAAGAGTAATTTTAATTCCTAAAATTGACCTTGAAAAGCAAACATCAGTGTTTTGGAAGCTATGAACAAAAATTATTAACAGTTACTGATTTAATGTCTAGTGCTTTCACAAATTCCATTTTTTCTGGAATCTGTTCTTCTGTTAAAGTCTCTATTGAAGATGGGAAAAAAATAACATCAGAGCAAGTCTACTTAAGGAAATCATCCCTTCTCATATCACTTTGAGAAGAACAAAGCCTTGCTCTTTCTGGTATCTGTGCTTGACAAGGGAACTACCCAATAGGATTAGGCTAGTGGTTAATTCAACCCAAGTATTTTTGACAAAGTGTTTTTAAAAAATAAAGTTCATGAAAAAAATTGCATATAAAAATTTTGTCTGAACAGTAAACTGTCCTGTTCACACATGATCTTGGGGCGAATCAAAAGAAATTGATGTCACTGATTCAAGAATGACTGTGGGATGAGGCTGGTCATACCTGTGCCTCAACTTCTCAAGGAGGGTGTGTTGCACCCACCATCTCCATCCCTGCACCCCCATGATGTTCTGTCAGTATGTCAGCCTGTCAGACCATGTCCTGCAGCATGCAGACATACTGGGCCAGGTCCTAGGAACTTCAGAAAGCACCACCCACCCTGTCTGAGGCTGCACTACCCAGTCTTGCTTATGGGAGGGTGAATCTAATGTTAAGGGAGCCTCAGGTAGGGCAGATGTACCTACAGAAAGTACTGCTTGGAAGGAATTGTTCCTTGTAAGCCCACTGGAAACACCCTACCTAAACCTCCCTGTCACAACTTCCTTCCACCACCCACACTTGCTCCAACCCATTTTCACATCTGTGTAAGCTTTCTGCATGTTTTCTTGCCTGTATCCTATGCTTGTTTATTTTCTGCATGGTATTTTACTTTGGACTTGCACTTCCCTAGAGCCCTGATACCAGGAATGGCCCCTTCTTCCTTCACCTTAACATCCATACTGCCTGTTCTCCCAGAAGATGAGACCAAAGGTCATGGCAATAGAAGACAGCTCCTACAATCACTTAACTACAGAAAGTCTTCATACAGTCTGGTTTTACACTGCAGCTCTACTGAGAAGGGCAGTATATTCCTGCAAACACAAGAAATAAGGATATTTTGACAATTTAAATTAATTTTGATCTCCCTTTTCTTTTGAGATTCACAGTTTTAGCAAAGGGCTTCATGGGCTCTGTATACCAGGAGCTGAGGCCACTTTATTTCTCAAATGAGATCTGTTATCACAGGCATTTCCAAGCAAGGCCAAGAAGCAGGACTGCTCTGCCATTGAAAAGCTGCAGTTGCCTAAAATTTCTGTAATTTAAAAACAGCGTAATATACAGCTGGATCAGTAAGAAAATCTTTGCTATCCAACTCGACAGTCAGTGCCTCTGGGGCCAGGTAGGAAAATTTGGAGCAGCTTAGGAGTGGAGAGCAGACAAACAGTCCCACTGTCATGTAACAGAGGTACAGCCAGAGAGACAGAAATGTGTGGCTACTGTATGGAAACCAAACTGCAACAAAAGCAAGGGGATTTCCAAAGCCAAAGCAACAAAGAGATACATGATTGTAACTCCACAAGAGGGACAAACCTGAGGTCCTGCCTCAGGTGAGCTTTTAGTGGGAGTCTGTCTATATCTAGATGGAATAAAACTGCCTACAGATTCAGCCCAGTTGTAAGACACCAACAGAGATGCTTGAACCGATTTGCTGAGGAAGGCAACACTTGCTGATCCCTCCAGTCTCTCCATTCCAGTCATAACTTGACAATATTTGTCGCTCGATTGCACGTGTTCAGTGAGGCTGCCCTGCACTTCCTACCCCGAGGCTGCAGGATGTGCAGGAAAACCTCATCCAGGTTTTTCAGATGAGCCCTGGCTTCCACCTCTTTCACACACCACACGTTCACCATCTGCGTTCTCATCTTCGGCCTTGCTGCCGCCCCTCGCTCAGGCTGCTGGGAGATTTAGAAAGGCAGATGTTTTCAGTCTCTGTGGGCTCTGCTTGCAGGGGCTTTGGAAGTTACAGTACCTCAGGCCAGTGTTGTCTGGGATTCAATATTGCATTAAGTGGTGACACATTGTGGGCGGGTGGGATCTATTATTGCATTATGGAGGCTGCTGCTTCCCTGAACAGGCTATGTTTTGTGTGTGAAGCGGGCCCACACCTGCTGGAGCTGGGACCTGGAAATGCGGAGGACGGAAGGCATGAGTCTGTGGTTTCCTGCCGTGAGGGGCATGTGCCTGCGGTGGGGCATGCGCACGGGGCTGCTCTCCGCCGAACGGCTGCGCTGTATGAAAGTGCCACCAACGTGAGGGTAGTGTTCTGTCTCCAGGGTTGAGGAGGAGAAAACGGAGGACGCCAGTCTTCTCAGGGGGCTGTACCTCGGGAGGGAGTGCTGAGAAGGCCTGTCCTCCTCCAACTGAAAAAGACCAAGAAGAGTGGAGGAAAAGGTGTCAGGCAAAGACTTGACTCGCCCCTGGTTTGTGATGCGCATGCTGCCGACATCTTCGCTGGCGGATGAAAAATGCTTTTGCTCTACACAGGGCCTTACTTACTGCTCTCTATGGCTATCAGTTCCCAGGGATGCTATGGGCACCATGGAAGCCTGCCATGCTCTCCCCAGCCACAGGTGTACCAGAGTGACACCAGCAGTGCCAGGCTCTGCTACTCTGTCCCCTCCTCTGGCTCTTCAGGCCTCACCTCTCTGTTCCACTGGCAGTGCTCATCCTGGCATGCCACTAGGCTATTCACACATCTTGCACACAGGTAAGAGTCAAACTCTGAACACATTTGGAAACCACATGTATGATAAAAGGTGAAACAGAGCTAAAATGATGATGTGTATTTGAAAGTGAGGGATTCTCAGGGGCTCTTTCAATTAGTCTTATTAAAACTCACTCCAGGGATTTGGAAAGCAAGTTTGGGGAAAGCAAGTTTGTTAGTAGACTTTTCTCACACTTACACTGCTGGACTCCTGACACATTTTTATATTGAGTACCTGCAGGAGGAGTGTTAATACTTCCAGTTTTGGTAAGCAGTAGATAGTCAGCAGCTGGACAGGCAGGCAGAGTATAATTCTCCTTTCAGTAAGAAATTCGAAACCAGGACCATAGAAGGACATGAGGAGAAGATGCACTCTTAGATTCCTTTTCTGCTTTTGTGATCCTGAGATAGCCAGGAGAGGGACGAAGTACACCCACTGAGAACAGTTTGTCAGGATGAGATTTCAGTCCCTACCTTCCCTTTATGCTCTAAATGGAAGAGAGAGGCATTAGGGGAATGACTTCATATACTTCACCCTCAAAGTCCTAAGCCCTTCCTTCCCTTTCTACCTCTTATATGAAACTAGCACTTTCACAAGGGTCAGCAGTCTCAGTCTTTAAAACTAGACTTGTTTTCCTGGAATCACTTTTTTCCTTTCAAGGGAAGAAGGGAAAATGGGAAATGCATTCCCTTCCTTGTGCTGCATTTCTTTTCAGGAAGTTTGTGCAGGTGAAATGTGGAAAGGTGATACTGGCTTTTCTTTACACCGAAACTGCTCTCCTTACCTTACTGGAGATATTGCCCTTGCACTAGAAAAAGAGCTAAATGTCATCCAGTGTCATCACTCTCCTGTCACCTTCAATATCTTTGCAGTGCTTTGAGGCAGATATCTTATCTTCAGAAGTGCCTGAGAGCTACTCAGTTCGTGGTTGGCATTAAATGTGAAAAGCAATTATTCACAGCCCTAAATGTACTGCATCTCACAGCACAGATCAGAGTCTCAGATAATAATAATGTAATGCTGTCATACAGAGTACTTGAGAGAGACAAATAAAATCTAGACAGCAGCTCTAATTCCTCCTAAAGACAACCATCTCTTCTTTACATAGTGTAGAAGTTCAGCCCTGGGTGTGCTATTTGCAAACTGCATAACTGTTACTGGAATTTTTACTCCTAATTTTTGTTCCGTGTTTGGGTTCAGCATATTGTATGATTTCCAAGATACATATCATCTCAATATGGTAAAGACTTCTCAGATCTCAAAGGATCACTCCAGCTACCCAGAGAGACCTCCTCTACAGCACAGGACCAAGGAACTTGCCCAGGCTATGAAGAAGCAATTACAACACCCCATCAGTAAATGCACTTTGGTTTTGCTGCCTCCAGGATGAAGCTGAGTTTACAGACATGCCACCTTTTTCACTGATGCTCTAATGCTAAAATAACTCAATCAAAGCTGAAAGTGCTGCCCCACTTTATCCCTTGGCAGCAATCAGGCTGGGCCACCTTCCATCAAGCCTATTCTGCTCTGTTTGGACAGGATCAGTAGGACACTTGGTATGTAAAGTGCCAGGAAAAGGTGATGTTGATAGAACTCAATGTATCTTACAGATATAACATGTAATTAGGAATGTCTACTGAGTTTAAGGTTTTAATTGCTATTACCTGATATATATATGTATATATTTGAAGAACATGTATATATAATATATACAATATACATAAAGATACAAAGATATATACACACATATATATATATATATACATATACACACACACATATACATATATATATATATAGATCCTTCCTAACGCATGGATGGACAGGGACCCTGAATCTAAAGAGTCTAAGAAACCAACTCTACATTCATCCCTCTCCATCAGCTGACAAGCTTCTCTTCTCATGTAGAAGGAAGACAGAGGAGCTGACTGTCCAACAACCATATCATCTACAACAGCATCAAATGCAGACCAACGGGAATTACATTGATTAAGGAGCAATGACTTTTCCCCTCTGCCAACGCCCATTTCTCACCACAGAGAAATAGTCCCTCAGGTCCCCTCAGAGCAGCCCACAGATGACTTTGTAGAAGGGGAAAGGAAACCATGGCACCTCTTCCCCTGCTGCCCTCTCAGGCTTGAGACATGGACAATTTTAAGCAGGTCCACTTGTGGCACTCTCCTGGCTGTGTGAGAAAAGAGGCCAAAGACAGCATCAAGATTATTTTAAAGAGTGATTTTAACTACACAGATGAGTTGGTGAGGAAAAAAATACTAGTGCCTCTTCACACTGGGACCTTTTCTAGCAGATGAACTCTAGGACTACAAGAATCAGCCTAAGCAAAATTCTCTCTGAGACCTGCAGAATATATTCAAGGATAGGTAAAGCAGAGTAAACATTATCTCACACTTCAATTTTTCACTTCTCTTGTGTTTTTTAGATGAGACATCATTTGGACAGGCATGTTTCAGGCAGGTGAATCCCCAAACATTTCGTACAAAGACAACTGCACTAGCAGCAGGGGAAACTGAGAGTCAAGAAATACCTATGAGCACAGACCTGAGCATAGTCAGAAATAATTTCTGAAACTCACACATGTAAGAACATGTAAGTCTTTTTGCTATAGAAGACAGCACTTAGTTGCCATCTCTGTCAAGTACCAGTGAATTTATTCACCATACTTAAGAACTTGACAGATTTTAAAATTATATTGTGAGGTATGGGTTTAAATTATTTCCAACAGTAACAGCAACCCTACGTCAGGATTAATAGGTAAACAGAAGTGCAGGTTCAATCTTTTCTTCCAGTCATTCTTTATCTATTTCTATAGCTTTATCTGCACACCAGTGCATAAAAAACACCCCTGATTAGGACATCCCTGAGATGCATACATTAAAGTAAACCCTTAGAGCTCTGTTAAACAGATGTAATGAGTGGTGCACAGAGAAAAAGGCTTGAAAAGGACATAGCATCTGTTCTCCCTTCATACCAGGTCTCCCCATGAGATCTGTGCTCCACTGCAGCCATTTTCTTGTCATCTGAAACTGAGAAATACCCAATATGTGAGAATACTTGGGTCAGAAAGTCCCCCAGGCTATTCAGAGCCTCCTCTGTACTTGACTTTCCTCACAGCAGCATCTGATCATTCTGTGCTCCCTTTCACACCCACAGTTTTAACGAGGACAGCACCATCTCTCACATTTGAGGTACAATCTCTGTCTTCCAAAAGATCGATGTATCTGAAGAAACATCCAAATTCTAAATGAGGATAACTCAGGGAACTGAAGGCTGGTCAGCCTGGAAAGGACATAGACCAAATGCTTCTAGAAGAAGGTATTTCCAAACATATGAAGAAGAAGAGGAGGAAGGAGAAGAGGGAGAAGAAGGAGGAGAAGGAGGAGAAGGAAGAGAAGGAGGAAAAGGAGGAAGAGAAGGAAGAGAAGGAGGAGAAGGAGGAGAAGAACGTGCAATCAACACAGATATATGACGGGGAAATCACGTCTGATGAACCCGAGAGCTTTCTGCTCTGAGAGGACTGGGTGGGAGGTTGTTGCTCTTGAATTTAGTAAGGTTTCTGACATTGTGTCACATAAAATCTTCATAGAAAAAACAATGAAATATGGGCTAGATAAGTAGATAGTGTAGATAGTGAATTACACTGAAAACTGGGTGGTGTCCTGGTCATAATATATTGTGTTTGGAGAAAAAATGTCCAGTCATTAATGGTGTTGCCAGGGCTGATAATGCAGCCACTACTATTTAATAACTTAATCAGTGACCTGGATGATGGGACAGAGTGTACCTTCTGCAGATTCACAGATATCACAATATTGGGAGGAGTGGCTGACACACCAGAAGGTTGTGCTCACATTCAGAGATTGCTGGATAGGCTGGTGAAATGGGAAAAAGCAATTTCACTAAATTCAGCAAAGGGAAGAGTGGGGAGGAACAGAACACACTGAGGACTTCATATTTTGGAAGCAGTTTGACAGAAAAGTACCTGGAGGTCCTAGTGGACTCTAAGCTGAACACAAACCAGTAAGGTGCCCTTGTGGCAAAAAGGGCCAACAGCCCCTCAGGATGTGTCAGGAGTGCAGGCAGCAGGCTGAGGGAGGTGGTCCTTCCCCTCCGCTCAGCACTGAATCACACCTGGAGTGCTGTGTTCCAGTTCTGAGTTGCCCAGTGGACACGTGGACACACTGGAGATAGTCCAGAGAAGGGTCACAAAAATGATGAAGGGACTGGGAGACCTTTCACTTGAGGAGAGGCTGAGAGAGCTGGGACTATTTAGACTGGAGAAGAGAAGGCTCAGGGAGATTCTTAACAATATTTATAAATACCTGATATGAAGATGGATCCAGATATGATCTTAGTGATGTCCAGTGAAAATAAAAGAAGAAAGGAACAGAAATTGAAATACAGGAAATTCCATTTAAACTTTGTTTGACTGAACATTGCAACAGGTTTCCCAGAGAGGCTGTGGAGTCTCTATCCTCAGAGACATTTTGACTGAACACTGTCCTGAGCAACCTGCTCTACGTGTTCCATCTTGGAGCAGAGGATAGAACTAGATGATCTCTAAAGGTCCCTTCCAACCTCAGGCATGCTGTGATTCTATGACAATCCAGAAGTCACTGTCTTTCTGCCAGTTATAAGTGATGGCTCATGGACTGGAGACAGAGAATGGAGAAACAAAGGAAACATTAGAGCAGGGATTCCTCATTTGCTTTCAGGGAGTAGACCACTGACACCAAGGGATGACCATCAGTTTTTGGGATACCAGAATGAGGTCACAAATGGGTACAACAAAGTCTTCAACCTCAGTCATGGTAATTCAGCCTTTAGTGAAATTTTTACCTATCTTACAGGGTCAGTTCATATTTAAAGATAAGGCAGATTTACTCACCTACACACACAGACACACACACACAATCACAGTTTTAATCAAATCCAGAGAAGCACAAGCATGAGCTATAGGAAACATCTGCCATTGCTAATGAGGCCTTCAGTATTTTCACCAGTTAAGTCCTTGGTCAATGCCTTATTAGTGTCCCAGCCATCTGTCCCTCCATAATTGCTGCACCTAAGGAAAAGAGGCTTCTACTTTCCTTTAGCACCAAGTCTCTTTGAGAGTTAATAGCTATTTTGTGACAGCAAGTGGAAAAATATGGGTATCACTGCAGAGCTGCAGTGGTAACTGAAGGATTCAGACATCAAAGGAGGAACAACTAAATTCCAGTCAGCTAAAAAAGTCCAGTGTTGGTCTGTGTGTACAAAGATAGGCCACAGAGTTAATAGAGGGTATTTAAGAACACAGGAACAAAAACAAATGCAGTTTGCTGGAGAACAAAGGCTGCCTAATATATTAGCACTAATCACCCCAATCCCTTCTTTGCCTGCTTTTTAAATATCCCTGTGCAGTGATAAGAAGTCTTTGTGCTGCACCATATCCAACTCCCCCAGAGAGTTTCACATAGGGGTGTATATGCTCTGGCCAAGAAGGCCACCCCAGCCTTCTTTAGCCATACTAAATATGTCAGTGAAGTGTCCCTGCTGTTGTTTACAGCTGGCTCTTATCAGCTGGCTCTTACCATGTTCATTGTATCTTGCACTGATCAACCCCCAAAATGTATAGACCACAGCAAATTCAGACACAGACCCTCTGAACTCTGTCAGTCTTGCCTTATGCAATTTCTAGATACCTGGGGCATTCAACACATTGGCTTTATACAGCAAACACATCTACCTAGGAACTTTGCTACTGGAATGCAGCCCCTATGAGAAGCATGTGCTGCTTCTGTTCCATGCTCAGCAGGTCAGCCCCACTCGTGCCTGCTGTCAGCATTTCTCTCCTTCCTGCAAATGCTGCAGCCTCATACAAGTTAGCAAGGAACACCTTGCCAGGTGATTTGCAAAGATGTGCTTTGATTCCTTTCACATAGATTCTTGTCTCATTCATGGTTTTCTTCTTGTACCTCTCAGGGATCCAGAGAAGAGAAGAATCTGGGCAAGACCTGAACAGAAGGATGTTCTTTTAACATGCTCCAGTCCAGTGAACACTTCCTTGGAGAATAAGCTCAAGAGGGAAGCAGAAATGAAATTACCATCTTCCAGACAGGAACAAGCAGACTGCACAAATGTCTGTCATAGGAGGGTATCACAGTGTACATGACCAAAACTTGCCTGCTCTTTGCTGTGCTTATGGATCCCATGTGCATGAGAGATCTTCATCAGCACATAAATACAAAAGGCTCTTAGGGGAACAATTTGATTGCCTCTTGTACTGAACACTCTGGGTCAGCCTTCTTAGAAATGAAGATTAGATATGACAGGAACTCTGTCTCTAGTGTATCATATTTTTCCAGCTAATCTAATAAATCACCTCCCACTAAAAACTGAACTGCTTTATAGCATCAGAGAACCATAGGAAAAAAACAAAACTGAAAGAAAAAAGCCCTCTACAACTACATGGAAAAAACACAATAGGTCAAGAACATTTCTGTGAGTAAATACATGGTAACAGCAATGCCTCTCACTGAAGTAAAGTTGATGAGATGTATGTGCTGGCTACTCTGAGCTTTTTATTAGGTATTTAGAAGAAAGATTAGTCTCAGGGAGTTATTTTATGATTTATTGCTGTGGGCCTGTGCAGAACTGCTGTGTGATTAGATTAAGGGCATTCTCTTGCCATACACTCCTGTTGCTGTTGACAAACCATGTGGAGAAGATTTGCTAACAACCTCCATACAACTAAGTTACTAACAAAACTGTGGGAGAGCATAAAAGGAGTGACTAGAGGTACCCAGAATTACAACTGTGCTCTCCTCTTGTCCCTGCACCAAAATGGCTGAAAGGTCTTCATAACAGTGTGTCCTTAGAAGGACATCACTGGCTTTTGGGAACACTTCTAAGGTGTCCACAATATTTGCCAGCACTGTCAGAAGACTTTTACAAGAGCATCCATGCTTAGAATCAAAGACTTCTCCAGCACAGTTGAGGTTTCCTAAGATGATGCCATGCTAGGCAGCAAGGTACAGACCCAGGGACCTTACCTGTCTCTGAGGACCAGTAGGTTCAGATTCTCGTCTCCTTTGTCGGAGAGCTGGTGCTGAATGTAAGGGGGAGTGGGCTGGACTTCCTGTCTGCTGTTCATGTCTACTGTCAGACACTGTTTGAGAAGGTCCTTCATGTCTATGGGAACTGTCCTCCTCAGTCACAGGCAGCATACCCCGGCTTCGCCCATCGTGAGTCTTCGGCCTCACTGCAGCATCTGCCCCCAGGCGCCTTCTCTCTTCCCCATCTTCAATAGGCCTTAGTTCCTCAGGCTCCTCATCTGTGGTTCCAGAGGTGCTTGGCTCAGCACCGGGGTGGAAGTCCTTCAGCTCTGTCTCCTTATCAATGATAACCCACTCCTTGCTGTCAAAGTCCTCCTCCTCAGCGAGCGGCACGGAGCGGAAGGCATTGCTGAGGGCCTCGTGCTCCACGGAGGCAGACACGTCCATCCTGCCGCTCGCCTGCCGGTCCGCCTGGCCTGTGTCGATGGACAGCATCTGTGCTGGCTGCGAGGAGCACACAAGCCGGGATGGAGAGCCAGGGATATCCATTCGAGACCTACAGGCACAACAAGAAGCTCTTTAGAACACATCAGGTTTGTGGTTAATGACAGCAGTCACAAAAAACAGCCTATATAGGTCTTCTCACTCATTTCTTGGTACACATCAGAAAGACAGGCTTAAACAAAAATATTTCTTTAGAACCTACGAGGCATGAAGAAGTGCTTAAGTATGACAGCCAATTCAGCATCTCTTTTTCCCTGCTGACAGGATGATAACCATTTCCCCCCAACAACACCTTTCCCCTTTGTTAAGTTCTACTGCCTTGTAAAAAAAACCAAAAACTCAAACCATGTTCTGATCTATGTTTCTCATTTGGCCTGCATCTGCTGCTTGCTTTGCTTCTCTGACTATCTCAGAGGCCGGCAGCTTGCTGCACAACACCAGAGCATCTGCTGCTCAGATTTTAGGACAACTGCAGTGTGTTTTCAACAAGGATCACCCAAAAGCCTTGCAGACTCTTCTGGGGAAAGCCTTCCATGTATGAGACACCAACATTTTTGACAAAGAAAGGGGAAGTAAGAAGGTGGTGAACCAAAAGTCAATGTAGATAAAATTGTGAGCATTGGTTGCTGAGCTAATGATTAGATTGGTCTCAAGAGCCAATCCCCAGGACTCTGCTAAAAGCAGCAGGAGGCTACAGAGGGTGAACAAACCTTCTTTCATGTGGATCTGCTTTTCCATCAGCTGTGGAGAGCCGCTCTGACTCGGGACTGTTGACGCGGCGGTAGCGGAGGGAGCGCACCTGTGCGGTCGGGGACTCCGGAGGTACTCGGACAGGGGAACTGGGGCACACCCCGTTTCTCTGCTCCTCTTCCACCATGCACTGAGTCTGCAGGGGGTAAACACAAAGAACTTCAAGATCTGGCCAAAGACATTGATTTTCATCCTTCACTGTTGCTTTGGACTTTCTCCTGGATACACTTTCAGCTGCATTTTCACGATCTACACAAGCAATATCAGAATGGATGCAGGGTCAGGCTCTGCCCTGGCAATTAGCTGGTACTAAATTAAGATATGGATTTATATTAGATTCAAACATTTAAACATCTTTACAAGGTGGCCTACACATTTCAATTACCCTGAGATCTAAAGGAGTTCTCATGGGTTAACCTACTGCATACACAAACCTAACTGCTTATCCAAGATGTCCAAGAGCTTTGTTTGTCAACATTTATTTAAGCAGGGGCCATGCATTACATTGCAATGTGATAAAACAAACTTTTACATCCGGTCTGATGAAGGCATCTCCTAATTACCAGGGTGGTTTGGGCTTTTTGTTTGTGTTTTTGTTTGTTTGTTCTAATCTCAGTCTTTTAAACAAAGATTTCCATTACATCCACTCAACCACAACATCTGTAAGAGCTTTCCACAGAGCTAAGGTCATGTGGGGAGCTGAGCCTGCTCATGGACACTCTATCATTCCTTATTTCCTCTTTAATTTTGCCTTATTAAATTTGATTTTTTAAAATTTAGCAGTAGACAAAGTAGGTGACCAACACAGCTGCCCTCTGCCTTCCACACTGCTGATCTTCCTTGGAAGAGAGGGGCAAAAGCAGAGGCAGAATGGCCCAAGGGCCACAGGAGTGGCACAGGAATTTGCATTCAACACGGCTGTGTTGCCAGTCATGCAGCATCAGCTGCTACACACTGCCTCTGTGTGGGGACCTGTATGGAGAATGCTTACCCTTCCCTGCCCTACATTCCCTTGTCCTCTAATGCCAGAGGGTCTGAACACAAGCAGCAGCTCAGTAAAATGCTGCTGATCCAGACAGTTGTCTTTGTGCATACAATGTGTACATGGCAAGTCAGCCAGTGCCCATAAATTAGCAGACCTAAACCATCCAAGCTGGAGTTGGAATGCATAACTAAAGAGCCTTTGCAGCTAGGGAGAGTAGAGGAGAACCTTCAAGCGTCAGAGGAAAGGCAGAATAGATGATAATGATTTAATCTGTAATCCAGTCACGGCCAGGAGGTTAGCAACAAGCGAAGGTCAAATGAGTTTGTGAAGGGAGCAAAGTGCTGATGTAACTGCTGGGCAGCATCAACTCCGTAAGATTCAAGAGCAGAGAACTGGGGGATGGTGTGGGAGAACAGTGACAGTAAGCCCTATCCTTAACAAAGAAATGGGAGAACTGGGACAGAGAGAGAACTGAATTGTCTACATAGAGAAGTAAGGATCATTTTAGACAGCTATTAGGGAGAAAACACATGGCAAGCTCCACTCATCCCCTCAATATAAAGAGCAAGTCAGGGAGAACCAGTTAATTCTAGTGCTACAAGACTGAAAGATGAAGGATGTGATGCTGTGAGTAGCAGAAGAGTGTTTAAACACACCAGTGCCCTTGTGGTTCTGATGCCTCAGATTACAAGCAGAGGTAAAGCTATGCCCTTAGGTATCAAATCAGAAGCATCCTTCTTTTCTCCACGTGGTGACTGTTACCTAAATAAAAACTGATCCTCTCTCAGAGAACAGTTGGACAAAAGATAATAAGTCTGGCAAAGCAAAAGGACAGGCAAGAGTCAAACCAAAGATAACCCCCACAGAGAGCAAGGACTTCAGCTTTGGAGAGCTTGCTGCCCTGGGCTTTGCGGCACAGACTGCTGTGTAGCTACAGAACCTGTCAGAGCTGAAATGTTCACTGCCATGCTGAGCAACTCCCTAAACTCCTTTGGCAGCAACCTGACAACAAACAGTGCCTAGTATGAGAGTCACCTGGCTGTGCTGTGGAGCTTCTAGAAGCCTCTCCTGCCTTTAGCTGCTTTTATGATAGGACTTGTGAATGAGGTACCTAAGACATGACACACAGCTAGCACGAAGAAAGGACTGCCCTATGCAAAGACTGACTGAAGGGCATCAAGGCCCCTGGTGGCAGAAATGCAAAGAAAAACACACAGAATTTACTAAGATTTTTCTGTAATACTCTTTAAGAAAAAATATTGTGTGAATAAAACTGTCCCTCTCTATCAGGCTTTTCTTATTTCATATACCTTCAAATGAAAACTTCTGGGAATGTAGAGTTACCAGTGAGAAATAAAGAAGTAATTTGAACTTAGTTCCTAATTTCTCAGTGCTGGGGCATGTCCCTGCTAATGTTCCATACAGATAACACATTGATCTGAATTATTTGCATTGGAGAATTTAAAGTAAATTAGATTAGATAATTTCTTGTCCATGCACATTGTTTTCTAATAAGACTAAGGATAGTGGAGATACCTATATTGCTGAAATAAGAGTAATTTTGTACCAACAGAGACTGAAGTGAATTCTGGTCAGCCCCAGAAGACTAACAGACTTAACATGCCAGTCTACAAATGTCCATTAAAGACAGGTTTGTGATTTGAATCTGACATGCCCTGATAACATTTTAAGTCTGATAAACACTTCTCTGCTAATAGTTTCTGTATGTGTCTGATGACCTTCCACTACTACTAATTTACTTGCAATATGTAAATTAACCTGATTAATAAACTAACTGACAGATTCTCATACTTGACATTTATCATGGAATCAACCTTCACTGGGGATGCCTCCAAGAAATTAGGTAACGTTTACAAGAAAGGACTCCGAAACACCTTAGAGATCATGAGGAAAACCAACTGAAGTATACATTTTATGTAAGCTAAAAAAGCTTAAAATTATCTTGGAATGAGAATATTAAGTGAAGTCTTTCACTCTTCTTTTCACAGGGGTGAAACTATTGTTAGATGTTCCTTATAGATTTCACTACCCTTAAAAAGGAAAAAAAAATTTGGTTTTTAACTTCCAAGCCTGGGACATTTCTGATATTGTATCAGCTATGCAAGGACTAAAATTTCCTTGCTTGAAGTATCAACATTTTAGATAATGATATGACAGTAAGAAATATTCACTTTAGCATTACTGGCCCCCAAAATGTCACTTGCATAAAAGATCTAAATTAATCCCAATGGCTTTTACTCTGAGAAAAAAAATTGTTTGTAATTTCCTCTTGCCACGGGAAAATTCTTCAATGCCTTTTGGTCTTACTACATAGGATGCTACCTCAGTGGATCTGAGTGGCTTCTAGCAGTCTATGAAAGCATTGCCCTACATCCAACAGTCACAGGAGACAAGGAAATGTTCTTTACTTTGCTGATGCTGATCCTGAGTTTGTTGCGATTCACATCTGTCTCTTCCCAAACTTCACCCTCATTGAAAGCCGTGTTTGGAGCCTGACCAAGACCTTCCACTGGCCGACCTGACAGGATGGGAGGAGCATTCTCTTGATCACTCAAATGTTCACCCTGTAGGACATCCTCAGTGTTCTCACGGAGCAGGTCCCCGGGTACCGGAGTGACATTAACCACCCTATAAAAGAGACACGAAGAAAGGTGAAATTATCAGTACATAAAGAAGGAAGCCTATCACACTGCCCCACAGGAATTCCTTAGCAGATTTTAGGGTATTACTAGATTGGAAAACGGCAGTCCCACGTATGACATCCTGAATCAAAACAGGAAGATTCCATGTAATGAAAGTTACAAAGACAGATCAATTAAAGCATCTTGGGACCCTTGATACACAGGCTGAAAACGTCTTCACAAGTGCCCATCACAACATATTGAGCAGTGAAGAAACCTCTCCTTTTGCAAAACTCTTATAGTTTTGATCTTCCATAACATTACTAGGGATTATTGTTATCCCCTAATATCAGCCCCCCAAAAGCACTAAGACAGACCAGTGCAAGGACTCAGCTGTACTCAGCTCATTATCCACCACCACAGCCATAAATTAATATAAAAAAAGTCGTATCTAGTGGTGCATGCCATGCTGCTCCAACTTCCAGAATCATAATCTTGAAATCTTGTCTGACTGGTACAACTGCAACACTCACCCAAACATGGCTGCTGTCTGCCTAGTGTTCTGCTGTGGTGGAGTTGAGGTGCTAGTGGACAACAAGATATCTGTACCAGCCTTCTCCCAGTCAAAGGCTTCATTTTCAGTGATGCCCCTTTCTTTCATGCTGTTCTCGAAAACCGACATGATTAGCTGGAATAGATTTACAAGAACAATTTCTGGTAAGTAGGTGAGAGTGGCTGTCACTAAAAAACTGAAATATGTTCACGAGGACCAAGTGCATCTTATAATCTCCAGTTTGCCTATGAAAGAAATGAAAGCAAAACTTATAAAATTATAACAGTTGTTTCTCAGGTTGGTTTTGGCTTCTTAAGTGAAATTTCTTCAAACCTACAAAAGAAATTGATGCAACATTTTGACACCTATTCAATGAAATCTTACAGTTAGCTTGTTACTCCAACTCTAAATCCATAACTTCAATTCACTTTCCTCTAGATTAGACAGTACATTATGCGGAACAGTACATTTGATATGCAGAGTTCAAGGGCTGCCAGAAAACATAAACAGAACAGGAAAAGGCAGTCCTAAGATGCATACTCATTGCAGCGTCTGGCTGAAATATGGCTTAGTCAGGAGCCCCACATTGTGCTTAATGTACACAATGTGGCCTGTGCACACTTGGCTGCCTAAGAAAATAAAACTGTAAAAAGGATGATGCAATTTTCTTCAAAAGATGGCAGGTACAAATGCTCATGCTGATGTGCTTTATGCTTGTTGCTTTTCTACGAACTGTTATCCTCTAGGAGAGAATGAAACTACTGTCAATAGTTCTCCATGCATCAATGCCTTAGCAGAGAAATTTGTTGTTCTGCTGTCAAAAGGAAACTGGACGCTGCAGGCCAGCAGAGCTGTGAGGTCCTATATTTCTAATAAAATTATTTAGCTAAATAATGCAGAACTGACAGGATTCAGCCTGTCAGTTCTCCTCTATAGGGAGAGACAATGTGATGGTAAATACATTAGCTTATGGTATGAATCAACACTAAGTTATGAATAAAATTTAGCATGAGCAAACATCCTATTTGCAATTATATTCCAGTTCTGTTTATCAGCATGATCAGAAGGACAGGAAAGCCTGCCATTTCCTACTATCTTCCACTAAACTGCAGTAAAATGTCTGTTTGCAGCTTTCAGATGAACCATCTTTTTCCTCCTTTTTGTGACCCAGAACCCTGGAATAAGTGCACACTCCTGTGGTAATTCTACATTTGATTAACAGAATTCCTAGAGTTGGCTGTCGGTCAGACAAAGGCACAGAAAATTCTTAGGATTGTATTTGTTTTATGACTGCTACTTTGGAAATTATTTCTGTCAAGTATCTTTTAGAAATTAATATTCTCAGAAATTCAAAGACACCTTGCAAGAATTCCACACATTTCTAGTCAGATGCCCTTGTAAAAGCCGGACTAGCTTCTGTTCTTTAGATCATCCTCACCCATCTGTCCACTAATCCCAGTCTCATCACAGCTTTTGATTCTTTGTGATGGGCATGTCAGTGTCAAGGAGTGGTATCTTCTGAAGCTATTTAAAAATTGGTACTGCTTCTGCCACCTTCCATTCTTCTGACACTGAAGCAGTCTCAAGTAAGAAACGTTCAGCTGCCTTATTCTTAGCATTCCTTCAAGGACCCACTCAGTTGAAATAACTTTTGTTACTTTCTGCTATAACTTATTCTGTAATTCTGCACTTGACTTTGCAGGCCATTAGGGATTTTACTGTACTCCCTGTAAGGTCTTTTTTCAAGGCTAAAGGATACAGGTGTCCTCATCTGCCATTATACTCAAGCTATTTAATGGACTTACTGAGTCTTCTCAGCTTTCTCTGAAACCTTTATACTTCTGATGAAAGGTCAAAGCTTTACAAGGAGAGAAGCTGCACACAACAGCCCCAGTAACAACCACTGCTCCTAGAAAGCCATGCAAAAAGTTACTGGATCCTGTCTAGGGATCCTATGTCTACAGACAGAATATTAAGAATCAGAAGTTTCTATAGTCACTGGAAGCCTCCCATGGTGAGTTTCTTTCTGTTGGGCAAGACAATGTGCAATTACAACTCTGAGTATCAAAACCACTAGTGGAATAAAGAAGAGGTCCAGTATGTTTCTCTACTAATGATGTTACTGTCCATGAAGACATAAAGCTTAATTGCACATTATCTAGTAGCATGCCATGTTTTGGGCTGATGGCCCAGAGAACGACAGAGAAGCAGCCAATGGGGCACAAATTACCCACTAAACTGTCACGATGCATCTTGTCACATGTGTTCTCCTGGCCAATGCTCAGGAAAATTCGGAATCACAATCAATCCTGAAATATCACATATAAAAGGTATCAAAACAGTTATGAAGTGTCCAGGCACTCAAGCCTTGAATTCTTAGGGGTTTACCTAGGAAGATGGAATTTTTCAGCAGAAACCTTGGGCATAGCAAATTGCTCTTGCTCAAATTTCTAACCTGCACTATAATCTACAACACAGTATTAAAGAACAAATATCAGGCACAGCTCTTCAGTGGCAGGGGTCCCCTTTTGATAAGGGAATGCTCCTGATTTCTGTTTGTAAGTCCTGTAAGAATATCTAGGGGAAAGACAGTAGGACTATGATGGAAGATATTTATCAACTTGATGTCCTGTTTTCAACCAGAATAGAGCTCATTTTATTCCCAACAGCTGGTGCAGTGCTGTGTTTTGCATTTTGGAAGAGAACAGTGTTGATAATACACTGATGTTCTGTTGTTGCTCAGTTGTGCCTACCCTCTGCACCAGAAACTCAGAGGGAGCACAGCTGGGACAGCTGACCCAAACTGGCCAAAGGGATATCCCATACCACAGAGTGTCATGTCTAGTATATAAACTGGGGAAGTTGGGTGGAAGGGACCAATTGCTTCCTGGGGACTGGCTGGCATCACTTGATTTTCTTGGGTTTTATTTTTATTTTTTTCCTTAATTACAATTATGATTATCATATTCTGCTTGTTTCAATTATTGCATGATCCTTGTCTGAACCTGTGTGGTTTTTTTCTTTTTTTTCTTTTTTTTTTAATTCTCCTCCCCATCCCACTGTGCAGGGCGTACAGTGAGTGAGCAGCTGCCTGGTAAACAACTGCCAGCTGGAGCTAAACCACCACACTTGGTCAACATGAGAGAACTCAAATCAACTCTGGTTATTCACAGGGAGTCTTTCCCAATTGCTCTGACAATACCTGGTATTAACTGAATCTAAAGGAAGATGTCCATATAGGAAACTTACCCTCCCACACCGGCTCAGGATGTGTACAGGACAGACAAAGTGATAATTTTTCCTTGAGTGAAATGCAATTCACAATGCCCTAGCTAAAGGAATAGGATGGATTCCCAGGCAAAGGCACTTAAATTTCTATAATTTTCCAGGAGCAAAGGTCATTATTACTTTTCTGATATTCACTGGAAAAAGATCTTTGCGGAGAGAAGCCAGCCAACTCCCTAACCATACCTGAAACGACTTCTCTGCTAGCTGGAGTGTATGCAAGTGTAGTACAAAATATTTTCTACTACATCCTATATGCACTTTTCCAGGGAAGAGGCATGCCTCTTGCTGTCAAATGAGTCAGAAAACCCAAAAATGCTGCTCTAGTGTCCACATGCTCCTGCTGTGAAAATGCTGAAAGTTTGATCCTATCCATGAACCAACACTGACAGTGATGCATTAAAGGGACAGACCTGATATCTGAGGCCACGAGCCTAAAATCACAAGGGTATAAGATGCATCACCTGACAGCTCAAGTCTACTTTATTCCACCATCATTTTCCTCTCCTCTGCTTAGGAAAACTTGTGTCATCTATCCATAAGAGCAGAGATCTCTGGTCACCCTTAGTCTCCAGTTACACTCTGGTACATCCCCCTTGGAGACATCATCTCAGCGGCCCAGAACTGTGATTAAGCTGCCACTTAGCATGACATGTGCTTAGGAGAATCTAAAATTTCAAATTCAATTCAGATTTTTAAATAAACCATGACTTTATATATTAGTACAAGGAGTACACTTTCCCAATTTTCTTTATTTCTCTGTGGGTCTGATTCTGGTGACAAATTCAAATGGCTTCTGGTGTAGCTTTTAATATTTCAGAGTAATACATCCAGATAAATCAACATAAAGACATCTCTGAAGCTGAGATGCTTGGAGAATTTACTGCCTGGAATAGGTCTCCGAGTCAAGGTATAAGAGTCAGTGTTAGGTGGCAAGCTGCAGATGCCAGACTTTTGTAGGGAGTTCCCTTTTGGAGGCTTCTTGCCCAAGCTGCACCTGCAAGAAACTGAAGCCAAAAAGGCAATTCACAGCTTCAATAAAAAGCCCGACTGCGACAGAGCTGTTTGTGGTTTGTACTGCCTGAATTCTATCTGGAAACATCCCCTTCCATTTCAGTCTCAAGGATAGCTTTTCAGTACCATTAGGATACAAATATTTTAAACTGGAATAGAATATAGGAGCATGTAGGTTCAAAAGCAGCTTTGGAAATCTCTAATCCAACCATCTGCTCAAAGCAGAGCTAATCAAAAGGCAGATCATATTTGTCATCCAGCCAATCTTTGGAAATCCCCAAGGATGGAAATTCCACAGCTTTTCTAAGTACCTGTTTCGTATATAAGAACCCACACCCTGTGACTTTTCCACCATCCCTAGATTTAGTAACAATTTCCCTTGCTGCTTCTTCTCCCCACAACTGTCCCTGAGGCAGTGAAAGACAACAATAAGATCCCAACTTTGACTTCTCTACCCCAGAACAAACAAATCCAGCTCCCTCTGCATCTCATCAGTCCACTTCCATTCCTCTGTAGCTCTCTCTCTTAGTGGCAAATGTTATTTTTCCACTGCACTATCCAGAAAGTATTTGCCTTTTCCTTTTAATTTTTAAAAATTTTGTGGTTGCTATGTTACAACACGTACATGGCTAAAACACAAAGCCACTGTTGGAGAGAGTTTGTTGGAACACCCTCCTACCACTTTCTCACTCATATGATGCACTATCAACAGGACCAGGCACTCAGATAAGACTGCACAGATCTGCTTATAAAATGTTGTTTCCATCACTATAATGTGCAGAGAAAACCACTGTGATTAAAAAAAGCAATACAGAATCAATTTGCTTTAGTTCTGTTAGTCTGAGTTACTCACATACAGGCTGATAGCAAACACTGAATGGGAGGAAAAACCCCTATGTTAGATGAATATTAAAGAAAGAGATAATAATGGCCAAGGCCTATATGAGTCTGCAAGAAATCAAAGGGGTTGGTGTGCACTGTTGAACTGTTAGTATAGGCTCTTAGACCTTGGCATGCTGTTCCAAAATTCTGTCACATTTGGAGTACTCCAAAATTTTTGTGTCATAATGAAAGCCAAAAGTGTTGTTTGGGAGGAACTATCTGGTGTGGAGTCCAGGGTTATTTTGGACAGGGTGGTGGAAGGAGATGAAGAAACTTTTGAGGTTATGAAGAACTGTACTGTCCATCCTCTTTCTCCTGGTTCTAGGAAAGGTATTCCTCAGCCAGATATAAACACATTCATGGAAATGTTAAAAAAATCTGAATGACAATCTAGAGTGCCATGCATCACACTGGTAACAAACATAGGCTCCCACCTGATAATCTGGCTTGGTGAAATAGTCTAGGCTTGCAATGTGATCCAGGAAAAGGTGGAACTCTGAAGGCATGTGTTTTAGCAGCATTCGGTGTTCATACTTTTCTTTTATCATGCCAACCTGCTCCTGGGAAAAAACCATAACAACGCAAAAATTTCAGAGCCAAGAATCTCTTCCACTACTTCACATTTATAAAGACTTATCCAGACTCTTCCTAGACCCAGCACAGTGTCTACACACTTCTCCTGTTTGCTGTCCAAGGCACAAGGAGGTTGAGCACTGCAGGCAGAGGTCAGAGGAGAATCTTGAGTCAGAAGCTTGCTGCACAGGTGACCTACTTCTTTCCAAGACAAAATGAACATTTAGCTTTATTCTGTTTAACTTTCTGATTTAAAATCCCATTTGGCTTGTTTGGCACAGCAAGGTGTTATCCTCCTGTCTTTCTAAAGGCTCTATTTATTTGTCAAAAGGACAGCTCAGTCTTTCCACTTGTACCGTTTACTTTGCAAAAAAAAAGTAAGAACAATTTGATCAAGTATGACTAACAATGTGCATAAAAAAATGTCTAATTACTCCAAATAAGAGAAGTCCACCCTGTATATCAGAACACACAAAAGCAGGTTAGCATCTTACAGCAAGATCTGATGAAAAAGAGATTCTGGCTTGACTCCAGAAAAAAACCTGCACTGAGCTGCAGGAGGAATAATAAAGAGTGATAATAATTAAAATGTAGTGCCCTGTCTTAAGTACAGACACCAGTTTTCCTACCTTATCTTTGATCTTTCTCCACGGAAGCTGACCAACAGCAAACTCCACCAACATGTAAAAGAGGGACCACAGATCATCGTGCCTACCCATCTCCTGGAGAAAAGAGAGATCGAGACTGAGGAGCAAAGTTCCACACTGCTGAGGGGTCCAGACGTACTCTCCAGACGAGCTACTTCATTTTAAAGGGCAGGAAGAGAAGCCATACTTCCCAGTCAATTACTAAAGAAGCCAAATTAAAGGCTAAAGATACATATTTACTAATGGGACACAGAATAACCTAGATTAAGAAAAACTCCAAGCTATATATAGAACATTTTTATTTTAAAGTCTAAATATCATTCAAATTTGCTCAAGGGTGTTTGCAAAAACTCACCATCATACACCACAACAATTTATCGATTTATAACATTTCCACATACAGCTCCCCTGCTGCCTTAGTGAATGAGAAATGGAAACATGGGGATAAAGGCTGAAATTGTCAAAGCACATGAATTCATTTTTGGTGCTCAACTTCCAAAGTCTAGGATATGATTTCTCAAAATAGCCTGCATTATACAGCAATTTTTGTATCTAAATATATATTCAGCTGATGCCAGCTACAGCTGGGCCTACTCAGCTCTTGCAAAAACTATATCTCAGGTTTCTCTGTGTCTCTCAAGAAACAGAAAGAATTCATGATGGCATTCAGCTGCCCTCCCCACATCCCACTTTCCACCTTTTGCAGACAGTAACTTCCTCCTTCCCTAAAAAACCCTGATATTTATTCATATACAATCTCATTGTAAGTAAGGCCAGAAACCTGGAGGTAATGCAGGAGGGATGATAGTTTCCATCTGGAAGGCACTTAGCAGGAGAAATGCAGAACACAGAATATGCTGAGTTGGAAGTGACCCACCAAGATCATGGAGTCCAACTCCTTGCCCTGTGCAGGACACCCCAGGAATCACATCCTGTGCCCGAGAGTATTGTCCAAACTTACTGTTTACTGTCTGCAAAGGAACACTACTGAAATATGTGAGAGGAGTGTTTTGAGAAGAATGTTAGATGAACCTTCTAGAAGCATTTATAATGAAACAGGCCAGACACTATGTAAATAATGGTTCTTTTCAGGGAAAAAAACCCTAGCTTTCACCAGGTGGCTCTTCTCCTGATGTTAATATTAAAAGTTACAGATGAAGAATGGATTTGGGGACCTGGCACTTGGTAATTCCTGGCCAAGTTCTGCTAGAAACTAGCAGCAACCAGCCTAGCACTTAACCAGAATCCCCCTTCAGTGTGGTTTACTTTTGCCCTTAAAAAGTGTCTAGTAATGCAATGATTACAGTTTTAAAGTCTGCCAGCTAGAGAGGACCCAATAACTGAAGCACAGTTTTGATTTTACAGTCAACAGCCTTAACTACCTAATGGAAATCTTCTGATACACTAACTTCTGTAGATAACAAACCAGAACTCACACCTCTTGCTCCTTTGCTCTCAAAAACAGGTTTCTGAGGAGAGAAATTATCTTCCTGGTAACTCCTTATAACTCCAAAATACTCACCCTGTTTTTGTGTGCATTCACAGAGGCATAGCGGACGGTTCCTCGGAAACCAGCAACGTTGCGAGGCTGGAGGGAGACAGGAGAAATACCTCAGAAACAGAGCGGATGACTGAATCTCCTGTGCAGCCAACTCCTGAGAACTTCTTGTCTAAACTGCTATTTTGTATGCACCCAAGGAGAACAAGGCTCTTTCTGCCTTCTTGTGCTCTACAGCTACACAGAATGTTCTCCGATTCTGTGTTTCTAGGAAAGCTCACTCTACAGAGGAGGCAAGGTGGTTACAGTGCTGTGTTAGAACAGTAATAGTCCAGGCATAGCGATAAGAACATTAAGCAGGATCAGATTTTCCTGTTTGAACTCCAGGTCAAGAGAAAAGCTAGTAAAGAAGGACAAAACTGAGTCATGAGCAACATGAGCTAAGCAAAGCCTGAAGGTGGGCTGGTCAGGATGGAAATGGGGATCACCAACTCTGACAGATGATCACAAGTGTTTGCTGACACTGCTGGTCAGCATCTTCTGTAAGATTTCAACAAATTATGAACCTCCGACTTCTGTGAGTTCTTGCTTTTTTCCAGATTCTTCCCAGTGTATCCTATCTTTATTTTCTCTTCCCCTGATTCTCTTTTTCATGTTCTTGGGAATTAAAGGCTTGATGTAGTGGGTGGGGAATGGCAGTCCTCCTGTGACTTATTTGTCCCATCTGGAGGCATTCTCTGCTTTGCAGGCTGAGCAACTGTTCCAACTCTTTCTACTGCTGCCTCCACAAGAACACTAGACCATGTGAGTTCACTTACTGCAGATGTCATTCTGAAAAAACTTGCATTTAAATGATGACATCCACCCAATTCTCTTAGCTGAACTAGAAGCACCAGAGTTAAGACTTCACAGCAGTGCTTTCAAAATTCATGTGGTAAACCAGGTTCAGGACCAGACTTCTCCCATCATAAGGCTAAGCTTGGGATAAGTACTAAACATGTTCAAAATGAAGATCCTATTCCAGCAGAAACTCGTGCATATTAATAACAAGTTAATTGAGTAACTTGTCCCACAGAGGTCACTGGATTCAGCTTTGTTCTTTCAGCTGTGCCTGTACTTTCAAACTAACCCTAAAACTGTACTTTTATTCTAGGGCACGCTTCTGTTACTTTAAATATGTACAATTCAGTTGCTTTGTTTTTGGGTACAGAGAAGTTGCTCTGAGTTTTGATATTTTCAAAAGAATTAAATTTCAAATGTTTTTTAAAGTTCACTAACACCATGTAACATACCCACACCTGTATGGGTGTACAATGCAGCTCTTAAGTTACAATGATTCCAAAAAAAAGCTGCAAGTCCATCTTACAACTCTTTCATGCTAATCAAATACTCCCCAAAGAGAACCCATATGCATATCCCATGCGCTTAATCCAACATTTAATCTTGCTGTACACCAGCTTCAGCTATCAGATATTTATTTAGCAACAGGTAATAGTAGAGATATATTTGTGATTATGTACCTCATTGCTCTCAGTTCAGGATTCCAACTAACAAATGACTGCAAAATATTTTTCAGAATTCCAGAGAATTCACTCATGTGAGTTCCTGAAAAGCAGAATACTGGCCACTGGAATATAACCATCACCATAAATTTGCTCCATACATTTTAAAGAAAGAAGACATTCCTCTTTCCCATTATGAATGGAAGATAATGTGTTTGGATACATTTCATGAGCCATAAGAGTGTACTGTGAACAATTCTAACACGTAACCTGTAATGTTTTTTAGAATAAAAATTATTCAATTTTTGCAATCCATGCAAGTACTGAACCAAGTACCACGTGTGCTGGCTTCAGTATGTCTGTAAAAATTGTTTTAGATCAATACTTACTATTTCTGGCAGACAGGCTATCAGTGCAGTCTTTAATTAGATCTGTTCAGAAACCAATGCCAAGCAGTTTGCAAGCATTGGTTGCAAACCTCTCCTCTCAGAAGCAAAGCCAAGCCCAGATTTTGGAGCAGGCCTTTAATCATACATTGGCCAGCATGACTGGCTGCTTCTGAGCAGTCCCACACCTGAAACCAGAGGGTTTTCCCTCCACTTTCTCATATGGGACCTCAGGGAAGGGAGAGTACTGCAACTGAACAAGATTTTGCAATTGCTTTGACAGGACCTTTAGAGTCCTTTGAACAAAACAGGCAGATGCTAACTATGTAGCAGTGCCTTTTGTTCATAAAGGTTTAATCGTATTTGCCTGTTCTGCCAGTCACAAAGAATTGGTCACTTGCAATCAAGTATTTCCTAGGCTGTGGAGATACCTTGTTTTCCATCCAAACAAATACCATCCAAACAAACAGCTCCTCCCTGAGCACTGGTTGTAGCACATGCTGCATACCCAGCTGCATTATTGACTTTTCTTCTGAATTCATAAACATTAGCTTTCCAGATGATTTCTTTACACACTTCATTTCTTCCAGTTAATGAACTTCATCCCACCAGTGCACTGGCCAGAAGTGGAAAAGAGCCTGGAGAAATCATCCTTGTTGTCCACACCAGTCCACAGTTGACACAGAATTGAAATTGCCACAGTTAGGAGCTTCAGAATATGGAGTCATATATAATCCAACTGATTTGAATCGCCAAAATTATGAATATATAATAAACTAGCAAGATGAAATACACTTTTAAACCATAGCTGATTTTTTTTTCACACATCAGTATTACTATAAAAAAATGTTATAAAGCTTATCTCTTCTTCCACTGATATTGCATCTACTACAAAGCTGAAGTACTTTACTACACAGTGCTGCATTGTGCTAGAAGCTTGATTTAAAATGAGTTTCAGCTTAGAAGAATGTGTTAGATCACTACCACAGACCAAAACCTACACTCTGTGTTCCTTTCACTGCATTAGCAATGTAGACTACCTCACAGACAGAGACAGAGCTAAGTAACAAAATCCTGCATGAAGTGGATGCATTTTCCAAACTTTCTCTGATACACCCATAATTCTCCAGGTCAAACACTCAGGATCATTTAAAGTGCGAACAATGTCTCCTTCATGAGTCACATGAAGTCTGTCTTTCCTGCACGCTCCCCTTTTAGTTGAGGAGTGCTCATGTTTCCTCATTAATGTGAATCCCTGCTCCTCACACCACGTTCATTCACAGAGATTAAAATTATTCTTGTTGCCTCACTGGCAAAATGAAACTGGGTATTTTGAATGTCCCAGTTTCCAGCTATTCTCCTAAAGTCTTGCATTTGGATGCCAGTATTTTCCTCCTGCTGTTTCTTGTGACTGTGGTATTCTCATGACCATGACCATTGGATCCTCCCCAGCTTTCTGGAGGCCTGTGCAGACACCTCATGAGATGCACCACCTTTGCCCCTGTCAGGCCTGCTGTCATCTAGATATTAACCCATCTCTCTTGGAATCAGAAAAAGGACTTTCAGCAGTAAGAGTATGAAAAAAAGTTAGCACAGTTTGAAGAGAAGGTAGCAATGAGAGAGAAAATGCCACAGATAATGGAAAGCATTTGGAGATATATCGTGAACAGAAATGACTGTTGGAAAGGTCGTGGTAAGAAGGAAAAGTGAAAGAAAGCTTTAACTGAACTAAAAGGAAGTATCTCTGTGACCTCTAGGAACCTTCTGCTTCTTCAGACAGGCTCATGAGGGAGATGTAGGGATATGCCTCTCCAACTCTTCTGATGGGGACAAAATCCACACCTCTTCCATGTATTTTGACTTTTTAATTTAAACAGCAGCATTTTGTAGAATCCTTAATGACTGCATCATATTTTATGCCCATGGGGAGTCAGAAATGAATAGAGGAAGCCGGAGACAGAAAAGTAAGATGAGAAAACTCCCCTCCCCTTGTCTCTGAAACCACAGAACTGACAAAATCAGTCTGGCACCACCCAAATATCTGCCAGCCTCCTCAGGCAGAATCCCAAGTGTTCTAGGCCTTTGCATCACATTTAGGTAGCTGTCACGATCCTGCTGAAAAACAAATAGATCATGAGGGAAAAAAAGAAAAAACAGGTGTAATTTGGATTTCCATATATAACAAAAGCACAAACCAAAATGAAAACCCAGAAGCATGGTGATGGCTCACTCACAACTCATAGCAGAGATGGTTACGAGCAGCGGATGGGAAGCCAACGCATCAAACACAGCCTCAAAAGAAGAGCCCAAAAGAACTGTAAAACAGAGAGAAACCCAAAGAAAAACATGATAAAAAAAACAACAAAATGAGAAAAAAATTAAACAGAAATGAATTAAAAAAACATTCAATATTGTATCCCAACAGAAACCTGTGTCTTGTTTAGCTGTTGCCATCTCGCATCACCCTTCCTAGGCCATTGGCCCATCCTGTGCTGAGTTTCATCTAGAAAATCACAAAGCTTTGAGTGAGCCTGTAATTTGTGAGTGCTCTGTAAGTGATAAGAGGGACCCTCTACATAGAACCTTCCCCTGCCTGCATAGCACACCTAATAACTGGAAAAACAAAGCTGAGAGCAGCCATACAGACAGCCTTACCACAGGTCACTTGTACACTTATACTGTGATTTTCCTTCCTACAATTATGTGATGTGTACACCTCCCTTCCTCCCCTAACCAAACTGATCTAATAGCCCACAAGGGGATTTGCTCCCTCATGTCTTGCCATTTTCATCCAACGCAAGTTCTAATATTAGCACATAAGTTTCTAAAAATCAACAGCAATGTCCTTTTTCCTACTTGAATTGTTATGGGTTCTCACTCAAGACACTTGTTGTTTTTTCTACAACCACTACCTTGCTTTCTTACAATCAATCTCCATACAAACAGTGGCTTGCCAACTTTACAGGTTTCACAGCTGACAACTTCAGGCATGTTCCCTTTCCCTGGTGACTGCTGCTGTGCTCCACTGTCCGTGGGGGGGATCCAGAATGGTGGTTTGGGAGAGAGCAGGATGAAACTCAGTGCTGCTTTTAGGTCACATGAGCAGTCATTGTATCTGTGAATGGCACAGTAGAGAAATCTGAGGGACATCCTCATCAGAGGCAAGAATTAATATTATAATATATTATATGACCTTAAAACTCAATACCTGAGGAAAGACCTTGACTGAGAGATACTTATTCCAATAGAAATCAAGTAATCAAAAGCAATCCACACAATGGAGTTTCTTATTCAAGTCTCACTATTTCCCCCTTCCTAATAATGTGCGAATTCTAATAATTCCATACATTTTACATAAAATTTAGCTTTGAGAGAGCTATTTAAATCTGCTGCTATTCTTTCCAAATCAAAACACACAAAGCAGTTAAAACGCCATCGTTGCTATTTTACTTTAGGAGAGTTCAAAACTTCCAATTAATTTAACATCATTAAACACTAAGATATTTTGTCTTTCTAAATAGCACATAAATCATATGATTTCTGCACCTGAACTTGTGCTGAAGATGAGAAGGTCTTTCTCACAGTAAAAACAAAGAATGAGGGTTTTTTTTAGTCAAAAGCTTATTTCAGTTGCAATACTATTATTCAGTTATTGTGATTTTTAACAAGAGAGCTTTGGCCTCAGAGCTGCACTTGTTTCTTATGTGCAAGATCCCACAAGGCAACAAGCAGCACAGAATATCCCCACAGAAAGAAGAGAGTGCTAAGTAAGAAAGATAAGTTTTTCATCTGCTGAAACACACCAAGGGAACTACTGAAATGGAAATGTTCTGGAGTCACATCTCCTTTGGGATTTAGAGCTCAAAATGCTCTCCTGGGACCAGATGAAGACAATGATTCTTTTCTACCAAAAGGAAGAAGACAAAAGGAATCGTGGCAATCACTGTGGAGTAGCACACTGAAGTTCAAACCTTCCCACCCTATGAACAGATGAAAAGCACACCTCCCTCCTTCCAGAGTACACTCTCATCCCTAAGCCACAGGGTGCTCCGAGATGCAAGTGTAAGAACATACAGGTTGGAAAGGATACCTTTTGCACAGAATAAATGAATAATTGCTACCAAGAGGGAGGAAGTGTATGACCTGGCAGCAAATGCACTTACCTGACTGAGGGGAGATCTGACCTGCAATCCAATATTCACTCACCTAGGGAGTAAAGCCTCTGTCCCCTCATCACCAGCCACAGTAGGAGTTTTATATTCCTCCCTCTGTTTTCCAGTGGGAAGAATAATCAGAGTTTCAAGTGGAATAGCATCAACCAGAAGGAATGACACATTCAGATGTAATGTATACCCCCTGCAGCTTGGCAGTAAAAGCACTCAGAGATGGAAAATGGGATCTCAGTCCCCTGCAGTTATACATAAAATTTGAGTCTGTGCTGTCCTTCCTTTTCCCTCACCCTTTTAGCAGCTGCTGTGTAAAATAAAATCAACAACAACCTGAAGTAGATGATCTGAGGTCACCCTCATTGACCCTGCACTTTATGGTGAGGAAAGCAGAGAAACAACCACATGTAGCAGGACACCAGATTCCCTGCTTGCTAAGAGAGTTTCAAATCTATCCTCTAGTCTGCTTTCCATACATTTACTTTCAACAGCATTGGATTTCTATAACTGCGACATTTTAAATCGGAACATTATCTCCCTTGAGTCCAAATTTTCTACTCCAGCAATGAAAGTAACAATGAGAACCTTAATGTAATTTTTGTGATGATTTGTTTTATAACTCACCCGTCCCCAGAAATTGTATTTCTTTATATTAAATGTGCAATGTTTTTAAGATCTAGGTCCATTCTTTTTCCTTTTCCTCATTTCTGAACAAATGTGACTATGCTGTGTTTTCAAACTTTCCTGTGATTACCTTTTTACAATACAAAGTCTGAGACACAAATTATGTTCCCTCCCAAGCTAATATCATAATACAGCTCCACAAATCTCTTATTCTACTCCAAAATATTAATTCCTTACATAATACTACAGATTTACATGTATTTCAAGTACGAAGCAAGTGTAAAGCTATTGGGCTTCTATGTCTGAATATCTGGGGTATTAGGATATAGTTATTTCTGTCTTCTGTGTTATTTTACAGCTCATTTTCCAGTGGGGGGAAAACCACTTAGTATTAAAACATGCCATCATCGCCTCTCCTAATACCCTGCTCACTGCAGTGAAGTTTATTTTTAACACTACACGCAGATATTTGGAAAATAAATACCTTTCTCTCAATTAGCTGACACATTTCTTCAGCCTTCCTCACGCTCTTCTGCACAGGCTGTGCACTGTCCTGCCTACACCATCATCCCTGTGCCCACTGGCTCCCAGAGCCGCCCTCGTGCATGTGCAGCCTCTCCAGCAAGGCACTGCAAACTACTGCAGTGCAGTCTGAGCCACAAGGAAAATCAAGATCTAATGAATGGGCTGCAGCTGACTAAGCTAAAATAAAATGCTTGCTGAGCAGAACAGTCCACTGTCATATCCTGCAATGGGAGAGAGGCATCAGGAAAAACATAGCCTCTATTTTCATATAAATAATTAAGATCAAGCTGCTAAACCCTTGAACACTTTCAATTAATAATTGTGGAGCCACAGGGAATATGTTTCTGAAGTCAGAGTACCACAGGCAAAGGAAAGGCACAAGGATTTCTGCACTGCACGTGACAGAAGAGGCAGAGCAAAACAATGATCAAGGAGTTCTTGTCCAAAACCTGACCTACATTAGCACAAAAGACCTTCATGACTCAGAACACCTCCATTACATAACCATATGTTGTTCATCATCTGCATAACAATGTTTATGTTCATTTCCCCCATCAAGTTCACATTTTCTTCTCAGCCTTAGCTCTCCATATCAAACAGATTCTGCCAGTCCAGCCCTCTGCTATAAAAATTAACATAAGATGAAAAATTTGACTTGTGCACATTCTAAAGAAGAAAATGTGACATACTCAAAAAAACCAAAATTTTCTCAGTTCATTCCCCAGTTGCTTAGTTCTGTTGTCTTAACACTGACTACCGATTACTGCTGCATGGCAAAGGTGAGTTGTACAAGCAGGATGAAATGGTGAATAAAACTGCTCATGTGTCTATCTGAACCACAGCAGAAGGGTGCATCTAGGGGAAATAACAGCTAAATCCCTAAAAAAGATCACTGCATCCTGTAATAACAAATTTGTTACGAAAGGTCTTGGGATTCTCCACAAAATGGATTTTTGGGTGGGAGGGAATAAGGAAAGTGGAGAAAATTCTGAAGAAAAAACTGGACTTGTTTCTCAGAAGACTATCCCCTGCAAGCACTTACTAACTGGTATTTTACAGACTTGAATAAAATTCCTTCATCTTCTTGTGAGTGTTATAATCACAATCTTTTCAAACCCTCTTCACACAAGTTTGTCATTACTGTCTTCTGAACACTGCTTAGATCTGCAACAGCTTATTTGAAAGTGGATGGATGGTATCTTACGTACCATCAGTTGTTACCTTACCTAGATTTGTACAAAGGCACTAAAAAGGTGGTGGAGTTTCCATCATCCTATTCCATATGGACCATAAGAATTACATTACTGACTCTGTTCAACCTGCCTCCAATCCTAAAGGAGATGCTTCTGGATATCCTACAGGTAGGTCACAGGGAGCTGAGCAGATGCATTCTGTTCCATCTGGGATGTGCAATAATTTTAAAAGGCATAACGTTGGTTCAGGCCCCACAGACCAGAATGAAAATTTGACACTCTCCTAAAGAAGAAAATCAGCAGAAATGTAACTAGCTGGGATAGCTACCTTTCTAATTAGGAAAAGTCTACACAGCTTTTCTAAGGGAAAGTAGCACACCACCAACAGTCTCCTCTGCAGCATTTGTGCATACAGGCAAAGGCAAGCTAGTCTATACAGCACGGCTGAGTTTTCAAAAAATCAGCCTCTCAAAAGGTCCACACTGCAAGAAATTGCACTGCAAAATGTATTTCTCATTTGAGTGGTGTCAACTATAATTGTCCTTTTAAGAGGCAATGAACAAGAAGCTTTGAAATCAGTTTCAGAACATGACTTCTTTTATATCAAAGTTTAACTGTGAGGCTGATTCTTAACAAAAACTTTGGCATGAAAAGTGCGAAAATTTTCATTTAATTTTCCCCCTCTCTTTATGGCATTTTATAAGCAGCACAGTAAACCAGTAACTCACAGAGCTGTAGGAGTTGTGACAGCACTTAACTAAGCAAGGGTGTGAGGGAGCCCAGGAACTTTGCTCAGGACAGTGTGGGCCTCATTGGGCCTGCAGTAATGGTGATGGGCCACAGGGCCTGGTTTCCCACACGAACAAGATCAATAGAATCTTCACAGAGCCTCTGGAAGGGAAAAATCAAGAACCCCGCAATGCAAGGAAAAAGGGACAGCTAGCAGTAATGCTCAGAGGAGTAACAGATGGATATTCCCAAGAGAAGGGAAAGCTGGCAGCAGAAGGGAGGCTCCTGCTCCACATACAGATCTGCAGGTGCAGAATAAATTAAGTATCCTGGGAACTGGTGAGGAGGAACAAAACCTTGCCAGGGGAGCTACCTGAACCTGAATCAAATGTCTGTACAGGGAAGCAAAAGTGAGTGATGGTCACTGAAGACTCCTTCCTGCAGGAAATATAAGTCCCCATCTACTGACCTAACTCGATCTCTCAAGAGCTGTGCAGCTTGTTGGGAAGCCTGATATGGGATAATAAGGACAGATTGCCAAGTTTGTGCGGCCATCTGACTATGAACGCTTGCAGCTCATTCATGGGAGCACCAAAAGCGCCTGGTTCTCAGGCGGTGACCTTGAATATTCCAAGAGTGATACAGACCTCGAGGCATGGAGGTCTGGCTGCTCTCCTAAATCCTGCCAGGGAGAAGCTTAGGCAGCAGCAGATGCATTGTGCAAGTCAACACCAAGCTGTCAAAGACAGGGCTTTAGCTTCTGTGATCACAGGTCCCTCTTTGAGGAAAAAGAACTGTTGGTGGAAGACGGGACCTGTTTAACACTGTGGCAAGAACATCTTTGCAAAGACTTTGCATCTCATCTTGCTAATTGGTGAGGAGAATTTAAAGCAGGTACAGCAGGACAGGACTGCTGTATCCTGAAGAGAAAGGGAAGAACAGAGACTGTGAGGTGCCCCAGAAGAGCATGATAGAACCTTCCGTGTCTCTCTTGAAGAAGGAGCACAAGGCCCACCTCAAGTACCTGACCAAAACCTCCTACATGTGTGTAACAAACAGGAGCATTTAGTGTGCTCTATGTGCCATTGCAAATCTATGATCTCACTGGGTGGGACTTGGTGGTACTGCTTGCATGGCTTGAATGCTGCAATGAATGGGAAAAAGGACTGGGAAGGCAAGGAGGTGCATTTTCCCAGGAATGGCTTGAATGTATTAAGCTTTGCTTGGAGCAGGGGATGGGACCGTCACTATTGATGGGTAAGTGATCAGTACAGGTAGCATAATTAATTGTAAGCACCTGCTACTGACTGCCTGATCGAGAATTAAAAGCAGATTAAATCTTCTTTAGAAAACTGAAGAAAGCCTTGCAACTGCAAACCCTGGTACTCACATGGAGCTTGGATTACTCCTACATCCACTGCTCCTGCATCTACATATTGCAGAGACAGCATGGCAGGGTGAAGCAATCCAGGAGTTTTCTCGTGAGCAAGCAGAGTTTCCTGGGGTACCCAGCAGACAACAAGCTGTCCATGAACCAGCAGTGCCCATGTAGCCAAGAAGGCCAATGGTATCCTGGGATGCATACTGCCAGCACGTCAGGGCTGTGATCCTGCACTCTGCTCAGCCCTGCTGAGGCCAGTCTGGAGTGCTGTGTCCAGCTCTGGGATCCTCAGGACAAGAGAGACAAGGAGCTCCTGGAGTGGGTCCAGCAGAGGGTGACAGAGATGATGAAGGGACTGGAGCACCCCAGTTCTGAGGAGAGGCTGAGGGAGCTGGGCCTGCTCATTGGAGCAGAGACACTGAGAGGGAACCTCACCAATGTCTGTCAGTGTCTGCAGGGAGGGGTCAGAGCATGGACCAGGCAATGGCACAAGGGGACACGGCAGGAACTGAGGCTCAGGAAGTTCCACCTGAACATGAGGAAAAGCTTTTACCCTGTGCAGTGCCCCAGCACTGCGACAAACTGCCCAGAGAGGTTGTGGAGTCTCCCTTGCTGGGGACAGTCAAGAACCATTTGGATGCAATCCTGTGCCACATACTCTGGGATGACCTTGTTTGAGCAAGGCTGGATCAGATCCCCCACTGTGGTCCCTTTCCAACTGTGGTCCATTCTGTGCATCTCTGTGTGATTCTTCTCTCCAGCATTAGATCACTCACCCAAAGCTTGGAAGTTTCAGGTTCAAAAGCTTCCTCTCCTACAGGAGTTCCTGCATTCTCACTTGACAGCAGAATGCCACAAACACCATGTATTTAAGCCACAGGCAGAATGGAAGCAGGCACATTGAAATCTCTCTCATTTAAGCTTCATAGCTGTGCACAAAAGATATATTCCCTAGAAAAGGGATGTTGGGAGACTCAGAACCCTGAAGAAGGCCCTGTTTACTGTGACTAAGTAATTTTTCCACTGTTTTTTGTTGGAAAACATAAGTCTTGAGAACCAAAATATGTAACTACGCCTAATGAACCAGGAATACCTTGTGAATTTATCACTGACAGTACATCCTTGAGAAATGAAAAATTTCAGGTCAAACATACTTTGCTGAAGACAGATGACAGATCTTAACCAGAATTTGCCACCTTTTAAATAGCAGAGTGTAGCTTAGAGAGGCAAGGAGGAGCAGTAAGAAATCAGCATCTCCTCTAGCAGTTCTGGCAAGCTGCCAGGCTGTTCCTTGTTCAGGAACTTGTCCTGGCAAGTGTTTGAAACCAAAACACAATGAAAACATAATTTTTTTTGTCCACTAGCAGTCTGTGCTGTTTTTCATAATAGCCAGACTCCCCCTTGCTAGCCAGTATGTTGGCTGTGATCCAAATGCCAGAAATGCTGTTAGTAGCCAAAGTAAGAGCCTTGAGTCAGACCCTAAGCACACCACGGACACCACATGGCTACATGATCAATGTACATGTACATCTGTTCTGCCTGACCAAAGGAGTAACTATCAAAGCCTAGTTTCTACAGCCCACAAAGAAATATCAAACAGTGAGACTGTTGACAACAGCTGAGCTTCCCTGATTGCCAACAGAGGGTAGAAAGGTTGCTGATGCTTCCTTCTGGCCCCAACTATCTCCTGTCTTTATTGAGCAGTGTAAGTTCCCACAGACTGCTGCCCAGCAGACCTTGTAACATGAGGCAATGGGCAAGCAGTAGAGGGGTGAAATCATTCCTACGAAAGCAAAGCTGTGCCACAATAGCTTTTCTCCAAGGACTAGCATTTGTGCTAATATTAGCATCCCACATAAGGGAGATCAGTTTTGTTTTCCTAGAAGCACAAGATAAATTCAGATTCAGAATAAATCTGGATTTAGTTACATAGAGTGGGTCATAACTTTACAAAGGCTGAGTTACCAAGCTTGACTGTCAAGTAGCCATCCTCTGTAGAGACAGAAATCAAATCCATAACACTCATCAAAGGCTCAGGAAAGTAACAGCTCCCTATGTAAAAGCTGCTGGGATAGCCCTTGAAAAAGGCCTGGGAAGCCAGAGTGGCAACAGCTGAGGATGGAGAAAAATAATGCCTAATGAAGATTATGCAGAGTAGAAATGATCCCACTTCAAAGTTTTCATCAATCTCTAGACAGTAAGAGGCAAGAGGTAAGTTTAAAAAAACAACCAAACAAAAATCCAACAAATCCACAGAATCCTAAAGACCTGGCTCATTATCTGTATTACTAGAAAGGCATTCAGAGCTCTTCTGAAAAGATGATAAATAAGATTGTGGCTCTGAATTTCAGAGGATATGAAAACAGCTGATACTTTTATGGTATTATTCATAAAGTATGACAATGCTTCTGAAACTGTTGGAAACTGCAGAGAAGCTATGTGAGCAGAAAACTTCTGTTAAAAACTGAATACGACTGAAAGCAAAATCCAGACATGTTTCCAAAAAAGAGACTGAGCCTCTTCCCCTCACCTACCTTGTGTATTGTACCTCAGAACCAAACCACAGAAATACTAGGCTCAGGATGATTATATTTTAAATCTGAAAAATGTATTTTTCATTGATAAATGAATGGAAAGAGAATGGAGAAAAAAGAATTTGCCTTACTGGCTTGAAATAATCTCTTCAATTAAACAATTGATATAGGTCTTATTAAAAAAACCCAAACACAAAACCATCACAAAAGGTCTCATTTTTCTTGCCTTCATACCACCCCTCATCTCCATCTCCTTCCAAATCCTCAGTGCATTATTTGGGCAGCAATCACACTGTGCTTCTTGCCTTGGTCTGATAAGTGGGACTCAGTGGTATCAGGTAGCAGAGACAAAAAAGGACCAAACAGCGCAGTGATAACTATTGTATAATGTTAAAAGGCACTGAAGTGAATATTTATGGGTTTTTTTGCTATGTCATTTCTGTCAAAAAGCCTGACCCACTGAAGTGTGGTGTGGGAGAATGAGTGCATTAGGTACATGAGACTTCACCCTGTGTGATCCTCCTACATCCCAAATGAATGGAGACTTTTCATCACTTCCAGGAGAGCACAGTCCCACCCCTCAGGGGATGGCATGTATCTTTTTAGGAAAAGACCGTATGTTCATCCTTTTATGAGACCCATCTGTGGTAAGCAAGAAATGAACCACCAGACTGACCAGAATGCAGACAAACCTTCTCTGAGTCCTGCACTCTGACAAAGCCCCCCTCATCCACACCAGCCCAACCAGGACACAGCCTGGAAGACACAGCTGAAGAATCTTTTCCCTGGAAAAGGCTGGATGTAGAGTTGTTTCTAAAAACAGGGCCTGGGAGCAAACTAAAAGTGAAGCAATTTTAAATTATGGTGAGAAAGGAACAAAACAGTGGATTCCAAAGAAGAGATATTTGGAAAAATTAATTTATTTTGTTGTAAAGAAAGAACAGTGTTTAAATAATGGAATTTTAAACACAGGCATAAATAATTATTTAAGAAATTAATAAATTTTGCAGAAAATCAAATGCCAGTTCCAATCTGTAATGGACTTGAATTCTGACTGTAGAATGAGGAAAGGAGTGCGGCTATATTTGGTAAAGGACATTATGGAGAAGGGTTATCCCCGAACTAAAAAGCATTGACAAGGAAGTCCAATAGTATGTAATGTGTGTCTTTCCAAGAATAAGATGCAGGCCAACCTTTGGAGCTGCTCCCAACTACAGGGAAAAAGAAAACTTAAAAGACTTATGAAAGAAGGAAAAAAAAAAGAAAAATTCCCCAGCTATATTTGTCTACTAAAGACACAAAATCTGCTCACTGGCCTTTGCTTTCTTCCCACTCCTCAACCATACCCTGCACAACACGGTCTTGTAATTACCTAGCATATTACCAATACTTTCCAGAGCAACAATTATCTTGCAGGTGGAAAAGGTGTGCAGATCCAAAGCTGCAAGCCCAGAATGATAAACAGAGATATTTTATGAGCACTCTCTGCTTGCACTGTATTCCAAAATAAATCTGGGAATTCACTGACAGATCCTAGAATATCTGAAGCTTTACACATCCTTATGAGTGACCCCAGATAACACCGTGCTGGTAAAAGAACTGAAGATAAAATCCGTATTATATGGCACAAGTCATGCCCCTGCCCACTGAAATATCCCTGCTAGGAAATCTCGATGGGGGCAGTAGACATAAAAGAAAAGCCAGGAGAGGTGTGAACAGCATTACAGCTTGCAACTCATGGTGAGCTCAGCCTCAGGGATCAGGTCAGTGTCTAACTTCTAGCACATTTTTTCATCAAAACCTTTAAAAACACACCAGTCTGTTTCCCCAGACCACAGAACTAGACCAGTCCCCTGGGACTACAGAAGTTACATGGCCAGCACTGGGCTCACCCTCTTTGCTCATGCATATTGTACTCAGTAAGTATTGCAAGACAGTGGAAAACATGATTATTCTAAAGGAAATAAAAGAAGAAAAAAAAGCCACACATCTTTTAAGACAAAATCTATCATCCCTTCTTAGATCCCCAACTCAGCTGAAGTCACTTGCAGCTTCTCACCTTGCAGAAAATGCAGTCTAATACAATGATCATGCACAACAACAACACAACAAACAGAACCACAAGACCTTTTCATTCGTGATCAGTTGCAGAAATGGAAAAACACTCTTTGAAATGTACTTACTGGTCGGACTTCCCCAGTAGTGTTGGTGTACTGACGGGCCAGACCAAAGTCTAACATGTAGCACTTCCTGTATGTTGAAGGTAAGCGGCCCATGGCAAAGTTGGACTGGACAAACAAGGAAAGCAAAAAAGTCAAATTGATGCCAGCTTGGATAAGAGTGGCCGTTTGTTAGCAAAATTTCATCATGCAGCTCCACATGCCTCTGGTGGAAACAAGTCAAAGAGATTAATTTTAAGATGCACCTTAAGCATCATGATTAGAGAACCACTGCCTCGGTAATAAGTTCACTTGGCAGATAAGAGACTGTGGAGTCTCAATATTGCTAAAATTCACATTAGCTTAGTTAAATTTCTGCTGCTCTGAGAAAGAGCTACATTTAACACCACTAGTTCTGCAGTGAGAACTCCATGACTTGCATAATAGGCTTCTGTTCATGGTTCAGCTGCTAGCATGAATTATTCTCCCCTAACTTGCAGATCTCCATTTACTGCATTGCATTCCCTAGATCTATCTAAACATTCAGGCACATAGAAACCACCAGGCTTGGTTCTTAGCAAATAAACCAATAACAAGCCAATAGAGCAGCTCTTTTTTTTAACCTCAATCTTAAAAGTTCTATCCTTTACCATAATAGGTGGCTGCTAAAAGATTTGTAGCCAATCACACCAGTGACTGGTTTTCAGCTCAATCTGGTCAGCCAAAAGCAGCGGATTCTAAAAGGAGCAAATGAATTTGCTAGAAGGAAGCTGGTCTCAGGTATGGCACAGTAACAAGTTTTCAGGTTAAGAAGTGGAGAACTGTAGGAAGAAGACTGGCTTCTACAATTGGAATTGTAAAGAAAATTGTAAAGAAAAAGCACAGACTTGGAATTACTGTGCTTTGCCTATGCAGATGACCAACAATGTGACTGCATTAATGACACTGGAAACAGCTCCAATTCTTCTGGCAATCACTCATACAGCATTAAGAGCATGATTTAGCTAAGTCAAATACATGAATTAACATTTATTCAAGTGATGTGTCACAGAACAAGGCTCGCTTTATGAACAACTTTTACAGTGACAATTGGCTGGACTCCAAAGGACCATTCAGAACTAGACTGCTTTATCATGGGATCTTGACTGGTGCAAGTCTGACTGACAGCTACCAACCCACCATGGAGCAGCCTCTGCCAATAAAAGCTGGTTTGCTCTGCACTTAAAGGACGGAAAATACTATATTACTATTCTGTACCTATAGGAAGTCGCCAACATATCAGACAGTGGAAGTGTGCAAGGAAGCCTAAATGTATGTGCTGAGACCTGCCCATAATCAGACTGCCTTTATTGACTCAAGCAGAACAGACAGACATAAAACCAAAAGGAAGATTTCTAAACCAACGTACAGGCTTGATGTCACGATGCAGGAATCCCACAGAGTGAATGGCTTCTATTGATTCCAGAATCTGTTTGCCCAATCGCAGCGTTGTGCTCAGTGTGAAAGTCCCTCGAGGTTGACTCCTTCTGAGATCTGCAAGATTTCGGCCCTGAAACAGTCAATAGAACACTTAAACCCTCACATCAAAGCAGAGCCTTTCACAGCTGTGAGTTCTAACATGCAACCCAACAAAAGGAGACATGCTACTCAGAGAGGAGCTCACCTCACGTCTGCTTTATTTCTTGTGTAAGATCTTCCAGATCTTTTCATTTTAGTTTTTAAGTGATGCACTTGCTGATAAGAAGATACCAGATTATTGTCTTGGGAAGTCAGCTGGTCACTATAAATTTCTGCATTTAGCACTTCCTCAGACTGTAGAGACCTCCTTATTCTTAAACCCAGACCATACAGAAACTGATTCAAGAAACAACCTCTGCCTGTTCTCTGAGCCATCTAAAGATTAAAGCAGTACAAATTTGACAAGGAGGTCATGAGGCTGCAGTTTCCTCAGCAACTTCTTAGCACACATTGTCTGGTTGAAGCTCAAGCCAGCATTGTTGTGGCAACACCACAGTGGGGAAAGTAATCTATCAAGAGAATCATACCCAAAATCAGCAGAGGAGGATTTTTCCACTGACTTAATATTTATCAAAACAAATTGCTAATTTACCTTCAGTTAATTAAATTTCTGAGGAAAAACAAAAGGGCTACCAGCTATGCATGAAAATAAAGATGATTTAAGAAAGAAAAAGAGAAAAAAATGACAGAGTAAATGCAAGAAAAATTCCAGTTTTCTCTGATGTCTGTCATCTCAGATTTGCCTTTACCTCTTTAGCTTTGTAAAGAGAAGCTACTAAAATTAATGTATTCCATGGCAGAGTGCTGCTCTAACCCACAGAACTAATGCATTTACCTACTCATCAGAATATCAGGAATAAGAGCCTGCTGTTTCAGAGGACATTCACAAAGAACAAAAGTTATAGGGACATGCTGTTCATTACTATGCTTTAGAATCTCTTGATTCTGCTTCTGTGAAGACATACATAGAAGACATCTAGCTTCTATGGAAGACATATGCTTATAATACAAGTCCACATGAATTCAAGCAAAACTCCCAACAGCAAATATATAAAAGATTCCAAACAGTTGAGGAGACAACAGAGATTGCTCTCCAAATACATCTCTTCATCCACTCATTTCCAGTTCTCAGGTTATTTACAGACATAAAGCTGGCTCATGTAGTATATGACAAGTCCCTCAAATTGTTCTAAGCCATGCTTCACTTCTGGACTCTTGAAGAATCACCTGATATAGGCCAGATCATAGATACAGCCAAGCCAGAGCAGTCCACCCAGGTATGCTCCTTAACATGAACAAAATCAAACTAAACCACCCCTCTAGTGCTTATCTTCTTGAATTTCTGACATCTCACTAGAACCTTTGTCATTGCTCTTGTGAAACATCCAAGTTACTCAACTGACAGCAGATCTTGCTTTCCACTGCAAAGCTGCTCCTTGAACACCAGCTCTTTTATCCAATGGTAACATGGAAAGCAAGGCTCAATTTTTTCAGGACTGCACATTGAAATGTGCTATAAGTTTCCCCAGCTGCTACTGCTACAAGAAAAGACACTAAATGAGCATTCTTTTCCAGATAAACACCATCAGGCTGATTATGGAACAGTGCAGATGCAATGAGTTGCAAAGCTTGAGAGTGGAAGCCTCAGTCCTGGTGACTGAAGAGAAAGGGAAAACTGCAGTACACAACAGTCACAGGGACACATGATAAACCATGTCTCAGCAGGTCTTGAAGTTGAAGGAGAATTTTAGCCTGAAGAGTGATGGTGCAGAACTAGCTAATGCCTTATGTATCAACGTCTTCATCTGCAAATAATGGAATTATTTTTAGCTCTGCCTACTCTACAAGCTCAGTTACATAGTCAAGAACAAACTAGAAAGTAAGAGAATCCATGCAGAGAAATTCCTTTCCTTTTATCAGGCTTGGTAAGGACTGGATTGGGAGGGTAGAAGCCTTGTTCTCCCATGAGCTGCAGATAGCCTTTTCACAAATCGTATTTGTACTCACACTGCAGTAGCAGTAGCTAGGGCTGTTTAAAGGATTTTATTTATCCGTAACAGCAGTTGGGATGCCAATGGTTCATAAAAGGCAAACCCAAGTACCAGGACTTTACTGGGTTTACACAACTGCCTTGCCAAGCAGAAATACAAAAGAATCAGAGGTTTACTTTAAAGAAGTACTGGGATCTTCTGGTACCTGTTTTACTTCACCTCCTGTCTAGCAGTGCAGTCACCATATGGTAGCTACTCAAGTTATTTGCCCTTATTGACTTGATATCAGCAGTGTTCAATCAGGAGTAAACACTTGCACAGCAGAAGCTGAGTTACTGCTGAGCTTGGGAGAAACAGGGGAGCCAGAGATTATGGCCTTTCACAGAGAAATGGCTGCTGCTGTGGCACACTGCTCTTACTCTGAGCTCTGATCCAAGATACATTTTGAATGCTGCATCACAGCTCAGCAGGAGGTATTTCAAAGAGCTGCCACTGCTGCACAATGCTGGGTTGCTCCTGTGAGCATTCTGAATTGAGTGCTTTTCCCAGAAAATTGACAGAAAGCCATCTTAAACAGAAAAGCAGAGCTATGAAATATTTTAGCACATATTGACAACTGGAGCCATCCCAAGGGATATCAGAGCAACTCCAGCCCTTCTCACTCTTCCATTCCACCCTCTCTCTGTATACAACCAAGCCTTTACACCAGTGCTTGGCCTTATTCTTTCAGTGTAAATCCTTCCCAGTTATGCCATGTCTATTGGGCAGACAGGAGAGACAAAGAACAGAACTCACCTGAAGCTGCATGACCACATAATTAAACTTTTCATTTCTTCCACAGCCAATAAATCTGCAAACATGATCCTTCCCTAAAAAGAAACAGAAATGAACAGAATAGAACACAAGGTAACAACCCTGTGATCATAACAACCCTATGATCATGATGTTTAGAGAAATGGTTTCTGATTCAGGGCTGGTACCCATAAAGTGGTATCGGGTAGAGTTTTGCATAACAAACTGAGCTCGGCTCATTGCACCAACTTTACTCAGTACAAGCTGACTTGCACACAGCAACACCACACTTACCTACTAGCACTGCTTACCCTGAAACAGCTAATCTCATGCTACCTATGAAAAAATCCTGATTTTTACAGTCAGAGACACCTGGAAAAGAAAGATGTTTATGAAAATACTCCATTGAAACATTACAGCAATTTCATAACAGCAGAAGAAAAAAAATCAGGGTCGTTCAGTGTCAAGTTGTGGCATGATGTTAGTACAAACTACACCTAGTCAGGCAAAATCAAACTAACTCAGCCACCCCACAATATTCAGCTGCTCCTCAGGATGGGAGCGTAGGCTGTGGTTTTAGACCCTGACCTGTAATGGATTTGCGATGGCTTGCTCTCTGGATTCTCGGAAGGGGAAGGATGGGGCATGAATTCCCCTAATAGCAGACTGCTGTCAACAGAGTAAATGTTGATGCACACCATAACGGTGAATTCTTGGCTGTTGGTGGGGTTTCTAAGCAGGGAAGGGCATGAGAATCATTGCATAATTTTGCTCTATGTTTCTTGGTAGCACTTGAGCAATGATGATTTGAATTCGTTTTTAAATCAAAGCTTATTGTTTGATAATTTCTAGTTTAAAAAAAAAAAGGGAAGAACATGAACACATAGAGCAATGAGTAACTGCACTGCATGTAACACTCTCAGGGCCATGCTACTGTCATCACTGTGTGTACCACAGGCCTGGGGCATCAGAAACTGCTGGGGACAAGACATGACAGAATAGGGATGTGAAGGGCAGCAGGAGACAAAGGAGCAGTTTTCTCACTGGAGAACCAGAGCTTTGACCAGAGCAGTGCACACAGCTGTGGAATATGGAGCTCCATCCCAGGACCCTCAGTAAGAGCATCAAGAGCTTGCCCTTTACGGTCCAGCAACATCCCCCACCAGAACAACCATACTCTCTCTCCTACCACAAAGAGATAACAGAGCTACTGGCAACTGGAATTGGAGGAATAGAGACCCTGACTGCTCCTTAATACCTGTGGAAGAACAGGTTTAAACGAACAAACAAACAAACAAACAAACACACACACAAACACACACACCAATCCTAGTATCCACCTATATCTAGTTAGATGAACAAGGTTATGTATCTAAAGATCCTTCGTGACTCTGGCATTGACATTATCCAGTCCAAGAACTGAATGTGCAAGACCATGCTGAAACCATCAAGAAATGTCACAAACCATCATATTTCAGGAAAAGATATTCAGAGATTTTTCAGTATATCACAGAATCTTCTGTGTTGGAAGGGACCCACAAGGATCATTGAGTACAACTCCTGGCCTTGCACAGGACCATCCTCAATACTCACACCATGTGCCTGAGAGCATTGTCCAAATCTTCTTGGACTCTCTCAGGCTTGGTGCTGTGACCACTGCCCTGAGAAGCCTGTTCCAGTGCCCAGCTGCAAAGGGTAAGAACCCTGTCCTAATCTCCAGCCTAAATCTCCTGTGACACAACTTCAGGCTATTCCCTCAGGTCCTGTCACTGGTCACCAGAGAGAAGAGATCAGTGCCTGTCTCTCGGCTCTCCCTCACAGAAGTTGTAACTGCAGTGAGGTCTCCCCTCAGTCTCCTCCAGGGGGGACAAACCCCAGCCGCTCCTCACATGGCTCTCCCTCAAGGCCTTCACCATCCTCATTGCCTTCCTTTGGACACTAACAGCTTTATATCTTTTTTAACATTACAGTGCCCAAAGCTGCCCCCAGCACTCAAGGCGAGGCTGGGTTCTCCCCAGCGCAGAGCAGAGCAGGACAATCCCTCCCTTGCCTGGCTGGTGATGTTGCACCTGATGCCCACCAGGACAAAGGTGGCCCTCCTGGCTGCCAGGGCACCGCTGGCTCATGCTCAACGTGCCATTGACCAGGACTCCCATGTCCCTTTCCACGGCACTGCTCTCCAGCCTCTCATTCCCCAGTCTTTACACCCAGGGTTATCCCAGCTCTTCAGCTGTTTTTCAATATCTCCCAGAATCTTCTCCATAACTCCATCAGGAACTGAAGTGGGACTGACAGGCCTGTAGTTTCTGGGATCCTGCTTCTTTTCCTTCTTGAAAATCAGGACAATGTTCACCAGCTTCCAGTCATCTGGGACATCTCTGGATTCCCAAGACCATTCAAAAAATCAAGAGGTTTTGCATCAGCTGGCTCTTTGAGGAATCTTAGATGAATCCCATCAGGCCCCATAGATTTGTAGGGATCCAGCTGGAGCAGCAGACTGCACAATTTCAGGGTCAACTGGGAATTGATCATTCTCACAGTCCAAGCTCAGGGCACTGAGACTCCTTTGGCCATGTTAAAGACAGAGACAAAGAAAGTATTAAACACCTCTGTCTTGTCCCTGTCTCTGTCTGTGAGGTGACCATCCCCATCCTGTAATAGGCTGATGTTATTTTTATACTGCCTATTGCCATTAAGATATTTGATAAAACTCTTTTTAGTTGTGCCCCACAATTCTGGGCAGCTTCAACTCCAGCAGAGCTTTGGCTGCATAAATTTTCTCCCCACAATGGCAAACAGCATGTCTGTATTTTTCCCATGTCACCTGACCTTGTTCCCACTGGGCACACGTTCTTCCTTGATCCTGTTTCTCACATACCCACTGTTTTTCTGCTGTTGAAAAGCTCATGGCAAATTCAGTGTTGATTTTGACAGACAGGTTTCTGCTTTTCTGAGGAAACCCCTTGAGATACTGTGTGGATATAGAACATGTCCTGGTGTGGGCATTACCAAGAAGGAATGACCAGGAAGCCTCAGCTGTCCCACCCACCTTCCTGGCTGTGCTGCCTGCCAATGTGAAGGGACCCTCAGAGCCAGGGTTGTGGCTACGGAGACAACACATCTGGAATAACCTCAGAAAGAATCCGTTCTGTTTCTTTAGGATCTCATGACACTCCTGTGCTTCAGCAAACTGGCCACCCACACAGGACACAGAGAGGATGGACAGGAGCAAGCCCATACTAATCCCAGCCATGATTCACAGACTTGCACAGACACACTGTGAGTCCCACTTTGCTTTGTTCACCTTTAAGAATGCCAGGGCATGGATATCGAGGCAAAAGCGAAAATACAGTGACTGTTTCTAGTGACAATGCAAGCTATTGTGTGGTAAAAAGGGTAAATTACTCATTTTTAAACTTGCTCTTATTGTTTTAAATAATTGCTAAGCCGTGTTGCTGCAAAACTACAGACAAGAGTATTAAAAACCAGCTCTCTGACAGGGAGAACCTGCCCACCTGAATCATTAATTTCAGTGAAATGGGAGGGGTAGTGTTCAATGATATGACTTAAGACACATCCTTGCTAATTTCTTGCTGCCTCTTCTGATTTTGAAATTCTAAATTCTTCTAAAATGTTTTAAAAATCAGTTTCTTCCATAGCACTATTGTTTTCTGGATCACAAAGTTTTACAGAAAGGAAAAGCATTTTAGTTTTTATTACTTTTGAGAATTGTTTCCTTTTTTAGGAGACAATATGTTTCTGCTTACTATAATTTTTGAAAATGATGAATGGACTGACAGTTGTTGATGACCTGCATCCCCAAACTGACTTGATTTTATACTGAATCCTTCTTTCCAGTCTAAAATGGGCTTGAACTGACTTGTTGGGTTTGGGAATTTAGGCTTTCCCTGGAACAGCTCTGCCATGAACTGTTTTGCAACACAAGCAATATCAGGAAAATAAAAGAAAGGAGGTGAGGGAAAACTGTGGCCATTTCTGCATGAAACAAAAAGAATATAACAGAGTGTAGAAAAGGCTGGGCACGTTTAGAAGTGGTGCATGTACAGCCAGCCAGTCATACAAGTGGGATAAATGCCTGCAGCATCAAAACCCCTGGATCCTGGAGGCTTTCACTCATTTGTCATCTAAAGGAGGCACCAGATTACAATGATTTGCTCTCTTGGAACAGTTCACGCCATGCTGAAGCAGCAGATGGAGGCTGACAGTCAGGTGTGACTCTGGGATTCCTGCAGCTCAGTCCTGAGGCTGATCAGAATTATGATGCACACAAAAACAATCATGTTAATAACCTCCTGTGCAGACAGGATGATGGAACTGTCATGCCATCATGAGCTTCCCTTTAAGGCACCAGGAAATAGCCCTCTTTTCTCATATATGCCTTCCTCATGCATGGAGATCATAGCAGAGAGCAGCAAAGCATATTTTAACCCAAAAAAGAAAGGGGGGGTTGGAGAATGGTTATTTTTCCAAGGTATATTTGGTATGGGAAGCCTCACAACTGTTTTACTGCACTAACTGCCAGATGACACTTCCTCCCTTGCCAGACTGCTCTGCTCAACAGCTGCCCAAATATTCCAGAGGGTCACAAGTTATACCATAGAAAATATGCCCTGTATCTGCATTTGTTTGTTACTAAAATAAAGCAAAGAACAGGACAACAGATGATAAAGAATATTGGCCAGTTAATTAACTAACATTGGAGGAATACATCAGCCTGATGTTCATAATCACTGACTTGAGAAAAGTTTCAGTGTTTTACTTTGTTCACAGGCATTTAGTTAAGGCAAAATTTTAATGTTTGGCCATAGAAAAATATTCTTTCTACTGCAGTCTTTCAACTGCAGTGAGTGAATGTAATTATGCCCCATATAATACAGGGTAAGAAATATTTCAGTCACTGCAATGGTCTTCACTGTCCTTCTTCTGAAGAAACTTAAAAATTACGGTCATAATTATGTTCTCATGTATAAGAACTCCTTCAACCCTTGGAGAGATATTCATTGACTTGTAGAGAGATGATTAAAGTCCCCATTTGAATACTTTAAAACTTTCATTACATGAAAAGCTTTCATTACACAGCCCCTAAAAGAACCTACATTATGATCCATTTTTTAGTCTATTTTTTCACATGGATCAATTTCCTACTGCTGGACACCAATATTCATTCCAATCTTCTATGCATTTAAGTTCTTAAATATCCCTAATGTGTTTTCAATGCAGCAATGAAACGAATCAAATAAATACTAAGAAGGAAATATGTGACATTATTGTGGCAACTTGAAGGTGGGTTTTTTTGTAACACTCCATATTTCCTGTGGTTTTACCCATGTTTTCACCAGAAAACCAGTAACCACTCTTCTCCACAAGGAAGTTAAAAATTTTAATATTTTAATTTTATGCTAAAATTCTGTGATTCATCTCCATAGAGTAGCTGTCTCATTCCTATCAGTTCACCCAAAACACTGAAGTAACTTCTGCTACATGAATTACCATAAATCTTAGAGCAATTGTTACTCTTATTACTGTTACTTTACCAATTCTTGCATTTTCTCTTGCCCAAGACCAACACTGATACAACATCACTAGTTCAGCAGTGACCATCAGGATGGTGGCAAGGAAAGGAAAATGTAACATCAACAAAAAGTACCAGAGAACTGGATTTGTTCAACCTTTTAGAAGGCAATAGAAGGGAAACTATTTGCTGGTCCAAGCCACCTAATGCAGGAGTGCTAAGAAGATGGAGCCCAAATTTCCTCAGAGCTTGTCCTGGTTTCAGCTGGGCTGGAGTTCATTTTACTCCTAGTAGCTGTTACAGTGCTGTGTGTTGTGTTTAGGATGAGAACGCTATTGGTAAGACATGAATGCTTAGGCTGTTGCTTAGTAGTCCCT
>VRYO01002231.1:507995-556524 GCA_009812075.1 Sialia sialis
TCCTTAATTTCCAAATTATAGTAAACTGGGAGGGAGAGGATTTTCATTCTCCATTTTAGGAAAAGCTCCTGCCTTTTTCTGGCAACACCTGTCCCCTAAACCAGGACACCTAAGTGAAGGATTTTTCAGTCCTTTCAGACTGTTTCAGTGTTCCCCTGCTCTGCCAGTGAAGAATTACACAAGAAGCCAGAAGGGAGCTGTGAGAGACTGGAAATATTGATGTCTGAAGACATTTTGGGGTGCATGTGTGTGGGGCAAGGGCAGGTTGGGCCTTGCCCTGGCAGTGCACCCCTGGAGCCAGTATCCCACCCTGGCAGAGCTGCCCATTGTCACACTGGAGAAATTGCCTCACACCCCCAATCCCTGGAGCCCCTAACCCAGCTCCTGAGTGGCCAACTGACCAGAAGTCCCACCTGGGGGAAGGGCCCAGGAAGGCCAACAGGTATTTAGGGCCAAATATGTGGCGAGCATGTCTTTATGCTACCTCCTGTTGGAGTTTCTATCAGCTGAACATTGTTGGAGCCCAGGAGTTGGTAGCTATATGTGCCCTTTTCTTTATAATTTCTGTCCTTCTCTGTCTTCTTCCTCTAATTCCCTCTTTTTGAGCAAGTTAAAATCAAATGGGCCTAGAGTTTGTGAAGTTGAGTGGGCTAAGCCAATGCTTTGAGAAGTGTTTTGTGTTGATTGAATGCTGCTCCTAACAATTTGCCAAAGTTCTCTGATTTTCTAAAGTTGTTAGTAAAGCCTATTTTGTTGTTTTGACCTCTTAAGAAGATCTTGTCAGTATTTCTCCTTGTGTGTCTAACTCAAGAGTCCATGAGCAACCATAAGAACTGTTAAAAGCTTCATTGAGAGAGGATTTTGGGGCCTTACAGGAGCACAGCTGGAACAGGTGACCTGAATGGGCCAAACGGATAGACTTACCATGGGATGTCATGCCTGGTATAAAAACTGGGGCTGATTCACCAGGAGCCAGAGAACACTACTAGGAATGTGCTGGGCATCTCTCAGAGGGTGGACCACCACTTGTATTTCTTGGGTTTTATTGTCCCCTTTCATTTTCTTATCTCCCTTTTCATGACTGCTGTTATTGTTCTTATTTCAATTAATAGACTGTTCTCATCTCAGCCCATAGGTTTTATATTTTTCCACTGCTCCCCATCCCATGCGGGCAGGGGTGCTGAGTGAGCAGCTGTGTGGTCCTTAGAACCAGCTGGGGTTAACCCATGACAGAGGCACACAGAGAGGCACTGGGCATGAGCTGCAATGTGGGAAGCTCCTATTAGGTGTGATTTCTTTATTCCTCCATGAGGATGGTGAAACCCTAGAACAGGAGCCCAGAGAAGCTCCTCTCTCTCTGGAGGTTATTCAAAATTTCACTGATAAAAGCCAGAGCAACCAGATCTATTTCTTTTCTGCTTGGAGCACAAGGTTGTACCAGAGACCTCCAGAGGTCCTCCCTCAGAGCCTAAATTTTCTTCTGGATCCGTGTCACACACTGGGAAAAGCCCAAGTGCTTAGGTCACTAAGCATAACATAACTTGCTTGAGCACTCGGCACTGCTGGAGTCTCTGATATGCAAAACTATGGACATGCAGCTGTACAATTACTATTACTGGTATTTGGAAAGCTGCAGTTGTTTCTCAATGCTCTACATTGTAACATACATTTTACAGCTATCCTCTTCTTTATTTCCTGCCAGTCAGGTTTATCAGCTTATCACAGCTTTTGTATTGTGGGGATATTGAATTCACTTCTGTAGAGATATGGTAAAGAAATGGAGAATTCATCAGGATTAGGAAATTGAATGAGAGTTATTTTCATCATCTTCTAATTTTACTTGGAAATTCTGCCTCTAGCTTGGCAGAGCTGGCTCACATAGACTTCTTTCCTCTGCAGTTACCAAGTTTCATCTCTGGCCAGACAAACCAGCTGACTTCAGGGACTTGTCAACTCAGCTGGACAAAGGAGTTTTGAACATGAAAGAAGACAAACTCTGTGCTGGAAGTAAGGCTTAAATAACTACATTACTCAACAGTAATCAGCCAGGATTTAACCAACTGGGTTAAGCTTGCTAGTGCTTCTGTAATAAATCAATGAACTAATGGATACAAACCCCAAAAGGCTGGTAATTGGCCCCTAATCAAACAGTTAAAGGTAAAACTGCCTGACCTTGCACAGCATGATTTCCTCTAGCTGTTTCCCAAAACTAACAACTTGAGGAGGAGTAACTGATAACAGATCCCAGACAGGTCAAGGCACAATACTGCTGGAGAAAAAATTCAAAACAATTTTCAAAAAGTGTGGTTTAAATCCTTTTTCAGCCTTGCCATGACCTTTTCCCACCCAATGGCACCATAGTTGGCACAGAAATGAAGCGTACCAAATGCCAGTTCATTCAAACACTTCCACATGCAAAAATGCAGTGCTGGGTAGAGAGGCTCAAGTTACAGCAGGTCTGTGAATCTACCACTCTGTGATGATCTAAAAGCCTAACAAGGGCAATTTACTCTGCTTTCTAGTATTTGCAGATAGCTTGCTTACACGCACCTAGCAAAATATTGTAGAGACATATAAACTGTGTTACAAAAGTAACAGAAACTGAATCACAGAGAGTTAAGGCACCACTTTAACACAAAAAACTGACACGTGCCATAAGAACAAAAACCCCTAGGACTGGTGAGTAAGAAAAGCAAGGTTCCTTTTCTTCCATTATTTTTCTAGGAAGCTCTTATCTATGCAAGCCCTGGCAAAGAAGAGGGAATGAGCAGTAGAGACTTGCTTTACTATATGCTGCAACAAAATCAAGTACTCAAAAACTACACTGCCTGTGACCAGGCTGCATCTTGCACAACTACTCAATATGCAGAAGATCTCTGCACTGCAGAATAATATTAATCAGTCCTACACAATGAAACTGGTTACACTGAAAAGAAGGTATTTACAAAGAAAACAACACACTGAAGAGAGCTTAGCAATATCTGGCAGCTGAGAGAGATCAAAAGCAAATACTTAGGGCTTTGTAGCCTCACACCAGGGCAACACTGCCACTGCAGATGAACAGAAAACAGTGCTCAGCACCAGAATAATCTGGCCATTTTAAATTACAATCTGCTAGCCTGCTCCAAAGAGAATCCTGGCATAGGAGACTGGATGTGTGTGGCCACATCCATATTCAGAGACCCTAAGGACCAGCAGGCATACAAAGTGTACTCCTTGTGAGATCCTTGTGCAGTGCTCTGGTCTCACAGGTCCCCAGGGTGCTCCCAGAGACACCTATCAAGTGGGTAAGGACAGGGAGAACACTTTTGAATTCAAAGCATCTGCTTCTAAGCCGCACACAGCCCCAGCTGAGCATCTAGAGAGAACACAATTCCTGGTTTGGCACCTAAGACACTTTCCACACCTCTCTCTGCAGAAGCACACTGGATTTAATTGGGGATACTGCTTTACAATTTCTACAATTAAGGTTAGAAAAGGCAGATTGACAGGCACAGCCCAAGCCAAGCACCTCAAAAGCTATGCCAGAGCTGTGGCATTTTGATTAACCTCAAAGAGCTCACAAATAGGAAACAGAGTCTGGGTAGTACTGAAGTTCCTTTGCTACCTGTATATTGCTCCACAGCAAATTCAGCATCAGAAGAAAAAAAATCAGCGAGAGCAGGCAGGTTGCTGTCCATTTGTATTTCAAAGGGTTAGAAGAACACTAAAGAAATGGAAAAACATCTGCTCATCCAGATGTGATAGTACTCTCCCATCCATATGTTCAGTGATAGGAAACCATCACATTTTTTCTCCTGATGATTCAAAAAAACAGGAGCCTCAGAGTCCTGGCTTATAAAAGCAGTGAGGTTTTAAAGAAAGCCCCCATACTGCCTTAAATCATCACAACTACCATGTGGCAGTGCTCTCAGAGTGGCTTTGGGTCATGTAAGGTTTTCTCTGAGCAAACAGACCATGAAGTTCTATTTCAGCAGCACACCAAGGAGTCCCCAAATCCTAAACGAGACTCCAAACCAACAAATACACCCTCAGACAGGAGGGAAGATTAGAACTAACCCAAAGCAAAATCTCCTGAATCCATTAAGTTTATAGTGTAAAATCCCCAAGCCATATCCATGTACAGTCATGAACTCATTGGTCTGCAGGTACTGCACTGCTCACTAATGGAAACATTGCTTAAGAGGCTGAAACACAGAAAACCCAGCCAAAGCCTTTCTTGCTCTCTGGATATGCAAGTTACTCTTTCGCTTAGCCATACAGATCTTATTTCCATTTACTTTTTAATGTATGTAATCCAAAGGCTTGTCTACACAGCAAAACACTGGCAGGTACTACTAAACCAGCAACATCCTCTGCTGGAGACATCTGCAGGAAGTGTTTTGCCAGTGCAGCTTAGGTTTGGTTTCAAAATGCTTGACTGCAAAGTAGAAAATTCCAATAGCTGAAAATTGTGTGCAAATGGTACAATCACATACACCTCACTTAAGGGTGGTTTTACATTAGTGATTAAGGTAATAAAATGAGGGCTTGGCACAAAAATAGTATTCTGTACAAGTTCACTCTGCAGATGTGCCCAAACTATCCCTGAAACAGTTTCTGAATTTGCTATTGGTTAAGATTTTCAACCCTTGTAGTGTAATTCTCTAGTGGCTTCTCTAGGAACAACAAGATAATGTAAGTCTAACAGTGCTTCACAAGGATTAAAATACAAAACTGTCTTGTGGTGCCCTGATTAGAATTGGCCCAATAGAGTAGCACCAGACAGAATGTCCTGAGCCCTGCAAATCCAGCCTGAACAAGGAAATACTCTACAGCAATTTTGTGGGACCAGAAGGTTTTGATTTTGACTAATAAACACTATGGAAGGCAAGAAAAAGACAAATGTTGCTAAAAACTTCTTGGGTAGAGGTGCAACAACAGGACAACTGAGAGCTCCAGCTCATCACAGGAACAAGAAACTCCATAAGCTGACTTCTCAATTATGTTTCACCATAAAAGGGCACCATTGCTGGTGCTTCACAGACCCAAGACACCGAACAGATTTGGAAGTTTGATCAGAAGATGATTTACAATCCCTGCAAATAACGATGCAAGTTAGAAAGAACTTTTCCTTTGGGAAATATATTGATCTCTAAACAGATGCAGAAAATGCACTATACATCTAAAGATTCAAATCAAGTATGAGCAAACAAAATTACTCTACAGAGCAGGTGAGAGATGCTGATGTGGCAGTGATCTCACACAGCCAAGGTCAAGTATCTCAGAGCCATTTGTGTTGGAAGGGACATCTTGAGATCATTCAGTCCACGCCCCTGTTCAAGCAGAGACAGTTAGAGCAGGTTGTCCATGGTCACATCCAGCTGGGTTTTCAGCATCTTCAACCATCTCCCTGGGGTAACCTGTTCCAGCCCATGACCACCCTCACAGCAGAAAACCATACATGGGGTTTATTAGAAGGTACAGAGACTCTCTAGAAGGATCATTACCTGTTTGCTTCCCCAGCTGTTCTGTGTGCAGGAAGGACCTTGTAAGGGACCTACCTGCAGCTGTGTTCCCTATGTGGCTATTCCACAAACTCTCCCAGAAAGCCTAACTGCTGGCAACAGCCTGCAGGTCACACCAAACAGGAGCTACTGCACTCAAAAGCCAGGCTGTACCTAAACCAGGTCTGCAGAATAGCCCAATGGCCAACCTTCTGTGCCCCAAACTCTGCCAAACTGTAGCAACTTGTAACATTCTGATCACAAGCTCTGGAAAGAGCAGCAGCTCATTCATTATCCTTTAAGGTTGGTGTGACACATAAATAGAAAACAATAAAGCTGCACTGTTTAAGAAGTGCAATTTTCATTTCTACCAGAAAAGTACAGAGGAATTTTAGAAACATTGTTCTCTTGCTTTTCATCTGGAAATCCATGAACTGACTGTACCACCTATGGTAATACCAAAAACTTACTCCACTCACCAACTGCTGGAAAACGGCAGCACCTCCCTTTCTGAAATGTTTCTCACCTCTTTGCAACACTGACAGTGAAAACATATACAACACGTGATTCCCCATGCTCTCAACCCAATTTCTTATTTTAACTTTATAATTTATTTCAGTAAAGCATTTGGGGACTAACCTTCAACCAAAAAAAGCTAAATTCCTCACAGAACAGCTTGATTTGTAAAAAAATGGCTGAAGTAGTTTGTCATTCTTATGTGCAGCATAGTTGATGCACAGCCAATTCTGCTTCTATCTTTTTTGTCCCTTCCCTGAATATTTACCAACTGCTTTGCCAAGGGGCTTTTCCTAGTTCCACATACCACCACTCCCTCTCACAGTTACCAGCATCATCCTGTACACAAATGTGGGTGCTTTTTCAAGCATTTGGTATTCTCAATCTTCCAGAAATAAACACAAGTATTAGTCAACACCTTGCACATTTTCTGATGCTAGTCCTGGCTTAGTGATTTCAGGTCATGCTTTTCAAGAATTCCCTGCCCTGGATACAGCACCCATTAACACTGTCCAGCATGACAGCATTGTCTTGTGGTACTCTAAAATCCATCATTCTGCACAGTTACACCCTCGCTCAATTCAGAGCAGTTTCAAGTGAACAATCAAACAAAAAAAAATCTCAAAAATACTCTCATTGCAGTGTGTCCACACCTCAGACACCCGCTCTGCTATCCTCTAGGAGCTTGTGTATCCAGGCCTTTCACAGATCAACAAGAGTCCTCATAATGACCTGGACTGATTTCTTCTTTACAGCTGCATCTATTACAGTAATCCAGAGTATTCCAAAGAGGCCTTATCAGTCCTCCTCTTGGGAGAGCTGAAATGTGGAAAACGATTTGACCTTCAAAAATAATTCGCTGGCTTTTACCTAGAGGCGATCTGTCATGAACATTGAGTAACTCGTTTCACAAGGCTTACAACATTCTCACTCTCAAATTCAATCATCTCTGTGGAGATTTTGTACAAAGGCAAAGGAATAGACTCAGAGGGCCACAACATAATCTCTGATGCATGAACCCTGGGGATAAGGATTCTACTCACTGTTTCAGGGGGTGTTTCCTCAGCTCAAGTGGGAATCCTACAGAAAGGAACATCCCTTCAAATTTATGTTATACTATAACACATAAACTACCTGGCAATAGCTGGCTTAGAAAGGAAATCTATGCACAATGCCCTTCAGCCAACAGCAGCTCTCAGTTCCTCAAAGGCAGATTTAGAAATTCCTTGTTTACATCCCTCCATAGCAATCTTTGTAGTAGAACTCCCCTGCTTCAGCCAGGAACATTAAAAGCAGGCACATCACTTCACACTTTGCCACCAGGATAGTGAGGTACATGAAAAATTAGCCAATAGTCAGTTTCCCTACCCTTCCTGTTGTCCACTTTTTGCACTACTCTACTAGTCAACCATTTTACTTGGAGACTCTGTCATGTTTCAGTGCTCCAGGTCCTCTGGGAGGCAACCTCATTTCTAAGTCAGATGCTGCTTTCTCTATTCCTTATTTTCTAATCAGTATCACTAGATTGCACAGACCAGTGGACCAAGAGTTCAGCCTAAGTCTGATCATTTTCTTTATATCCTGGTAGACAAAATAGTCCCTGTTGCTGGATCTCACTTGAGTTGCAGAATGTAACAACTTTCTGAGCTGGATGACTTAACGTGACATGCCATGGAGATGGAAGCTGAAGAGAAAATTATAAAAAAAACATTTGCAGCTCTGGATTCTAATTATTATAATGCACAATGACTTGTAGTACTACCAAAGGGCTTTTTGCCTTACCTTGCAGCTTTTTCAGGACAGCCACTTCCATCTTGAGAACTTGCTTGGGCTGCTGAGCTGATTCCACCTTCAAGGCCACATTCTCACGGGTCAGCAAATCCATTGCCTCATAGATCTCTCCAAAGCCACCTCCACCAATCTTCTTCAGCTGGAAAAGTACAAAGAGGTTTGGTACAATGTACACAAGAGAGAACATCGAGCTGGCTCTCACTAAGCCAGCTCCTCGACTGCGTAGGGAGAACAAGCTCAGCTCCCAATCTGTGCTGTGCCTGAATTCCTCCACTGCACAGCTTGGCCAAAGTCCAGCTACCCACTTGACTGTGCTATGTATAAATTCTTTGCTCTAACAACCAAAAACAAGGCTAGCAAGCAATGACAGGTGATACTTCCAAAAGCAAATGATAATGCCTATTGCCTCCATGATGTTCTTGCCAAAATTCAAAGAAAGACTCTTCAAGGAGATAGCAGAACCGCTGTCCAGACCATGGCAGTTGCAAATTGTCATCCCCCCCGACCCAAAAATACACATCTCTGCTATAAAACATAATCACAGTAGCTGGAACTAATCTTTCAAGAAATAAGTTAAATGAAGTTTACATGTCATTCAAAGGATTCAAAAACAGAACAAAACATCTATTGGAATCTTTTACAAGATGCTTTACCTGCTCTGGTAGTGAAGTTACTTCAGTGTCATATTTCAAACAACTGCCAATGCGTTACCTCAAAACAGTTGTGCACAAGCCATCAGCACAACTCCCATTCTTTCTCAGTCTCTTTTTCTCTTAGTTTGAAACTCAACCAAATTATGCTTTTTGTGTCTCTGAGCAAAATTAAAGACTGTTTCACAATAAGAATCCACGACTTCAGTTGACAAACTCAAAGCTAAAGATGTCTAAGTTTCAGCATATTTGGTATGTACCTTCTAGAGAATGGTATGCTCGCTCTAGAGTAAGTCAGAGTATTCAGAGAGCAAACCAGGATCCTCTGTCTTTCCTGGAAGGTGATTCCTTGATCCTCCTTCTGCTGAGACTTGACAGCATATGTGCATAGACTTAGATAGAACCATGTATAATACAGACTCCTCATGCGCTGCAAAAGTCAATGTCTGTGACAGGAAAATAACTTTATATTTGTTTCTCTTAGATATATTTAAAGCCTACTGTGGTGCCCAGGAGGAAATTGAGGTTTACAGCAGAGATAGATCAGGGCTCCCTTGATCTGCTTAGCACTTGTTCATTGAACCAAGCTGCAGCATTTTGTGTTCCCTCTGTCAAGAACTGCTCAGAAGTCCTGAGTGCCACTTCTTTCCAACAGAAGCAGTAACACTCAGAGAGGAAAAGAAGTTTCAGTCAGATAGACAAACATAGATCTTACACAATGTTTAATGAGGTTAAGATGATATTTTAATGTCTTCTGTACCACCAAAGGCCTGTCCTGTGCATCTGTCCAGTTTGTTGAACAAAGGGCCCTACCTACCAAGGGCAGGGATTTTTCCTCCCACAGGTGACCAAAAAATTTGCTTTTCTGGCTCCCAGGTCAAGAAAAATAGTTCCACATGAAGAAGGAAGTGTTTTCCATACTAACAGCTTGACAGCTAGCCTTGTCTCTGAAGCCATTACTTGATAACCCTTTCAAAGCTGCTGTCCAGAGCAACTTCTTGTTATTTTTCCTCATGACCTTCCACGGGGCTAAAGAGGCATATTCACACAGTAAACAGCCAATAACTAGGTCACCACAGATTATTCATAAATTATTACAGTGCAGCCCTACTTCCACTTGGAAATTCATGCTAAGTGAGCTGGCTATTAAAAATCCTTCTTTCAAAACACTGCTACATTCAACATAGCAACAACAGGTCAGCTAATACCTCAAGATTCAGTACATGAGATCTTTTGTGGTTTGATATATTAATGAGAAGGGGAAAGGGACAGTAAAGGCTACAGAAGGCAAAAAGAATTAACTGGGATCTGGAGGGACTTCGAGGAAGATTGAAAAACCCTCAGACAGAAAGTGGGTAAGATAGCAAGCAAAAGTCAACAGTGAAAAATACAACACAGCATAGCTGAGATGGAGAAAAAATATAGGCTACCCAAATGTCTCACTTTGTAGATTAATTCAAGAAATTGATCTGGGGAGAAATATTGCTGAGCCAGCACAGACACACATAAATTATCCTTTTCCATTCATTGGCCCTAACAGGAACAGCTCTGATGGTCCAACGGAGTCGTGAAAATGCAAAGGTATCACAATACAAATGGAACAACACAGTGAGATGACTAGGATAGGATCTGTAGGAAGGCCCACTCACATATGATGCACTGTACTGAACACCTCACTCTAGAATCTCCCACTGAATTAGGAGTCATTCATTTTAGGAGTAAAAGAATAATCAGGAGTCTGGAAAAACTAAGGACAGGCTAGAACTGCTACCTCAGAAAAAGCAAAGGAATGTATACATCAGAGAAGCAAGTTCAGGAAAAAAGTACAGTACTAAGACTGCACACCTGACAAAACAGCCAAACTAGAGGACACATAAAGATCTACAGAGAAACAAATGGGAAAGCACAGGAGATCAAAATAAAAGCTTCTGCTGAATTGGAAAACTGATTTTATATACACATTCCAGCTAATGGAAGGCTGTCAAAGCGGCCTTTGCTTCCTTGCTCACGCTCCTATGGAAATTATTCTCTGGCATACTTTTGCCAGCACACCAGATGGTACCATCTATTCCACATCACCACTAGCACTGCCATACTTCTTGATTTTTTGGCAGCATCCAGAAGCCATCAACAGCATTTCCTTTGCTTTGTTCCAGAGCAAGTTATAAGTCAAGATCTTGGCTGAGGTCAGGGGCTTATGACATACCCATTGCCTCATTGTCTGGGTGGTCCATGGGAGTTTACTTTCTAAGGTGAACTCAGGACAGCCTTCTGTTGGACACAAAGGAGAGATGGGCACATACCACTCAAAAAACCCAAACCAGTAATGAAACTGCAAACACAAAGTCAAGGAAGAGAATGAAACATCTAGCTAGAATCACCTAAGTGGTAATCATGAGTCATCATCAGCGCACGTGAAGCCTTGCTGCCTTGGGGATATTCTCTTCTGGTCCTGTTTCCTACCATCTACAGTCCACTTACTGTCATGACTGGGATACAGGCTGCCAACACCAGCAGGATTCATTCCACCTAACTGCATCAGCCCTTGTGTGAACTGGGTGTCCAGGTGTCTATTCCAGGCTGTGGAATCAAGTGAATAGCTCATCTGATCAAACAGGTAGGTATTTGGATTTGGACACAGACAATCAGGAGTTACACAGGACACAGATGGCTCCCTTTGAAGTCTCCTTTAAATACTCTGAAATATTTTGGATTTATCCTGAAAAAGACTCTTGTAGCACAATCTTCCAAAGCCTACTAAAATAACCCCAAAACAACAACAGCAACACACAGCCTTCCCACTAAGCAAAAATCAGTACTTTCAGACAGTTCAAAAAACCAAGGCAACAAACAACCCCAGCCAAAAATAGGCTTGAATGTAAATTTAATCTTTTATTCTAGAAGCATATATGACACCACTGCTCTAAACAGTCTGCCTTCCAAGGATATTATATAAAGACTAGACCTTCCCAGGATAAGATTCCAGGATCAAGGAAGGAATGGTTTGGTGTCAGGATTGTGGCAATGCAAAGGAATGTGTGCTCTAAATCCAGGGCAAAGGACCAAATGAAAAGCCAGCAACCTTTAGTGAACTTAGCCAGGGTCAAGGCTGTCATCCACAGGCTTCAAAGATTTGACAAGGTCAAACAGTGACCACTATGGCTGTCTTCTAGGAGCACTTAGACAGCCAAGCCTGTAACTCCTGCAGGCCAGCTCAATGGGTTACTTGATCCAGAAATGGCCAGTAGGCCTCATTTGACTTATCAGCTGAGGAAGGGTTGATCTTTGTTCATCAAACTCTCCAGAGTCCACTCCACTTGCTGAAGAGGACTGGATCTGATCTCAAGAGAAATGATCTCATGTAAAACAGGAAAACTGAGAAGCCAATCAAGAACTCAGTCAGCTACATTCTAAATCATCTGAAAACCTGTCACAGCCCCCATAAGGCAATTCAGAGTAAGACTAAAACAGGTCTTAAGCCTGACAAAGAATCTTTCTTGTCCCAAGTTCCCTCTTGGAATCATAAATGGCCTTTCTAAACAAGACAAGGTAAAGAATCCATGAAAGTTCTGTGGGGTTTCCAGCAAGGTTTTCACAATAAACAGGAGAGCTTCAGATCAAGAAACTCAGAAACCTGAAAGAAAACAAAACATGGATTGCACCTAGCAAGAGAACATACACATGTACACGAGTCATCGCTTGTGTTCAAAGCTCAGTGCAGGAGCTGCCAACTCTGTCTTGCTAATAAGTGTCAGTTATGAATCCCCAGCAAAAGGCATTTATGTGAAATAAAAAGATACATCAAAATTCAGCTTTAACATCCATACTTAGTTCAAAGCAAGTACAAGTTAGGTTTGACTTTGTTCCCTCCTCTGAACAAAACTGTTCACATCATTCAGAGCACACGTGGATCAAGACCCTCTGGGGACTCAGCAAAAGTCATGTGGTTCCAGTAAATTTCATCTAGTCAAATCATCAAAAATATCTGCAAGTAAAGAAAACTAAAAAAAATACTTCTAAATCTACAAGTTTTATAAAAACCATAAGCATGCCCTGTCCATGTCTTTTTTCATAAACAAGAACAAAAATATTACTGCTGTCAGACAGCCAAACTTTACTGACTTCAAGTGACAGGAAAATGAACTACCAACAGGCTAACTGCAGAGAACTAGCATCTTCATTTGTCAAAGCTTTGTCAGCCAGCAGAAAGGAGGAAAGGATTTCAAGGAATACATTACACCAATCTAAAATTAGAAATCAGCTCAATAATGGAAGTATGCCAGCACTAAGAGCTACAAGGTTCAAGCAGATGCCAGAGACACTGGGAGGACAAATTACACAAAAGACCTTCTGGCAGTTAAACCCCAGCATTACATAAATATGCCACACACCTGCTTGAGCAGGATGCATCACCCACAGCGAAGACTGGACCATACAGCTGGCACATTCTGGGTTAGATTCAGAAAGATCTGTGACAAAAGGAAAAAATGCTACTCCTGATATTACAGCTGTATGCTCACTTTAAGGTACAGTCCCTTTTTCCTTGACCACTTGATGGTACATTGCCCATTTCCTTGGGCCATCAGAAGTATTTTCATAGTTTTTCCAGATTATTCCAAGCCCCCCACAGCTCGTGGTTCTGACTGGTCCCACAGCAGCTTAAAGCAAGGGGAAGGCAAAGAAGGCCTGCCTAAAAGGAAAGGGTCGGCACTTCATACTTTTTCTTGGGAGTGGGGGAATGACTGTTTGATGAAGGTTCACAGTGCACAAGTTAGCTGGTCAAATTCCCAGCCCAGCTCTGAACTGGGAAAAAGGATTTTTCATTGCTATTTACAGCCTTTAGCAAGTCATGTCATTTCTCAGAGACTTCAAGTGGGACAATGACCTCACTGCAGTATTTAAGGCTATTGTGAGACATTAAAAAACATAAAAGGTCATTCCTCTAATTAGAGATAGTTGTTGTTGACAATACAGCTGCACATTTCTATCTTCTCTAAGGCAGAGTTAGTGGGTAGAGCTTCTAGTGGGCCCCAGTCACAGATTTATGCAATGATGAAGCTTGAATCCCAGGTTTAGTGCCTCTACCAACTTGAAAATTGGTTTGAAATGTTCTCTGTGAGCATCACTGAGCAAATTTTAGACTTTATTTGAAGTTTTTGGTGCCTGTTAAGAGTTCTGCTGTTGCTAAGAATGAAGTTACTTTGTTTAGACTTCGTTACAAAAATACTCCCATCATTTAGCACTCCTGTCTGCTGAGGAGAAACTCCAAGATTGATTAATACGGAATGGTACAAGCTAAAGTTAGCCAAGGTAAAAGAGAACAGAGAATCCCAGAATCACAGAACTGTTTGGGTTGGAAAAGACCTCTGGAGACCACCTAGTCCAACCTCTCTGCCATGACAGGGTCACCTAGAGCTGGTGACACAAGAACCCATCCAGGTGGGTTTGGAATATCTCCAGAGAAGGAGACTCCACAATCTCCCTGGGCAGCCTGTTCCAACCCTCTGCCACCCTCAATGTAAACGAGTTTTTCCTCCTGTTAAGGAGGAATGAGTGTTAGCAATCATGCACCTGAAGTAAAGGCATCAGGAGAGTGCTGAAATTCAGCTTGGCGAAGAATATGCACCAATCTGACCAAATTCCAGCTCTGAGGAAATTTCCATTTGTGCAGGGAGAGACAGATAAAAGCTGCAACCATTATTTTCTGAGACACTGGTAAGCACAGGGCATGTTTCAAGTCCTGTATGTCAATTAACCTGCCCATGGATCATCTCTCCAAGTACATGTGCTCCAGTCCAGAGCTGTAGGAGCACAGCAAAGCTTTCCTTCAGCTGTGACAGAAAGCTTTGGGAGGAACAAAGGGGTTATCTCCATTTTGGTGTCTCATCACAGAGAAAACTGAGCTCCTCCATCTGCTCTCAAGAAGCCAGGAGAATGAAGAACAGTTTGAATTGCTTAAATATAAATAGGCTGTTCAGCAATAGGCCAGACAAAAAAGTGAAGGATGTGGAGAAAGCAGGAACAAAGTGAAGAGAGACAGGCAATGAGGAGCAACAAGAACAGGGTTGGGTCTAATGAAAGGATAATGTTTTGTCTGAAGTGGGCTACTGAAAAATAACCTATGCACAGCCTGGAACTGAAGTGAATTCAAAGTCCCAAGCTTCTTTAGTCCTCTGCTCTCCACACTCCATTGCAAAACTCCCAGGGCCCCTGGCCACAGCCAGTCAGCATAAAGAACAACTCAGCTCTACTTACTGCCAAGCACTTGTAGGGAAAACTAGGGAGACTTCTGTTGGGAGTTTAATGATTCAGAGAGTGCTGGTAATCCCAGTTCAAAATTGAGACAATGGTATACATGAGATTTAATGGTTTTTTCAGCATTTAAATGTTTTTTTCAGCATTTTAAAAGCAAAGCCTGCTCAGCTTGCACAATGGGTAAGAACTGAAACACTTAGCGTATGGTGATATAATTTTAAGAAGTATCCTAATAAATTTGCACAGAAGTTGAACCAGTTGTTTAATCATGGACTTTCTCACTCTTGAAGTAGCTGACATTCCAACACAAAACATCTGGTGTTACATTATTTTATTGTAATGCAATTTATTTATAGTCATGTCTGTCTTTGCCACTGCCATTTGAAATCTAAGTTTCCTACTAAAACATTACTCAATCTGCTTCAACAGCTCAATCCTACCTAAAAATCCTTGGCAGTTTTAGCCTTCTGAAAATACCACTCTAAAGCCCTTCTTCCTGCAGTATCTTGCTAACATGTCAAACCCTACCACTCCAGTGTTGCTTGCCAGAGGCCAGGATTAAGTAGGGAAGTTGCTGTGCTACTGCAGGAGGAGGAGGTCTGTTTGGGCCATCAAAGCCAGAGCTACTCACCACTTTCCAGCGATCTTTGACCACGTAGTTGGTCGGGAGAATGTCGACCTGCTCCCCTCCACCACTCATGTTTGGTTCGTCCTTGATGACTGCTGCTAGGCACTGCATTTGCCAGCCAGAGAGTATTTCAGTAGCTCCCAGTTTAAATGAGCCATTTATCTGGGGGGGGAAAAAAGGGGGCAGGGGGAATGAATGACAAAATTATTACAGGTTGCAGTATAAGTACATGCTGAATTTCCACAGGTCTTGCTTATGACTAAATCAGAACCAGCCTCTTAGGAAAGAAGGCAAACTCATCCTGCAAACACCTGAGCTCACTCCATGCATAACCTGACAGACACAACCCTGCTCCAAGTCAGCAGCACAAACTAAAGGGTGACAATCACCAGCTACACCATGCAGGAAAGTCCAGGGCTTTTGGGCTTGACAATGCAATGGGAATCCAACACCAAAATGTTGCAAGGGCTCTTATTGTTACCAGGTGAAGAAGTCTTGCTTTAGCAGAGCAGCAGCTGCCTCAGCAGTTTTTATGGCATGCATTGGATGACATCCAACACAAATCAGAAAGGTTTGCCAGGTGTTGCATTCAATAAGCCTAAAAGGTCCGAATAGGGTAGGAGGACTGTACAGGGCCAGGGTTACAGACACATCACTGCAATGAACAGCCAAGCAAAGCAGATGGGGAATGTCAGAAAAGGCTTCAGACAGGTATAAGTTAGTCCTCCTTATACCCCACACACAGTGCTAAAGATGATCAAATTAAAATAGAGAGAGATAACGTGCTGTGGTGTTCATCTTGCCCCTTTTTCCTGCCTTTATATGGAGCTCCAGATAGCCTATGTTGATACTAATTTTAAGAGTTTTTTGTTATAAATCTTCTGCAAAAATTTCTTTCAGAAACACATTAACCCAGCTTTCCTAGAAGAAAATGAATGAAAGAGGCTTAATAAAAGATCTTGCTCAGATATTTTACTGGCTTTAGAAGTAGGCTGGATCTTTTACTAAGCATGGATCTTTGCAATTCTGCTGTCATTCTCCAAAAATATTAATATTTTCCTTTCTAAAAATGAGTGTTACTGTAGCAGTCTGGTTGAGGACTTAGATTAACAACATAAATACCAAATCTTAAAAAAATACTGGAGCTGGTCACTCAGCCATCCCATTTCTTCAGGAAAAAAAGTTACAGTTAATTATGAGCTCAAGTAGAGAAAAGAACTCATTCCCTAGCAATAAAAGGACTGAGAGGGAAGGCTATGAAGTGGCCAGCCTGTAGTGTGCACAAGGAAGCAGCAGACAGAAGTATGTCAAAAGTGCAAGACAAAGGATGATCAAACAAAACATGAACAAAAGATCTCTGAGATCTTACAAAAATCTTCACAAAAGGATTTAATTCCAGATATAGAAGACAACTACATGAAAAAAAAAGAGCAGCAGACTAACTCAGCAAGAGGGCTGCTAAGAAATGTTCAATCCAACATCTGCTAAAGGACAGTCAAAATGATAGAAGAGAAATAAGGAAAAAAAAAAGGGTATTAAAGAGATTCAAGAGAAAGGTGCTGCAAAATGTTCCAAATTCTCACTGAAAGAGGCCTGCATCTGTATGGGGTAGCTGTGCTTTCAACCACCAGGTACTGAAGCAAGAAACTGGTAAGAGAAAGTACCTGCTGTGTTTGGCAGCACAACATTTGTGCTTCTTCTAATGAGTAAGTGGAATGCCATTCCCAAGTTCATTTATGCTCACCAGAACATCTGAACTGGCCATCTCTAGACTACCAGTGAGTGCTGAGTGCATAACCTCCCTGCACATCACCTCAGAAGGCACAGGACAGAGAACCCCTGCAAAAATCTCCCTTAAGTACCTCCTGGTACTTAAAGAAAAGTTAGTTAATTATAGACTGCTCCAAACTTCTAATACTACAAACATTGACACAGAAGTAAGCATCCCCTCTCTACTCTTGAAGGTCTCTGTCTACCACTTTAGTGATACATGTGCATAGTATGGTTTCAGTTTGGTGACTGTGGTGGAAAGTAATCCCAAGGAATAATTTTGGAGTAGAGACCAAACATGAAAGTCCGTGAACACTGAAAGCCAGGCAAGGTACAATCCCTTTTCCTGGTGGACTATTCCACTTTCCTTTATCAAAATTTTAATACATGTGTACAAAGACATCATGTCTGTTATTTAAAGAAATCTGGCTTTCAGATAGAATAAAATCCTCCTGGGTAATACCATGAACAGCAGCTATTTGGCAATATGGAATTACAGAACTAAGTTTACAGATATGCTCTGGTATCACCAGAGTAATGCAGCCAAAGCCAATGCCAATTGAATTACAGTCTGAAACAAATTCCAAGCTGTTTTAGGTCACAGTAGCAGCACAAATCCAAACTTTATTCCTGAGTGAGTACAAATACTGCAGAAACATAATCAGGCCTATGGGCCAAGCATTACCCACATCCATAGCAAGACATAACACATCAACTTAAAAACCCAGGAGGATCACACGGGGCAAAAGAAGGGATGAAGGTACCTTTGTGCAGAAACCATCAGCACAGAAGAGGCGCAAGATGCTCAGTGGGAGAGTGGTAAGGCAGTACCTCTGCTCCCCAGTACACAGCATCATTTCTGCATGTTAAATGTTACTCAAGCATCTTAAACCCAGACACTGCATCATTCACCTTAAAAATGTATCGACCATTGAATATAAAAAGACATAATTTAAAGTACAGTGACTGTGAAAACAAGAACTTTCAGTTTGTCTTTTCCTGTATGAAACGGACAGGATGCCAATAAATTCTTGTACCCCTGTCCCATGAAGTCATGCAAGGGAGTTGAGCAAGCCAAACATATTCTAAAACTGCCTTCCTAGAAATAGCAAGTGAAGCACAAAGGAAAGCAGCCGAGAAATAAACAGTGACAACAGTAGGACCAGGTTCCATTTCTTGGCCCATCTCAGCATGAAGAAGTGTGAAATCAGCTCTTCCACACTGATACATCCTTCAGCCAACCATATAAACTTTGCAAACATATAAACTTTATAGCTTTATAAATTTAGTCTTGGCATTTATAGTAAAATAAATGCAAAAAACCCCACGTTCACCAGTTCACTGAAAGTGGCAAAAGCAGTCTGAGCAGTCATTTTCTACGCCTTTCCGGCTTTTATTCTCTATCCTAGATACCCATTTCTGGCCCACTTAGGTCAGGATACTGGCCTAAGGATACTGGACCTGTGGTATGACTCAGTATGGCCCAACTTGTGTTTTGGTGAGGTACTTTCAGCAGAAGGACTGTATACTTAATATATATGTCTTCTTTAGCTCTTCAGGGTGGTCAGAGAACACATAAACACAGCCCAACCATCTATCTTACAGGGTTCTCTTTCATGCAAGCAAAATTTTAAACAGCTGTATTGGAAAAAATATTTCCTCATTTTACAGGATTATAGCATTCTTAAAATTAAACTTATAAATACCAAACACACCTTGTGGGAATTCCTAATGAATATATGAGATCTTTCCCATGTTGACTTGCTTCAGTCCCAGTATGCCACAGTTGGAGTGCTCAAATACAGCCACACTCACACAAACATCAAGCTCAAAAGTCATCAGCCATGAGGTGGTTATTAAACACCAGAAAAAAGCTATGGAATTCTGTCTCTCACCATCTGACTGAGGGTGTGGAAGAATTGCAATATCCCACTTCATTTTAGGATATATCCTTGCCTCTAGAAGTCTACCAATTAGAACAATTGAGACTGCTGTAACCCATGACCCTCTTGACTTGATCAAATTCCCCGCCTCAGGAGCGTGATCCACCTTAAGAGCAGATCTCAGAGGTATGATGTAAACTACAGCTTTTTTTGGGTGAGACAAAGTTGGATAACTGCACAACCAAAAGAAGTAGCCCAATAAACTGCAGTCTAGAAATCAGATCAATCTCCCTGTCTAATACCTGCTCGGGAGGAACAACCAAAAACTTGTCGCAAATAGAATTTAAGCACAATTTAGCTGTTTCCAAAATAAACGTGAATGAAACAGATGGGGTGGGGAATAAGATGAGAACATAAAAAGTGGGACTGAGAATGCTTAGAAGTAAGAAAACAAAAACTAGCCAAGTTTCCAAGTGCCACTTCTCAGCAGCGCTGGGGCTCAGTTAATGGAAGCAGTAGATGCACGGATTCAGTGTCCCTCACTGTTTTTCCAACACTATCTCCTTCCAACACACAACATCAACCATAAAAATTAAATCACTCACATTGAAACAAACATAAAACCCTTACAACTTCATACCATGCACTAGCATTCTCTTATCAGGGAAAGAATGTGTATGACAGTACAGGAAAAGTTGATTAAAAATATACAATGCATCGGACTAACAGCCCCTCAGCCCTGGAATGCACCATACTCCCTGTTCAACTTGAAACAGCAATGAAAAATACTGTAAGGGTAGGTCTGACAGCAGGAGCTCATAAGGTTCTGAATTATTCCTTGAAGAAACATCTTGCTTCACTGACTGCCTCTGCTGCAGCAAACTCTGCTTAGAGAGCAGGCTCAACTCCTATCAGCTGCAGCCTAAACCCTCCTTTGTGACATGTTCTTCTTATAGGCAGGGAATGGCATCAGCTGTACAAATTCTGGACTTGCTGTTCATAGCATTTCACTTCTGTAAAAATCAAAACAAAGATTGTTGAGATTGCTGGGATTGTTTTTTATCTTTGAATGGTTTATGACCATTAAGGAGTGACTGGGTAAAACAAACAAAAAAGCTGCAATCAAGACAGACTGCAATCAATCAAGGTCCAGATTCTCTGCTAACACGAGGCTGCACTGAGCAGAACACACATATCAAACATGATAACAGATGCACCTTGACAGTATTATTATGGCCACCCAGTTGCACAGCCAACTGAATTATTATTGCCTGCACAGTGAAAGCAACAGCGCAGGACTAGAGGAAATCAAACAAAACCCCCAAACAAACAATATCTCACTGCCAGAGACTGCATTCACACATTACAGAGCAGTCAGACACACCAGTAATTTCTGTGCCAAGCCCACCTATCTGCAGGGAGAATCAGCACAGGTAATTATGACAACAAATCATTAGGAATGCACAGATAAGCATGCCTACACTGCCAGGGGTTTATGTGATCCTAATCCTCCCCAAATACATCTCAGCAGTACAAGCAAAACAATGGGGAGCAGGAGAATATGAAAGCAAAGTCTATTATCTTCCACCAATCTCCTTGACAGAGTTGCTCCAAATTTGAAACAAGCAGAACATTAAATCCAACTCCAGGAAATCCCTCTGATATCCTAACCAGCTCAACCTCTACTAATTTAACAGGCAAACATTACGGTTTGCTTACAATGAACATTTAAATGCAGCTTAAGCATCTGTACCTGCAAGATCAATATAAATCACTACTGAAAAGCTTGAGTAGTCTGCTGGCAGCAAAAACAAATATATCTGAATAAAAGCAAGAACTAAAACAGAGACTTATGATTTCACACTCAACACACAGGGATATGTTGTCATGACCTGATCCTGGACCAGAGTGTGACCAGATCCTCAGGTAATACAAAATGTCCCATCAGGCACGTACTCTCCCTTCTCTCTGCTTTTGTGCAGAGCCTGTTATTCATCTTCCATCAAATGTGGCCATTCCAAGTCAGTCTTTAGATTGGTCAACAGGACCTTCTTTGAGTCCTTACACTCGGAGAATAGGATTTTATCTTGAAAAAAAGTACTCAGGCACACAGCAAACTGATAACATCAGCTGCTCAATGGTCTTGTTATAACCTATTGTATCAGGTTATTAAATGGCCCACAGCCTGAGATCAATAATTTTAAACCTCTGTTCCAGAGAAAGCTGTGTCCATCTTACCCATTCAAAAATTTTTATGATAGATGCAGTCACCATAATCAAGTATTAAATAAACTTTTCAAAAAGTTATTTAGAGGTTAAGAACACAACAGTAAGTTCCTGATGACAGATTTTGTAATTTGATTCAAATAATGAAAGACAGGGTGTTTTGCTAGGAAAACTCATGTATTTATAGGTTTGCCATGCAGACTTTGTATTACCAAGCACTTTAATTAAAAAAATTAGCTTAAGTGATGCACTGATGTCATATTAGACTACATGAGACTGAATGGGACAACATTTTTTTAATCTTCAAGCCCAGTGCTGATCACAACAGATATTCTATTTGTTATTACACAGAAGAGGTTTCCTGGGACTGACAAAAACATGACAAGTCATGCCAACTGTTAGTCACTTAAGTCATCCTTCCAGAGTCCTTCTGCAACCATTTTCCAATTTTGTAAGAAACTCTTCACTCTAGTTGAAGCATGCTCAGAGAAGCAGGTTCATCCTTCCTGTGCTGCCTGCAAATCTACAGTTTCATTCTCTGCTCTGTCTAATCCCTTTTCAGTTTGCAGACAGCTGGCTAAGGAAACTTTCAGGAGCCACATTGACCCTTCTGACCACTCAGGAGCCACACTGCACCACTGGACTTTTGTGCCCTCACAGGCTGTGTTCCTCTCATGCTCTTGGTGCCCCTTGCTAAATGGGGATATTTGGTCTGTGTATTCTCCTGCTTTATTTGGGTTCCACAGAGCGTCTGGATAAACCACCCAGCCATCTCTACATGTCTCCATGCCCTTTGTTTGACAAAGGGGTGGCACCAGTTTATGGCCCCTTGCCTGGGCCTCCAGACATCTCCTGCCACCCAGAGCACAACCTGCAGCTCCCACTGTAGTTGCACACTCAGCTACCTGCACCAGGTATGTTCCTCAACACTTCTTCCATTCTCTTAATTAAACATACCTGCTAATGTAGTAAAATGAGAAAGAAAACAATTTTGAGTCTTTGAATCATGTCCTTCTACGTCATTATTACAAATAACAAACTTAACAGAATTACAACTAACAAGATTACCACAGGGTAGAGTCCAAAGTTGTAGATTCCTGTGCACAAATACTTAAGTGATTCCCAACACAAAATCATGAAGGATTCCCAGAAGCCAGGCATTTATCAACTGCTTGATCATCCTTACTTGTTTGATGTGATAAGGGCGTATTCAATTTTCCTTACCTAAATCTTTAACAGCAAACTAGGAACACAATAAAACAGTACTTGGACCTTCCCACACAGGTTCTAATTTGGATTTCCTAATAAATGCCTTAATTAATACTTCACCTCCAGGCTGTAGATAATGTACCTGCATTTCAGGTGGAGTGGATGGATACCACTGACCACATTTACTCTGCTCCTTGAACTCTTTGTGCATATAGAAAATATACTGGGTGAAGTGTTCACATCCATCCAGTAAACTGGACTCCACTGGGATTTAAGTTCCTGTTAGCTAAACACCTTCCAAAGAGAGTTTGTTATTCTCTGGAGCTATCCATATCTTTTGTACTTTGTTAGCTATTGCCTCTGCTCCCTCTGGGGTTTTATCATAACACTACAGAGCCACAGTGATTATTTCTTTGGCAGAATTGGTTTTACCTCAATTGTCCCTACTCTATCACCACTTTGGGTTGCTTCCCACTTTTCCCACTGTCTCTCTTCTTCTGTTGAACAGTCCTTCTTATACTGAGTCCTGGGATCTATCAAATTTGGATTTTGCCTCTGGTCATTGCCACAACAGCACTTTGTCCCAGAGGCTGCCTGGCCATAGCCTTTACAGCTGTCCTGGAGAGGGTAATTCCTACAGATTCCTGTAGTGCCTCTCATGTGGGCTGGGAATTCATCACAGCAATTTCTGCATGTAACTGTACTGATTCTAGCAAATTGCATATTTCCTCTCCACTAAACATTCTGTTCCTTGCTGATACAAAAAATACCCATTCTTTCCATAAGACTCTTGTTGCATGACCCAACCCAAAAGAACACAGAGTCCACACAGATGTCAACTCATTTTCCTTTGAAAATTGTTGGTGCAGCAATACTGCAACAGCTCCAGTTGGTGCCTCTGAGGAACAGCCTCCAGCAAAGCAATCCCTGGGATATTGCACCCACAGTCTGTGCACTGCTTCCAGTGGTGATATTTAGTGTATGCAAGAACATCCTAGAAAAATATACAAAACCTCTTGCACATGCAGGGACTGTTTCATTTCTCTCTGCACTGCTATGTGAGTCAGTTTCCAAGGAACAAGGGTGTTACCAAGATTATGGAGAGCTCCACAAGCTGGTCAGGATTGCCTCTATAAAAGCCATTTCCACATGTGCCAAGAATGCCATCTAGATCACAACTGTCATTACCTGCCTGCACCCCCCCAGAACATGCCAACAATTGATTCCCATCCAGGTGTTTTCCTATCTGTGGAGTTAAGCAGCTCTATGACTGAGACATGTGCCTTCTCCTTCTGCTATCAGATTTTACACCAGCTTGTTGAGTCAGGGAAAAAACCCTAAAAACAAACAAAATCCCAGTACAAACAATCAAAAAACACACCAGTAAAACCCCCAACAAAACTGTTTTTCTGGACTAACTCAATGTCATAATCCAAGCTTTTATTTTAATCCTTAATTTTCCAGTGCTATGCAGAGTAACTGGATTCTGAGAATTTCCTGTTACAAAACTAATATGGTCAGAACTTGTTTCTATAAAAAAGCATCATGAACCTTATGCCATATTTTAATGTAAACATGATTTTCTATTCATAGCTGTAGTAAAGTACTGGAAAAGTAAATTTTGTACGTGACTTGGTCAATGCTCATAGCAATTTTTCAAACCTATCTCAACCTGCAATGAGTAATTGTGCATTCTGTGCTCAGCTTGCCAGAGTAAGCTGGCTCCTGGTGAATGCTTCTAATAATAAATACTCCACAGACAGAACAATTACTGGTTCAAGTCCAGCCTGGGATGTTTGGAAGGGGAAAAAATGTATATAATCTCATCTCAATCAGAAACACAGGCAGCAAGGTTAAAGAAAATGTGTTTTGCAAAAGCAGGAACAAGCACACCAGAAATACCAGCTCTTGAGCTGCCACCAGACTTGAAAAGAGGCTGCAGGACCTGTGCAACCACATAGCTCTGAGCCCTGGAAATGAAATGGCTCCTGTCATTTCCCTCAGATAACTGTCACAAAAGTGACAAACTACTTTGCTACCTGCCCTTTGCATTTCCACCTTTTACATTTTCTTTTATGTCCTGTTGGCTCAATGGACAAAGCCCCATAAGCCTCATCTCTGCTTGAGAAGCAACCACTCCTTAAACAGCAGAAAGAAAAAAGTGCATCTTCAACAAAATGCTTCCTAATACAACCAAACTCACACCCAGATATCCGTGAATAAGCCATAGAGGCCATGTATACAGAGCTGACCACTGCTACAGAGAGAAGCATAAAAAAGGGAGGCAATTCTGTCCTTGCCTACTGGTGAGAGACAGGAGTCCAGTAATCCACGCCTCATGGCTGCTAAAAATCCTGGATCAGAAAAAAAGGCTGGTGCTTTCCACCTGAAAACTAAACTCTAAAATGCATGGAACTTACCAAAGAAACCCCAAAAAAGCAAGGAAATGTAGTGGAGAAGTACCTCCCTATTATGAAAATTTAAGAAACTGAAAGGCCCTGACATTCTAGCTCACCTGCTGCTACAAGCTGAACCCTGAAAACTGCGAATCAGTTTTTCATGGGTGTTTTCCTTAAGGATAGGATCTGGAACAAGAAAGATGGTGGATTCTCTTTTCAGACCAAGGTTGGGCACCTCTAAAAACGCATGCTTTAGCTACTGCCATTCTTATTACAAGCAAAAATACAAAAAAACTCCCCCAAAACCCAAAAAACCCAGCACTCACCCAAAAAATCACACTTTGAGTGCTCAGACACTAAGAATGAAAGGTGAGAATTAATGGGAGCACTCTTATACCATATCATCTACTTGACCCCATAAATCCTACAGACCCCAATGCTGGATCCACAGCTTCAGGTTCCTAATAAGCCAATCAAAAAATCTGCCTGAAATGAAGAGAAACAGTTCCCCTCTCTCCTCCTAGTTCTGAACTCGTGTATGTAGGATTCCACCACGGGCCAGCGGGCCACCAGGGGTTCAGTGACCTGTACTAGCAGAAAAACTATTCCTCTTCCTAATAAATAAGGGCATTTCCTTGGCTTAGAGCTTCCTGAATCGGTTAACTGTAGGGTCAGTCAAATGCAAGGAGCAGCACAATGGAAGAGCAGTACCTCCAATCCACTTCAGCTTCAGTCAAGCTGTGCTCTGTGTTTGTCTCCAAAGCAGGAAGCTCTTGGCCTTCTGTGAAATCACAGGATTCAGTCCCTTCTGCTTAAAAATACTGGAGTAACTCTGCCTGAGGCCAATCTTTTTTTTTTTTTTCCCCAAGGATAACAAAATTTAAATTTAAAATTTAAAATTACTTGCACAGCTCCTAAACTAGTAAATTTTAGAAGTCTAACGAAGCTAGATTCTGTTTAAATAATTCAAGACATAATTAGACCACAAAGTCTAAGCTTCCTAATACAATGCCACCACAAAGGTGACTTCTGTTCTCTGGCTGAGGTACTACAGGAAGCAAACAAGCAACTTTCATGAAATGAGGGAAACAAGCCAGACAATTTATTAGAGTGTCCAATCAAGAGAAGCACTGTGCTGATGCCTCCATGAAGGTGAAAACTACACCATGCCCTTGATTCAGTGAGCAGAACAGGTACCAAAAATTTAAGCTGCATGTCAAGAAGCTGTAGACCAGTCAGGGGCAGGAGTGGCACAGCAGGTGTGGGAGAGTTTCTCACTAAGAACTACAAGTTCAGGGAAAAAATGGGCTGAATTTTACAAGAAACATCACTCTCTCTCTCTCTCTCTCTCACACACACACACAGAAAGAGCAGTTTCAGGATTATAACGTATTTAAATGGAACTCAAAAAAACACAGAGATGCAACAGGTTCCAGAGGTTTAGTAGGGACCAAGGATGAATGGATTCAGGGCTGAGCACGGAGCTACCCAGGCACATTCTCCAGTGCTCTGTGGAAAAGGTACACAGGAAAAGGCCAAGTCACTCCGGGGGAGATAGAGTACTACATACTACAAAACAAACAGATAGACTCAGAGGAGATAAAGAAATATTTTTTTATGAAGGCTAAATCAAAAAAATGTAATAGTAAAGCTACCCCATCAGATCAGAATAAAGCAGCAACAGTGATTTGCCATGTGAGAACAGATGGCCTGTGCCTTTAGGAAACAGGAGGCAATGGGGAACTTCAGTTTCCTCATGCAGATCAGGATATATTACCAAGATGAAATTTTAAATTTAACTTACAAATAATTCCACTTTGCTAAACAGAAATGTCACACCTTAAAGGAAGAAAGGAAGAAAGGCAGAAAGGAAGAAAGGAAATTCTTTGGCCAGTGCAACCTCTACTTGATTTTAATTCTGACTTCTTGGGCCAACAGAAGATTTTTAGAATGGAAGATGTGTGCAAAAGAAGAAAACAGTACAAATTATTCCAAGTGATGATGTTTTTCCTGATGATGTAAAGGAGATTAAATAAATTCTTATGGATAAAATCTACATATTTTCAATCTATATGTGACCAGAGGCCACCCATCCAAATGCTAAATGATGGACAGATTAGAAAAAGAAAGACTGAAGGAAAGATCAGAAAGAAGATGCCAAGGATTTTTGGCTGCTGTTTATTTTGAAGAGCCCTGTGGAGGTTATGGAAAATCAGTCTTACACAACAGACATGTTTAGAAAACTGAAGATTAAAAATTAAACAAGTGGCAGGCAGAAGGGAGAAGCCCTGATTTATAGATCTGTTAGGACAGGCAAGGTGCTTTTAGGAAGGCTCCACAAAATATGTGTGTATCAGGCCAAAGGCCTTGGAAATTAGGATGTTCCAGAATAAAACGAAAGTTTCTCTAAAATCAGTAACTGGCTAAAATAAAGGAAAACATATAGGGACTGCAGAACTAGGCTTCACAACAGAGTGCTCTTGGCACACAGGGCACACCTTGTGTACATAGAAAATTACTCAGGCCAAAAAAAAAAAAGGCTGAAAAGCTGCACCACCAAGGTGATAAGGGGTGTAACCAGGGCAAGCAGTGTGCCCATCTTCTCAGCCTTTCCTTGAGCATCTCTTGGTCACTGGTGGAGAAAGGACTGGAGCAATCCAGGGGTTTGGCCTGAGCAGCTGAGTTTATGATCCTGCAATCAAAACCTTTTCACCAGACATCCATGTCTCCCTTTGTCTTTCCCTGTCTGACTGGGAGGCCACCAAAGCTTTGTATCCAGACAGCTCCTGGGCTGACACTGGGCCTGATGACATCTCCTGCTGCACAGACAGAGAGGAATCCACTTCCACCTGCCACAGCTGATACCAGATCTCTTTCTGAAGGCTGGATGCCTCATTTCTCCTAAGAGGAAATCTGTTCCCACAGGTATTCTATGCTCTCCATTGCACCCATCTGGCTGGAGCCAGCCCAGGATCCAGTTTGTTCCTTTCATATTGCTCACCAAATTAAAGATGACACAGCTTGACACCAAAAGGAAAGGGTTTCCAAGCACATCTTATTTAATTAGCTCTACAGTCCATCACACTGTCAACATCTTCCTTCTCAACTACAAAAAAGGATCCTTTCCCATGTGTGCAGCTCTTGAGTGGTGGAGAAGACCCAACAGGAACAGTGAGGGACTGAGTAAGACCAAAAGAGACCAAGGGATTGTGAATCCCATGAAGAAACCTACTGTGGCAGTTTTATATTTTCCGTATCAAGTCAAATATATTGATGTATCCACCAGTCTCCAAAAAACCAGAAAACTTAATGTGAAAAATCACTTGACACATTAATGTCCAAGACACCTTGCTACTGATTATTTTCCATATTTTTGGGGATAACTGCTGTGGTTCTCAACAGTGAGATCCACAGGCACCGGGCACTGCTGTGGAGAAGATCATGGATTGGCCTGACCAACAAGAATTGCCACTGTCCAGTTTATAGCTGGGGACACTCTCAAATGCAAGGGAGTCTCAATTTTCAGAAGCACCACGGAAAAGCCATATCATTTCCCTCACCTCTCATCCTAAAGCTTCAATAAATACCCAGTAGATTCTCCCACTCTTCCTCTGCACTACGGAGGGAGATCTCACAGCTGGCCTCCCTTATTCCTCCTCTCAAAGCAATCCTAACATTTATTCCAATGGGATTATGTCCCACAATGACATTTAAGGGATTTCATGATGTTTCAGAGGAATAGCAACTTTTATGTCATCTTTGATGGAAGAAAGGGAGGGAAGCACTGGTTGTGTCCACTCTGTATCTTGCTCAGTAAACTAGCAGAGCTAAACCAATTTTTTTAGCAAAAGCTTCCACAATCACTCCGGCAAATATTTGGCTGTGCCTTGCAATGCTCAAAGTAGAAGATACCAATGAAGCCAGTACATCCTCAAAAATGAAGTAAGTTTACAAAGTCCTTGAAGATTTTATAAACACCTATTGCTCTATAAGGACCTATTTTCTGTCCTCTGCCCTGTTTTCGAAGTGAATCATAGTTACTGGAAGGTCACTATGGAGCTTTGGCAAACAAATCTAACCTAGTAGCTTCCCAGGATGAGGAACCACTCCTGAAGTATTTTCCTGGACCATAAACATTGATACACACATAGGTAAGACTAAGGCAAAAAACTGAAAGGACACAACTGAAGAGGTGAGCCCACAGCAAGACCCATGTGGGAGCAGCATGCTACCTGATAAACCATAAAGTGATATGTCAATCTTTCCATAAGAGAGAGCAAGAAAAAGCATGAAGGGATTCCCACACTTAGGTTATGGAAGAAAGACGGATTTGGCTCTTCCTGGATCTATCTGATCATTCCTGCTTTGAAAAACAAGTGCCAGCTGCATCCATTGGAGAGCTCCAGGCTGCCTGTTGCAGCACAGAGATACACTCATCTTCACCAACAAACACTGGGGATGGAGAGGAAGGAAATCCACACATGGGCATGAACACTTCTTCACTAGCACCAGCACTGGGGGCCGATGGAACAGATTTCCTAGCTGGAGAGACACTCCTTTCTGGAGGAGCAAGAGCATTGGTAAGGATCTGACTTCTCCCTTGAGGATTATTGTTTTATTTTGCCAAATAAGAGGAACTTAGCCTATTCCTGAAGGAATGAGATTATCACAAAGCATGCAAAAGCACACAGCAGTAACTACCACGTACACCATTCATGAGCATCGCATCTCAAAAGTTTCTGATTCCACCTATATCACCATGAGGATGCTGCTTAAGAGCTGGATGATCGCTAGCACACAAAGGAAAAAAGGCAGAACATTAACACACCACTCCTATTCCGCCCCTCTTTATCCTCGCAAAAGAAGGCAGCACATTGAAATGTGTGACACACTGACACTCCTGAATCAGACCTGACACTCTTAAATCAGAGCACCTGTAAGGGCACAGCACCTACGAGCTGCTGGGGGAGCATTAGTACACCCTGTGGCACAACACAACACAGAGCTAAATTCCACTCTTAGAAAGTCCCCAGGCTGAAAACCTCTGTTGCGACTCACTGAGAAATTTGTTGTTAAAAGGCAACATTTTCAGTGACGCTACAAGAAATTCATGTGAAATGGCAGAATTAGGAAACCTTTCCTTGTATGAATCAAACCACCTTGCAAGCCTAAGAAAATTCAAAATAGATTTGAACTACTCAGAAGCATGATACCAACAGGTATTGAAGTCCCCACCCCTCAAAACCCACAGTGGGTCTTGAACTTGTCATGCAAGTAGCTGTCAGAGTGACAGTGTCACTCCAGTGCTTCGTACAGCGTTCTGGTTCCCTGTTAAATCCTAGATGCACGTCAAGGTCATGGTGTTCATCTCCAGAGTCCTCAGTGGGTCAGACCCAGGTTACCGGATACCTCCTCTCCGGGAATGCAGGGAAAGCACAGTGACTACGGACACATGCAGCAATGTCAGCCCGGGCACCACGAGCAGCACCGACACCACAGCGGCAGACGCGGAGCCCCAAAGCTTCAGGACACACGGCCAAGCACACAGGAGCACCATTTCCACCCCGCCAAAGAGGAGAAACTCTCAGCCTGCTGCGGGAAACCCGAACACCACGGAGTTATCCCAGCGTAACGCGACAGAAGCGCTGCCTCCCCAGAGACCTCTCCGGAGCGGGCTGGCTTTCCACACGCGGCCGGGCAGGCACTCGGCACGATGCCGTGCCCAGCCCCGAGCAGCACCGACCTCCTGAGGTGGCCGGCACCCTCCGTGGGTTTCCCTGGAGCCCGGCCCGGCACAAGGCCGCGAGTGCCTTCGCACCTCGGCCCCCGCCCGACACCGCCGGTCCCCGGTACCACCCGGCGGGGCCGCTCCCTCCGGCGGAGCCTCTCGGGGCTCGGGCCTCCCCCGCCGCTGCCGTGCACAGCGCAACGAGGCCACGGCGCGCCCCTCCCGCGGCGGCACCCCCGGGCATCGCCGCGACCCCCGGCCCGGGCAGGAGCGGCGCTGAGGGGCGGCCACCGCCCGGGACCCGACCCCGCCCCGCCCTGCCCTGCCCTCACCTCGGGCCGTCCCGCCTCCCCCCGCCAAGGAGGTGGCCGCGTCCGCCCCTGCACTGCAGCTGCCGGCACGCCGCCCCCCCACTCCCCGCCGCCCCTCTCGGCTGTTGGTTCGCCCCACCCGGCCCACCTTCTCATTGGTGGCACCGGGCCGTCACTCCGCCGCTGGCTCGCCCACCCCCGAGGGCACGCTGGGAACTCGAGTCCCGCGCGCGGGACTCTCTCCCTTCGGCTGGAGATGCCGGGTGGGGCGGTAAACTACATCTCCCGCAGTGCCTCGCGCGCAGCCCCGGCGCGGCCCGGCCCTGTGCGGTTCCCGGTCCCGCATCTCGCAGGCTGCCAGCGGGACGGTCCCTCCCTCCCTCCCTTCTCCGCCCGTGTCCACCGCGACCCGGCCCGGTCGGGCCCAGCTCACCTGGCCCCGCCGGCGCCTCCCGCTGCGGCCGGCGCAGGCAGCGCATACCCCACGCCCTTCAGTGTGGCTCGTCAGGCGTGGTGCCGCCGGCCCGGCGCGCTGCGGCTGCGGCTGTGGGACGGGCCGGGCCCGAGCGCATCCTCCCGCTCGGAGCCGCGGCGGGCGGCGGGATTCGCCCACAATGCACCGCGCGCCGCACCGACAGCATCAGCCTGACATCACCCGCGGGCCGTCCCCGCCCAGCCGGGCCCGCCCCGGGCCCGCCCCGCCTCCACCGTCACCGGCACCGGCACCGGGCACCGAGTGGCGGCACATGCGGCTGGGCACCGCAGCGCTCCGCTACTCCGCGAGCTGGGAAGCGCACCACCGTGGGACTCGGTCTAGGACCGGGAACAGGACCGGCACGGCGCTGCCCCGCCCTGGGACTGGGAACGGGACCGGCATCGGCAGTGCCAACGCGATCACGGGCCCTGTCAGGAAGGGTGCTCTTCTCTGCGTTGGTGGCATCAGCGCTGGCATCGCCAGCATGGCCCTGGGCACTGCGCTGCCCTGGGACTGGGGCCAGTGCTGGCAGTCTGCACAGGGCCGGGTGACTGCACTGTTGGGACCAAGGCCAGAGCCGGCACATCTGCCTGAGGCTGGACTTTGCATTGCACAGGGACTGGCTGCTTCACCACTGTGGCCCTCGCGGTGGAATCAGCCCCAGCAGGGCTGGCCTGCAGCTTTTTTCTCCAATCCTCTGGGGCCAGGGCCAACAAGGGACTGGTGCACCACACTGCGCTGCAAGTGGCAGCATCACCACAGTCTGGCCAGGACACTACGCTGTGACCAGGACCAGCACCACCAGCACTGGCCTGGACACTGCACCGCTGGGATCAGAACCATTCCCCATCCATACAGGGCCAGATCTTGCACTGCCAGGGCTGGGAACAAGACTGGCAGCTCACAGCCAGGTGTGGCACTCAAAAAACGCTCAGACAAGTGAGCCTGTCCCTGCGTGCAGCTGAGCAGTGTGCCTGTCCTTGGACAGTTTCCCTGTTCCCCTGCCCTGAGGGGGGGCACAGCTGTGATCCTGCTCCAGAGAGGTGACATTCTGCCTGCTCCAGCTCACTGCAAATCACATTGTACTTGAAGCACAGATAAGCACGTGGCTCCTGCAGATGTGTGGTGCAACACTCATGGTTGTGCTTTCTTGTTCCCTTTTCACTGCAAATCGCCCATATTCCAGGTGGTCCTCACATTTCTGTCCCAAATTGTGGATGGGCACTATTCTGTGCCTTGTACATCTTCACAAAATGTGCTGCAAGGGACACTGCTGCTAGACCCTCCCTGCAACACACCAGTGCCTTCTCTGTCCCCATCAGACTGAGCCTGGTGTTGATCCACAGATGGACCCATCTGTCTTGTGAGTGGGATGTCACACCAGCTTCCACAGGGCTGCTCTGCTCCCCAATCCCTTGTGGGAAATTATCCCCTAGCCGACTTTCCCCCCCACCAGGGTAGTCCCTTGGGGCTAGGGTGGTAACTGAGAGGGTTTGTTGTGACAAAACAGACATGCTTGTGCCAAGGCAGACCCAGCTCAACCCTGGCCACCCCCAGCCACTCAGATCAGGGAGAACAGGGCTACCAGGCCCCCACAACATTCCTCCACTGGCTGGAGCCCCCTGCATTGAGGATTTGCTCAGTGGAAGCATTCCACAGAGACTCCAGGGAATCTCTAGCCCTGTAGCAGCTCATCCTGCAGGTCCCAGGGGTTAAGACACCCACAGCTGCACCTCATGCCAAGGTTCCTGGCATTGCAGGTATATGATTGACATGATTGGCAGTTGCTATGTGAGCTCTCTGTGCTGCAGGTCAAGACCCAACCACTTGTATTCCCAAGCAATGGTTCATGGTGCTGAGTTTGAGAGGCAAATGAAGTGGGCAAATGAAAATGAGCTGGTTTTCCCCCAAGAAATTATCTTTGCTTCTCAGTATCCTTCAGATCTCTCTTTCACAGTGCTGGTGGAGCACCAAGCACAGATCCAGCCATAAATTGGATTGAACAATGGTACCAAGCTGGAGAGGATGGAAGGGTTTGATGCTGGAGCCTTTATTCCACCCTCAGGCTGGGCAGCCCCAAGTTTTGCCTAAGGGGAGCCCAGTGTGATGTGGAGATTCATCAGCAAGGACTTTCTGGAACAAAGCACATGGCAAATCCAGCATGGGCTGCTGATGAAGGAGAGGAGCCAAACGGGGAGGGAAGTTCTGTGTTGATGGGTTTCAGCAGCAGCACTGAATGCCCTTGGTCTGAAGTGCAGCCTTGAGCAGAAAATTCTTGGGAATGGGACAGGTGATGGCCTGGTCTGTATAAAAGCAGTCTAGTTTTCTGGAAATTTTTAAGTATTGTTTTTCTGCCTTGTCACTCATTGGGCATTTATTACACATTCTTAAATGGACGTGCAGCAAATCTACATTCTTCACACAGTTTTGACCTTTGTTTCAGCTGTGACCAGATGTAAGCAATCTGACAAAGATTTACATTCCAGATTAGCTCAGGTACTCAGGTCCTCCAAACCTGCTGCAGCTCATGTTGCTTTGGACACAAGGTCCATGCTGATCTGTTAAAGTGGTACCTGAGCAATGCATTTTAGCTTTATTGCATCCTTGGTCTAAACTTCCCTCTAAGCCTGCTCTTCTGCAGATGGAACTGAATGGGCTCAGAAACGTGCTAGAACAGCCACTTGAGAACGTGTCCAATTTAATCTGCAGGCAGAAGTTTAGCTGATCAAAAGATTGTATTAAAATCTGGGTTAATTGTGACTTGGGAAAATTTCTAACACTGACCAGCATCTTCTTGGCTCTGTGATGGTGTTTTTGACCCTGACTTTTTTTGTGGAGTCAGATATCAACTGTGTGCACACCATGTGAGAAGACCACTGGAAAGGACAGTTAGGAGCAGATCAATGACAACCAAGTGACAGCTGTGGATTCGACAACTTTACTATTCTTTTTTTCTTTTAGGTCATTAAGGAAAAACAGAGGGATGAGCAGTTGAGAAACATAACACCTCATTGACTAAGTCTTTTATGTATTGACAGGAATCAAAGATGAGGCAAATAAGTAACTGCTGGTAGCACTAAAGAATAGGAGTAGAAACATGTGGAAAGTTGGGGAGGATTGGGTGTTTTGATTTATTTTTTTTAATATAGTTCTATCAGCAGAAGTGTCAGCCCTTACTTGACCCACTACTGGCATTGCTCATCACTTCCTGCTGTGGCACCACCACACAAGACCCTTAATCCAGGCCAAGATCTGCAGCTATTCAGCAGCTCTGCCTATTGCCTGCTAACGTCTCCTGCAGGGCAGTGAGATTGTCTGGTTGGTCTGGGAGACTGTGCCAGGAGGCTTGGTTGTAGCAGGGAATGACTCCTTCTGCCCCAGCAGCCACAAGCCTTTGGAAGCTGCCACACAGAGGTGGCATTTCCAGATCACTGTCACCAGCCTTCTCCAGAGCTGGGAATGCCAGCATTCCTGTTGGGACTCCATAATGCCAGAGGGCCCTAGGAAAGGAGAGAGATACAGTGAAAGCAGGAAGCAATTCTGTGACCTGTCTTTTATCCATCACTAGCCTTTCCTGGCACACTCAACTACTTCAAAATAAGAATTGTTGTAACACCCCTTGGTTCTCAAAAAGTCAACAGCCTGATTGATGCCAGCCTTCACTCACTTGTTCAGAAAGTCATAGTTAGAACAAGTAGGTATTGCAAAATCTCACAGACTCTTTCCCCCTCTCCTTATCTCTTTTTGAAGCAAGAAAGGAGATTTGGGCTTGTGCTTGAGTTCAGCAATCCATGTGAATGAGGTGATCAGACTGGATTTGGGTTGTGTTGCTGTTGGCCATGGTTTCCTCTGAGGAAAAAGGCAGCCAAAACTTGAGAGTGGGGGATGTTCTGGTGAATCATAAGCAAAACAAAACTTGCTGGTAGAAAAGGAAAATCAGACTTGGTGGAAGGAAACCAGAGAAGGGTTCTCAGATTTCAAGATCTGCAAATGAAGCAGGTAAGCTCTAAGGCCAAATAATTTAAGTTCATGCTTTCTTTTTTGACAACTTGTTTGTTTCGTGAAAAGTGTTCCTCTGAAATCCTGAAAGTGGTAGGACTGGCATGTAAGTAATCTCTGATTGAAAACTTTTGAGCAATCCTTGGGCAAACCAAGTGAAAGCTGAAGTGCTCTCTGTGCCCCTCTCTGGCACCAGGTGGCATACGTGCTGCTGCTTGGAATTTGGAATTTAGGGCTTGGGCAAACTGAAAGCGACAGTCAAAACACAAGGAAGCAAAATCGAACCACAGCAGCCATGTGCTAATGCTAGCTTTACAAGGAAATTAAAACTGTATTTATTCTTGTTTATTACCTATAAAAGACAGTATAAAAGCTCGGTAGTGTAAGAAAATCTCTCACAAAAATCACACATAAAAAAGTGTCTGGTGATATTTTTAGAACAGAAAAACGCCATTTGTTTCTACCACTGCCAGGAGAAGCTTCATAGCTTACAGAGTTATTTCAAGTTTTTAATCTTGAACATGAAATGTGCTTTGCCTACCCAAACCCTGGGGGTGAATAGAATTGGTGCTCAGGTAGTTTGGTGCTCCTTAAGGATGCCCAGACCATGCCACTCTGAGCTTTCAGACTCTGTGCTGGGAGGCTGGACCAAGCTGTCTAAAAGAATTTGTTTCTTCATGCCAGAAAAGAGCATGTTTCTGCTATGGACAAGGAATAAGTTCTGTGTTACCTGCTGTAAAACCTTGCTACTTGTTGAGGGTTTGCACCATGAAGTCGGGGTGAAATCTGGTCCCTAGATTACTAAGGAGGAAGAAGTGTTGTGATACCAAAGCCAGGAATTCCATGTTATGGTAATGATGGTGCTCGCAGGGCTGCCAACCAAAAAAATGGATGTGAACCCCGCTTAGAGGCACCCCATTTCGAGCAGAGGGGACAGGGCTATGACAGCTGTGTGTATGGTGGTGTATGAGGCCACAATGTGTTTGCCACCTACCCACGAGCAAAAGAACTGCATGTGCATGGGGACTGTGCCACTGGCCCTGCTCACTTCGTGCCCAGCGTCTGGGGCCGTGGTGATGGACACCAGCTGTAGATACGACAGCGTGATTGTGTCTGCCGAGAGTTGCTTTCTATGTTAAAGTGCCTGGCTGTACCTGGACACTCCTGCTGTGGCGGTGAGGATGTGAACAGAGGTGCGTCCCTGTGGGTGATATCCCCACAGAGGAAAGTGCTGGTCTCTCCCTCCAGGTGCGGGCGTATCTCCTAGGGTTCTCCCAAGGGGGCAGGGTGTCCCAGGTGCGGTGTGTCTGGGAATGCAGGATGTCCTTGGGTGCAGGTGTCCCTGGTGAGGGGTGTCCCTGGGTGCAGGGTGTCCGGGTGTGCATGGTGTCCCTGGTGCGGTGTGTCCCTGGTGCGGGGTGCTCTCTAGTGCAGGATGTCCCTGGTGCAGGATGTCCCTCATGCGGGTGTCTGGATGTGCAGGGTGTCCCTGATGCAGGGTGTCCGGGTGTGCAGGATGTCTGGGGGTGCAGGGTGCTCTCTAGTGCAGGGTGTCCCTGGTTCAGGGTGTCTGGGTGTGCAGGATGTTCCTGGTGCGGGATGTCGCCGGGTGCAGGGTGTCCCTGCTTCAGGGTGTCCCTGGTGCGGTGTCCCTGGCCGCAGGGGGCTCCCGGTGCTGCGGGGTGCGCGGGGTGCGGCGCTCCTGGAGCCGCCCTGGCGGGGCAGCCCCTCCCCGCAGGCGGTCTCTGTACCTCTCTCTCTCTTTCTCTCTCGCTCTCTGTTTCTCTCTCGCTCCCTGTTTCTCACTCTCTCTCTGGCTCGTTCGCTCCTTCTCGCTCACCCGGTGGCCGGGCGGGGATAGCGAGGCAGGGCTGTATCCCCATGGCGCTGGCGGCCGCCCGAGCGCGGGCTCTGCGCGCCCTCAGCGTTCCGCGCCCCCCGGGCCGGGTCCCGGTGCCGGCCCGGAGCTGCCGCAGCCAGGCGGGAGCCCCCGGGGCGCTGCCATCCGGCGAGTACCGGGCCTGGAGGGAGCGGGCGGCCCGCGACCCCGCCGGCTTCTGGGCGGACGCGGCGCGGGGCTGGCTGCGCTGGGACAGTCCCTTCCACACGGCCTGCCAGCCCGGCTCGCCCGCTGGTTCCGCCCGCTGGTTCCTCGGCGGCCGCCTCAATGTCTCGGGTAAGGCGTCCCGGCCGCGCATCCCCCGCTGCTGCTGCTGCTGCCGCCGGGCCGGGGCGAAGTTCCGCCAGCGCCCGTCTTTGGGGGTGAAAACGCGGATTTCGGTCGGGCGGAGCTGGGAGGAGACAAGCCGGGAATTGCGAAATGCTGGAGAAAATCCGAAGCCAGGATAACGCTGGCTAAGCCTCTTGCCCGGGCGCTGCCTCGCGGGCGGCCGCCCTTCGACCTGCGGTGCGCTGGGATGCCCAGCTTGGGCTTGCTGGCTGCAGGCACCGGGGCCTGCCCGGTCCCGCGGTCACTCAGGATGATCCACAGGTGGAGAACGGTTTTTTATGGTAGAAGCTGCAGGGATTTTTTTTTTTTCTTTTAAACGAGGGTCTTGATCTTTTCCTCCAATTTTACCACTCAGCATGAAACAAGAGTAATATCTGCCGTGCCTGCCCTGAATGCCTTTGAGTTTTGTCTGTGCCATATCTGCCTTGAAAGCTCTTCTGTGGGAGTGAGCCCCAGCCCCAGCCAGGGTACCACTCTTTTAACAGGCATGAACATTTCTGATCTTCGTTTCCCGTTCCTCGGGATGGGCACCGGTTCAGTAGTGCAGTAACTGTAACATCTCTGGACACTTTTTTTTTGACAGCCAAAAGAGGAAACCCTCCTCAGGTCTTCCAGAGAGTGTAAGAGAATGTCTCCTGCCAGGGGATGATGCCCAGCTTATGGAAATGTGTGTACAACCCTGTGTCCACCACCCAGCAACTAGAGATTTTAGCTAGAGTTTTGTTTTCATTAATTCCCGTTGAAAGGAAGATCGTGTCTGAGCACAGCCTATCAGGGATCTGTTTCTTTCCTCTGTAGAGTGGGATCCACACTTTTTTTCTGTATCCCGTGTCGGATCTTTGATAACCAGATACTGCTTGCTCTTGGGTCTGGCTCCTCAGCAGACAGAAAATGCCACTTACTTTTCTTTGCATACACGAAAGGAAATAATCAGCCTTTGAAACAGATGCACAGAATTGAAACGGTTTGCTGTTGCTGTTTTCTTTTCAAGTGTGATGAAGGCAATGCTTTGCTACAGCCAGCTGCTGTTTTGCTGTGAGGAGACTCTGATTTTGTCCTTTCACCTCTTGATTTGAGCACTGGCTGCAGAAACATGGCAACAGTTCAGGTCTCTGATCCAGAACATCCTGTGTGCATGTCTCCCAGCACAGCTGAACCATGAGCAGCTGAGTCATCTGATGCTCTTTGCTTGGGGGCCCTTGCAGAAGAATTTTGGGGACCTGTGAAATTCAGGGGTTCTGGATTTCTTGCACTGTAACTCCTGGCCAGGACAATAACCTGGCAAACTACTGCATTTCCCACCAAGACACATTCTTGGGAGCTTGTCTTACTGAGATGAATTGTTTCTGAGCAGTCAAGGAAACGAGAAAATGTATGGAGAAACCACTAGGGTGTAGTAGCAAGGGTATGATCACTAAATTCTATTTCATAAAGTGAGCAAAAGGCTCTTTTAAGCCTAAGATCGGGAAGGAAATAATTGCATTTGGCTCTGGTTCACCTGCGTGTTCTTACTGAGCTCAGAGCTTAAGCTCCCACTTGGCACAGCCAGGGCTTTTTGCAGCAGAAATTCCCTCTGCAGGCTGGTGTGGCTGCTCACAAGGAAGACAAGCAACAAGCGTGATCCACTGTAGTGAGGCACATTATGTGAGGGTGTAGCTGCGAGGAGCTTGGAGGTGGGAGTGGCTGCTTGTTGTGGACCGAGCCACAACAACGAACACAGGTAGAGGAAAGCAGTGTATAACTGCTGAAAGCATTCCCCCCTAGAGCTTTTGTCCTCTTGTATTAGGATGGCTTAAGAAATAGTTTTGTCTCTTTTATTTTTATAGAACTGCTGCAGGGTTTTGCGTTAAAAACAAAAGACTTTAAACAGCTGAAGAATGCTTTTTCAAATTTTTGAGAGTAACACTTGGTCTTGTAATGAAATGTGTTAAATTCTGAGGAATTTCTTTCTCTGTCCACCTTTAGGGGCTCATTCCCACCCCATGTGGTGGTGTGATGATGTGATCACAGAACAGCCAAAGCAACTATAGCACACAGTTTTTTAAAAAAATTATCTGAAAAAATGCAATAATTTCCCATCTGTACTAATATTTCCAGGAAATATGATCTGAAATCCAGCAATTTTTAAAAAGGTTTACTCTGAGTTATACAGCAGTGTCCCTGACTAGTTGCCCATTGAAATAAAGTAACTGCTTTTCAAGGATTACATTGCAGTAAGTGTCACATAGGCTTGGAATTAATACATAACAGGGGTCTTCTCTAACTATCAGGCAAGCTGCTACTGGACATGCAGGCAGGTTTCTTTTGTGGATTCTATAAATTTCTTCAGTTTGAGTGACTCCCTAAGTCCTCTACTTCAAGTTACCGAGGAGGAGAGATGCACCTTTAAAAGGGAATTTTATACCTTTAAATTTTAGGATACATAGCCTGAGACACATTAATCTTTCCCATGGGTCTGATGATATGTACATGTCTGAACTTTGAGTTTGCCATAGATCCTACAGTTTTAGATATTTTCAGTTAGCTGAGGTTCAGCTCTTTGTTATACCCTGAAATAAAAATATTTCAGAAGAGCTTTAATTAAAAAATTCAAATGGTACGGTGCTAAATATGCCAGCTAGGGAAGACTGTCCGAGTTCTGTAGTGAAATGCTGCTCTGGGGAGCAAAAACATCAAAGGGATGTCTTGTCTTTGTGCTGCTGGGAGCAGGGGAAGGATTTGGGCTGGCTTAAGTTTAGCCAGTGTAGCTAAGCTGAGCTGAATTGGCCCTGGTCTCTCATGGGTATCCATCTCTAAGGCCACCGTGCCAATTAAGTGTAGAATTTGTTGTATAGCTTTATTAGAGCTGCAAATGCTCTCAGTTCCTCTCTTACACATTAGTGTGTGCCTAGCAACCTAAAAAATGATGTTTCATCTTGCACTTGCTTGCTGTTGCACTTGACCAAGCTAGGTTTACAAAGCACCTTTTGATCAGGGTTTGTTTAAACCTTTGTGTTTTTTTACAGTAAATTGCTTGGACCAGCACGTTGAAAAGTCTCCAAATAGAGTGGCTTTGATTTGGGAGAGAGATGAACCTGGCACTGCAGTGCACGTCACATACAGGTATGGCACCTTCTCACTATGTCTGGCAGTGTGAGGGAACAGGAAATGGGATTTTTTCACCTGACAGTTTCCTTTTTGTGTGCTGGAGGTATGCACAGGAAAATTTCTGTGAGTAGCTTCTGGTTTCAGCAGAGTAGCAAACATCTTGGTGAAAACATCTTGTGTTGATGGCCAACAGCTTGATTCCAAGCCCTGGCTGGAGGAGATTTCAAGCTCCCCATGTTTCTCTTTCCCATCTTCAGTGCAGTTTAGAGCAACCTTGAGGCTGCTTTGGGCGACACTGACTTGTAATTGATGCTGTAGATTGTTTGTTAGAATAGGGCAGATTTAAGCATATTTCTCTTCTCCCTTCTCTATGCCCTCATTTAGGAGACAATCCTGCCTTTTACATCATCTCTGTCTCTAGTGAGATTTAAATGTTTCCCAGACTTGTACTTTCCTCAGTGCATGTTTTAGGGAGCCAAATGTTTGAGCTGCTGAATCTCAGGGAACCAGATGTTTGTTTGACTAGATCAGAAAGCAGAGGAGATGAAGAATGTCCTAGCATCAGACTTTTACAGAATGTTTTCTGGAACTTGTTTGGATTCCTAGAGCTCCTCGGGTCTGAATAGGTTCTGGTGGTCTGATTCATCTCCAGAATTTATTTATGTCCTGGAAACATTATTCATTGGAGGGAGGAAAGTGGTCAGCAGGGAGGAGTGTGTGTAAAAATAACTTTGAGAGGTTAGTGCTCTGTGCAACAGAAATAAACACTATCTGATATAAATCTTGGAAAGGGTGCATTGGTTTTAATCTTCTTATTATTTGGCAGAGTGTTTCAGCCTGTTATGATAAAAACATGTTGTAATGAGCTGGGTTGCTTGGCTAAGTGCTTTTGCTTTTTGCCATTCTCTTGGTAAACATGGAGATGGAACCAAAGATTTCTCTCAGAATTTGTGTATGGTAAGTTTTTCTCCCAGGTTTGTGCACTTTTACTTCTTTATGCCTCAGGCATTTTGTCTGGGGGTAGAAAAGAGGTGACAATTGTGCTCAGATCAACCTGATAAAAGAAGCAGCCCAACAGACAGCACAACCTCATTCAAGGCAGCTCTAACCTCCCCTTAGGCTGCTATTTGAAATGTACTGAGCTGCTGCAGGCACTCAAACATCTTATCTGCAATCTCTGGAGATAAGGGATGGCCTTTCTGAACAGCAACAGGACTGGTTTTTTTCCTGGCCATGCCAAAATGCATTTGAAAGAAAGTATATTTTCAACCTGTGGAATTGTGATTGCTGTGGCATGAAGAGAAGTAACCCACATCTGAAAACTGACCCCTTCTTTGTGCAGCCTTTCAGAGTACCAGAAAGGAGAACATCCAAATGAAAGACCTGTTGGCAATCTCTATTTTCAAATTTCTACCTGTATTTGAGAGCCATGTTTCTGTTTCTGCCCGATACTCTGGGTGAGATGTGACTGCAATTGAGTTTCTCAAGAGACTTTGGTCCTACCACATGGTAAAACAGGTCACTTGGTTCTCTGCTTATCTCATTAAAGCAGGAATAGCTTTGTTGAAAACAGCAGTACTCTGTGAGTATTTTGCCTTTTCTCTGATCTTTGGACTGGTTTTTACAAGTTTTAAATGGGATATGAAGCTTTTTCCATGGTGTGTTGGCAGTTACTTCTCTTTGAGCTTAGTTGAAAACCTTCTGCAGTAGTGTCTTACTTGAGCTAGAAATTTTGTGAGGGAAAGCATATCTGAGAAGGAAGTGGCCCAGGAGCTGGGTGCTGGTGGAGTAGTCCTTGGTGAGCCTTCTGTAGCACATCAGCTTCAGCATAAAGAGGGAATGAGAGGGATGATGGACATGTCTTAGCAGAAGAGAGATGACCCTTTCCTTAGGATCTGGATGCCCAGTTAATGTCATAGCAGACTTAGAGTAAGGACTTAGCACTCTAGGAAGCCAAAGACTTTAATTTGGGCACTACCTTATGGATCAGCTTTGAGTAAGGTCGTGGATTCAGCTGGGAGGGAACTGTCCAGGGCTTATGTGCAACATACTGCCAGGCACCATTTTTTTGCATTATCTACTTTGCAAAGCTTGCTGCTGTGAGCTGCTTCTCCTCAGAGATAAGTCCTGAGTGACACAAGGAAAGATGCAGCTGCTGGCCTGGTCCTCTGCCCTCTCCTCTGGGGAGTTGTCAGGGACAAGAAAATAGCTGAGTGCTGGCCTTGTTCCCGTCACAGCCTGCAAAGGAAGAAGGTGGCTGTTCAGGAAAAGGGCTGGATCAGGCTTTCTCCTCCCTGAGGAAGGGAAAATCCTTAATCAGTGGGATGTCTTCTATGCACTGGCAGGAAATACACTGCACTGGAAAGTGCTGTCCCAGCTAGCTCATCCTTGGCAGAAATAAAAGCCTCAGTTTGCCTCCACTGTGGGCAGAGAGCTGGTGGGCTGTGCCATCAGTCAGCCCACACCCCTGTGCACACTTGTCAGAAGGTGGGTTGTATTTGTGCAGCAGAGTTCAAGTGCTGTATGCTACAGGAAGAATCCAAACATCTTCTGGAGGGCAAAATACCCAAAGCCATAGGTGAAACATCTTGTTTTTGCACCAAGAGATGATGGCTGCCCTACAAGCTCAGTTGTGATGATACTGCTGAGTTTTGTCCTGTCTCTCTAGCTGATGTAACTCAGCCTTTCAGGAAAAGATGTTCACTGGCCATTCTTGCTTTTTCCTCCCTGTGGGTTTAATTTCTGTCAAGTAGAAATTTAGCTGAGTTTCAAATTATCTCGGGTTTTGAATGGGAAGGCAAGAGACTTGTTTTTTTACTGCTTTGTGACATCAGGGAATACAACCCTCTTGGGGTTTGATGACTGCAGTCAGCAAAGTGGGGACAGGTTGTGCAAATCAGTTATCAAGAGGCTCTCTCTGGCTCTCCAGAGGTTAAAACACCACACACTCATTGGTAGGGCAGTGGCTTAGCAGCACTGTGGTGCTATGAGCTGACAGCTGAATTTATTTTCAGAAGGGTCCAATCAAACCAGAAGTGTTTTTTCCTGCTCTGTGGGTATTGTCAGGGCTCAGGGGCCTTTAAACCTTGCAGCAGAATTCCCCAGTGTATTGCTGAACCTGGGTTTTTAAAGGTACTGTGCAGGTGGAGTTGGTGGCTGGAGCTGTTGGGTTGCAGCCTGTAAGTTCAATGACGAGAAGCGGTGAAGACAGAAACTAAAGTTATGCCAGCCCTCCCCTTGTCTGAAATGGAGTTACTGTCTCTGGTATTCCCTGGTTTACCATGGTCTCTACAGTTTATCCACCTGTGATCTGCAAAATCCCATGACTGTTGTCAGTGGCAGCTATGAAATGTGGGCAGCAGAATGCATTAGCTAACCTGTTTTTCAAAAGAGTTGCAGGTCTCAAAAGATGGGTGATCACTTTGGTGCAGAAAATGTTGCTGCCAGAGGGAAATTCAAAGTAGGGAGAGAGGAAAGCTAAAGGACAAGAAATTAGGGTCCTAGGTAGATGGGAGAGAAGTGGTTGGATATCTTCATGAACAGCAAGACAGCTATGCCTTTAAAAAGCCAATGGATTCCTCAGCCTGAGCTAAAATAGATGAAATTGTGTCAGAGATCACAGTGAAGACTGTAGCTGGAAGCCATGATAGTACTTACCATTGGCAGCAAAACTCTTTTCCATCTTTCCAAAGCTGTCTTTGGAAGTTGAGGTTGCAAGTAAATCTTGCCTGGGCTTTCAGCTTTCCCCATCCAAGACAGCTCATGGATTTTTCACTTTCTCACCTGAAAAAGGTTATTTGCCTTGGGTTCAGGATGTCTACAGAAAGGCTGGGCAGTTGTGCTCTAATACCAAGTTTGGACACTTGACCTGAATTTTCAAACAGTTTCAGCCTAATCCAAACTATGGTTTGAGAAATAAACTGATTGCTGCAAGAAATTCTCAATCTAGCTTTTGTGCCATGACAGCAGAGAACATGGCTTGGATTAAGGCTCTAAACCAGGTACTGGCAAAGCCTGTATATGGCATTGAATGTATTAAGAAAAAGTTTAGAATGATTTTGCAAAAGGCTGCTTCCCAAAAAAGGTCTTGTTGCAATTTTTTTGATGTAAAAGGAACTGACTTCCTTTGTTTAGAAAGCTCTATGCTGTCTTGCTGTGGCAAAAGGTAACATCAGACTTACGGGAAGGCTGTTTCTGCCAAGCATCCCTGAAATGCGTCAGGGAAGGGCCACGTGGTGCTGATGGGTTTTACAAATGTTGTTCCAGACACTGCACTGAGCAATGGGCTCTTGGAAACACAGCCACAACTCTATCTGGGGAGGGATCTGGGAGAAATATGGTCTGTCAGTTCCTGAACAGAGATGTAAGGACAGGGAGAGGAGTGCTGTCTGTTGGATTAAACAGAAGGACTGACCTGAACAGTGATCTGCTGGCTCTGTTGGAGGGCCAGCCTTGTAGGTCTTGTGCTTAGAAGTGATGCTATGGTGTCTGAGGAGATGCTTGCATAGCAAGTGATGAGTCTGGAAGGCAACAGGCTCAAAGCCTTATTATGGGCAAAATGGAAGCACACCTTACACAGAGACACATGAGTTAATTATTAGTTTTAGCTCTTAACACTCTAATGTCTTTACTCTAAATCATACAGAAAGAAATAGGTGCTGTTGGTTACCACTGGTATCGGCATTTGTCCAGCAGCAGGTCCACATGTCTCTTACTGGTCTTTTGTGTTCATTAATGCCTCTGCCATCCTCCTGGCTTGCTTCTAAATGCACAGTCTGGACCTATTGCTCTTTCTCTTTTGCAAATGGTCTCCCCTTCTGGCTACAGCTGGTTGCTGCTTCTCCATTTCTCCACTCTGACACTTTACCCACTGGAGCAGTGTTCTGCTCTTCAATTTGTTCTCTTATTTGCTCTCAGCTCTTACAATTTGCTATTGCAGAGGCTCCTCAGACTGCTGTGCCATGAACTGACTCCGTGGTTTTTGTCTGTCTCTGTCAGGAGGGGCTGGGCACTTCCTTTCGATTGCAGCATATTTCTTTCTCCTGGCAGTGGCTCTGCTGAGATCCTCCTGCTGTCTGCCCTGCTTGCACAGAGGGAGCTGAGTGCTCCAGGACCCTCTGTATGCCCCATGGCTTTGTTATTCCTGCCTCCCTCTGCTGAGTGCAGTGCCCTGCTCTGAGTGGCTGCGCTGAAATCCTTGGGAATGCACGCAGCTGCTGGATGTGCCATGCTACCAACACTCCTCCAGGCCAGCATTCCATGCCATTGCCTCTGTGTCAGGGGTGGGGCACTGCAGGTTTGAGGGTTTCAGTTACTCTTGGCTCTTCCAGGATGTGTGATGGAGGAACTACAATGCCAAGCTTGGCAGTAGTAGCAGGTGGGGAGGGTGGTGATGGCTGTGGTTTCCTCCTGCTCAGTTTGTTTAGGTGCAGTGACTCTGCACAGCGCTCATTCCTCCCCAGGATGTGTCTGGGTTGAGGACTGGCAGTGTGTAACACTTTGGCATGTACCAGCTGCCTGCCTGTTAGATAACAAAATGTGTTTGAAGGAATGAGGGAGTCAAGGGAAGGATTCCTGGCACAGTATTTTTGTTAACACCCTTTCTTGAACTGGAGAGCAAGCCTGACGTGCTGCCACAGGAACCAAAACACCTGATGCTCAGGGATTCGTGGATTTCTCTGTTGGAGTTCCTGGCATCACCTTTCCCTTGCTTTTGTGTCCATTCCCCCATGTCCTGCAGCTCCAAGGAACTTCCAAGGCCTTTCTATCCCAGCATTTCAGCATACAAAGAAGAGTCAAATAAATCATGGGTAAAGACTGATCCATGTTGTCTATCACCTTACTTACACACGCTCATTAAGCAAATGTTAAATGGGGTTAATCATAAAAAACAGTGAGAACTTCTGCCATTGTGATTGCTAAGTCCTGAATGAACAAAAGGAACAAGAGGAATCATGGAGTTGCTCAGAAAATATACCTTAGCCAGAGATACTTTTCTGTATATTTCTATACATTTCATGTACATTTCTGTATAGGAGAAAGAGGCTGCAGCTCAGAAAGCACTTGAGTATTTTCCATTGCAGATAAGTAGTTTTCATTTTACTTTCTCACAGTTGTCTCTCTGGGGCTTGTTTCCCTTCATGTGCTCTGCAGTTGAGCAGCTTTTGTTTAGCCTCTTTGTTATTTATCCACATTGAAATTTTTCTTAAATGCAGCATCAGATGAATTCCAGACCAGAAAATGTGGCCTTTTAGGACAAGGCACCACACCAGTGGTTGTGTGGGAATTCATTATTGCACACAATCGCTCAGTCCATGAACTCAGTAAAAGCAAAATAATAAATCTAACTCACTGGGCATTTCCATGGTCATGAGGGCCTTGGGAAGAGGCGTTCAGTGTTGTGCTTTAGAGTTTAGGCTAATCTTCCACTATAAGGGATTATGGAGAATTCAGTCTGGGGTGCAGCTACTCCATCCCTGCCAGAGAGCAGGCACTGAACATGTCTGGCCACCTCTCTGAGTTCAGAAATGGACTGTTTACTTAATGCTGCAGGAATAGTCTTAGAATAAATAATATTAAGTGCTGTGCCTTGGATTCGAAGCCCCTTTCCCTTGTCTTCTCTCTTGATTTAAAACAAGTTAAGGGGTGGACACTCCAAAAATTGCTTATTCTCAGCCCATAGTTTTGATATTTCCAAAGCAGAGCACTTGAGCTTTTATTTCCAACTTGCAAGGGTTTAAAAAAGTAACAAAATAATTTTTGAGGAACCAGAAACAACTTTTTTTTTTTTTTAGCTTAGGCACCAATTGAAAATTTAGGTTGTTTTGTAGCTATGGCAATTTCTAGGAGAAGAGAATACTTAGGATTCATTCTTTCCAGCTTATTGGGGAATGCAACCCCCTAAAATTAATCTCTTTTTTAAAGGTTATGGGGGTCCTTGGTGGTATAGCATGGAACCCCTGAGGGTTTACAGGTGGCAGCTTGATGATGAACATGCTGGAGAGTAGATGTCATCTCGCTTCTCTGGGCCTTAGTACTCAGAGGGTTTGTGAACCTGAAGGACAATTGTCATTCCTGGCAGACTCTTCCAGCCTGGTTGGCAACTGGAGTGCTCTGCTGCCCCTCTTCAGCACCTTGTGCTGCACCTCCTCACTTGGGATGAGACCAATCCTCACCTGGAACAGTATTCCTTGTTCCCAAAGTCCTCCATTGCAGGCACACAGTACAGCTGTTCAGTCCATGACAGCATCTCAGTCCCAGGTGTACCTGCAATTTTGTTATATCCCCTGTGCAGGCATCAGAATAAGGGAACTTGCAAGCCCTTCCCACAAAGTGCCTTTTCATTCTTTCAAGGAATGTTTTTGTTATTGTCACCATGTCATAGCAGAGTCCCATGAAAAGAGGCTTTGTTCCTGTTCTTGGTGTTCCTGAGTTTCTCTGTGCAAGAGTGGCAGCAGTACCTGTGTTCTGCAAGGCTGTTGGGCTGCAGGTGATCCAGCTTTGATGAGAATCTTGTAAAATCTGCCCTTCATACAGGTGCCTCCTTTATTTCCTTGCAAATGCAAATGTCATCCTTACCCTTGCAACTTAAAGAGAAGCTCCTGTCTCTGGAGCACTTCCTGCTGTTGCCCAACTTCAACAGTGCACTGAGTCTTTTGACAACACTTCCTTTCCATCTTGTGTTTATCCAGCTTGTGTTCCCAGTAGCTTCTGACTAAGCCTCGTGGGCAAAAAAGGTATCAGGAGTGACTGATTTCTGGAGGCAGCATTACAGCACCTGGCTTGCTGGCTGCTGTGACCACATTACAGCCTGGCAGCTCTGGACAGCACCTGCAGCTCTCTCTCCTCTCCTCTCCTCTCCTCTCCTCTCCTCTCCTCTCCTCTCC
>VRYO01002231.1:556586-578844 GCA_009812075.1 Sialia sialis
TCTCCTCTCCTCTCCTCTCCTCTCCTCTCCTCTCCTCTCCTCTCCTCTCCTTCTGCAGCCAATACCACTCTGCCCTTTTTTCTCCTCCCCACCATGGCAGGAGCAGCCAGCATGCCCCAGGCCACCCTTCTTTAAGATGCCCTGTACTGCTGAGATGTGATGCAGAGGTGATCATGAAGCCTCACTCTTGCCCAAGTTCATCTTTTCTTTGCTCACTCCATGTAAATCAGGCTGTGCAGTCCCGTGACAACATTCCTTCTGTGCCACAGGGAACTTCTGGATCTGACTTGCCGCCTTGCCAACACCCTGAAGAAATATGGGATCCAGAAAGGGGACAGGGTGGCCATCTATATGTCTGTGTCCCCCTTGTCAGTGGCAGCCATGCTGGCTTGTGCCAGGATTGGTGCTGTTCACACCGTGGTCTTCGCCGGATTCAGCGCCGAGTCCTTGGCTGGCAGAATCATGGACTGTGAGTAGATGCAAAGTGGGGAACAAAGGCCTCTGTTTCAGAGCTCCAAGGCATATCCTAGCCCTGTGTTTTCTTGGCAGAGTTTTCTGGGTTCATTCTTGCCTAGCAGGACAGTTCACTCTCCCCAGCAGAGTTCAGTGAGGAACCTTTTCCTGAGTGACACATGCAGTGTTCTCTGGCCTTAGAATACTTCATAAATTGTTCAGCATTCAGTGTGCACCAGGTTATTGCTTGAAAGCAGTGAAACTAGAAGTAAAACCAGAGCTTAGGGATAGGGCCTGATTTGTTGTTTTGCAGTATAATTGCAGTGTTTCTTTGATGCTCTTGGACAGTACTAATTCTGCATTCTCAATTGGGATCCTGTGATTTATGTGTAGTACTGGAAGTGTTGGCAGCCTGCCCCTGCTCTGTGAGCCCTCGTTCCAGCAGGCAGAGCTGTTCTCAGCCCCAAAGTACTTGTATATTGTGATTAGGTAAAAAGTGATGCTAAAAATAGCAACAGAGGAGGGAAGTAGCCAGTGGCTCATGGCCTAGGAGTCACATCAGTTTCTTTGTGACTGGTGTGAGGGAATAAGTCTTACAGAAATTGTCATGTTCTTTTCTTCTTTCTAGTGGACTTAGCAGAGAGCAAGTACATGTTTTAGTTATCCCTCATGCAGGGAGCTGGAAAGAAGCTGTTCTGCATGTCAGCTTTGCAAGGCATCGATGGATGATTTAAACTGCATGAGTGACACTTAGGCTGGATTTTGGGAAAGACTTCCTCATATTTGTGATTGGAGTGGACTGCTGGGGAAAGGGTAGAGTAGATGCCATTGGAGTGTTTTAGGAAGATTGAAAGGATAACTGTTAGAAGTGGTTTAGCTGAAACCTACCCTGCCTTGAGGTGGGGGAGATGGAATGGATAACCCATGGAGGTCCCAAAAGCCTTTAATCTCTGTGTGTCTCAGGTTTTAAAGTGGAACTGGCTGGTTTTGACTGACAGCAGTTCTGAGTGTTCATCACACATGTTGTCCTATACATCACCCCAAAGTAATGAAAGCTGGATGTGCATACTAGCCTGGAAGACAGGCTGGCATGTCTGCTAATTCTTTCTCTTTCTAGCTGGATGCAAAGCAGTTATCACCTACAACCAGGGAGTCAGGGGAGGCCGAACCATAGAGCTGAAGGCAACTGTGGATGAAGCTGTAAAGAACTGTCCAAGCATTAGACATGTGTTTGTGGCTCAGAGGACAGATAACAAAGTCCAGATGGGTGACCGTGATATTCCCCTCGAAGAGGTATGTTGTTGCTGGATAACTCCTTTTAGGTCTGAGTATTGGCTAGGATAATCTTTCTCTCCATAAGTGCTTTTGGGACCTGAGTTCTGCTCCTTACAGCATCTGGATCTGCATCCTCAAAGGGACTGCCTATACTTACAGTCTGCTAAGATTGTGAGTTGAAGCAGCTCAATCTATATCTGCTTTATCTCAGCATGGGCAGGGGTTATGCTGCTCCATTTCAGAAGTCTTGCAAACAGTGCTGAGATTTAAGGAGTGTTTCCTGAGACCCAGAGGTCATGGAGACCATCGTGGCTGTTGTTATTTTACTGTGTTCAGACACTATGTTATGGATTACATGTGCACTCAGACTTGAAAGGCAGTGCTGAAGTAATGAAGTTCTTCAAGAGGCTTCATCCAGCCATGAAGAGTGTGGTGGTTGCCCCATGGTGGAAGAACAATGATTGCTTGGGAACTTTTAGAGCCTGTGCTTCCTGGGGAAGTAAACAGCAGTTGTTTTTATGTGTTTAGCTGGCACATGTGGGACTCCAGCCTAATGCAGAAGTAGTTTTATCAGTTTGCTGATAAACGGGAGTAAACGGGAACTACTCATGCAAATAGTGCCTGGAAAAAGCTAATCTGGTGGCAAGATAATTGTTCAAGGGTCTCTGCTGGTCACATGAGATAGGAGGAAGTACTAGCGTAAGTTAAACAGAGAAGACAAATTTTACTCAGAAATTGTCTTACTCCTTACTCCACAAAGGATGTTCTGATTACTTTCCTTGGCCTGCAAACACCCTGAGGTACTTTAGTGATCAAAGAGCTGAGCTCATCCCATTGTCAGTTTTGGGATCTGAAACAAAACAAGAATTAAACAGTTAATGGTGTTAACTGTCCTCACTGATCTTTACAGCAGCTGTACTTTCCAGCTCTTGTGCAATAGCATACCGCAAAATTTAAACTCATGTTGTAATGGAGCAGATGAGGATTCCATCTTTGTTTCAGAAACTGACAAGTCAGCCTGAATTGGCAGTGCTGAAATGTCATGAGAAATACCTGAGATGAGCAGCAGTGCTGTAACTCAGAGGCTAAGAATTACATATTGTGAACTCTTCATATTTTACTAAGCTTTGTCAGACACTTTCAAACAACTGGACCTATTGATGGGAATGTTCACTTGTAAATACAGTGTGTTTACAGTGTATTCTCATAAAAAAGCAGTACCAAGACATTCCTCCAAGGAGCCACCAAACAACTCCTGCTGGAATCATTATTCATCAGGACAGTACAGAGCTCGAGAGAAGCTCTGACCTAGCAGGGTATTGCATCCTTTCCTCCTGTGGTTCTGGCTATAGGGGTGAGGAGAGACCTCACCCAGCTGGCCAACAGGGGAGTATGAAGGGAGTGACAGAGGCAGGAGAATAAAGCATTGTTGTTCTTGGTAGAAAAATTAGAATTGGAGGATCAAATGGACAGGATAGTCATCCACTGCTGGGGCCAGGGAAGGGAGATGAACACACAGTTTAACTGTGGCACTGCAGTTTTTAGAAGAAAAGGAAAGTACTAAGCAGTACCCAGTTACTCTTGCTACTGCTGTCAAGTGTTTTAAGTCACATTTTGGATTTCTACCACCAGCTTGCAAAGGCTTGAAATGTAAGCAGCTATGACTTACCTCTTTTTTCCCCTGAAACGTTATTTTATCTGGCCAGTTCCCCCTTGACTTCTCTGCCCAGCAGAGGTACTGGTGGAAATGTCAGATGGTATGACCCACCAGGTGAGCCCATATAAGCTATGATATATTCATGGGGCAACAGCAGTGGTGGCTCTTGTCTCTGGATACTGTTGCCATTCTTACAGAGGGAGTGATGGTTGGCTCCAGATAGCCAAAACCTTTCTGTCATTACCACCTTTTCTTTCTTAGGAGATGACCAAGGCAGATTCTGTCTGCACTCCGGAGAGCATGGACAGTGAAGATGTGCTCTTCATGCTGTACACCTCAGGCAGCACTGGGAAACCCAAAGGAATTGTTCACACCCAGGCTGGATACCTGCTGTATGCTGCTCTCACACACAAGGTAACTCAGCTGCCTCCCCTGGGAAAGGTTCACTTACCTTCCAGCTGTGCTAACAAGAGAGACCTGGGACAGGGAGGAATGCTGTATTCTCCGCTCGCTGCCCACTTGGCTTGTTGATTGTAAACAAACTGGAGAGCATTTGAACTGTGTAATCAATCTTCAGGATTTGTTCTGAGGAATATGGTACTATGCAAACCTGAACAGAAAGTTATATAAGCGAGGAAATGGCAGTGTTGCTCTTGCATTTAAAATGTGCCAGTGTTGGCCGCCCAAAATTTTCAGCTGAGAAGATTCTGCAAAGTATCTTACTGGCATTGGTAGTGTGGATATTACTGTAGTATTTTGCTTTGGAATGCTGGACTGTTTTATTTCAGAGAGGATCTGGAATATTAAAACAACCTCTTTGCATAGTACTTGTTGTCTGAAGAACAAAAATTGAATTTCTCCTCTTGTGGTTGCACCTGTCTTCTGCTTTTCTGAGTGATCTAGGGAAAATGTTTTAACCTCCTTTCTCATGAAAATGGAAGGAGTCAAGTCAGTGCTTCTTGAAGCTTCTGGTCTGAGCTCTGCATATTAAAAGGTAACAGTGCAATGAGGTGAGGACTCTGGTGAAAGATCTGCAATTTAGAGGCTTTAGAGGTATCACCTTATTTGTAATCACACACGGTTCATATGAAGGTTTTTTCTTTTTGCTTTTTTATTTCATGGTTGAATTTTTAGAAGATTTGAATGTTCAAGTGTTAGATTTCTCTGCATGAAGGGCATTTGTTACGTCAGTTTTTCTAAGTGACAGCATAAACACCAAGGCATCTCTTTCTTAGTCCTGAAGGTAGATCTGCACCCTGGTGCATTTTCTCCACCGGCAGAGTGCATGAGAGGGAAAGGCAGTTGGAAAAATAAGGTGAGAATTGTCTTTTCCAGGTAGAGGGATCAGCTGACTTGTGTGATCTCTGTGGTCTTTGCACACTCACATGTGACACTCTTGTCACACGCTTGTGGGTTTGTTTTTTATTTTTAAGTCCTGATCTATAAACCCGACTTCTTGTGAGTCAGGACCTCTTCACCATGTGGTAGAGGAGTTAGATTTACAGTGGGAAGCATTTTCCATATCCAAGACAAGATAATGAGTTCTTTAAGATCTTTATCATGAGTTTGATGAGCAAGGGGAGGGTAGCATCTGGAAAGCAATGTACTCATATACAGAAGCTGAGCAGCTAAGAATATTTCTCAGTAAATGTTTTATGGGCACCTATGAGTTCCTCCAGATCTCTCGTGGAAATCTGTTGATATTGGTGAAGGGTCTGAGACTCTGTGGTCTGCAGTTTCCCTGCGATTCAGAATCAGCTCTATGATGTGAGCAGGCAACCTAAGGTATCCAGGGCTCTGAGCTTGGGTTGTAGCTTTGTTGCTCCAGCAGAGCAGCAGCTACTACACATGTGATTCCTGCGTGTTTGCAAATGTGCCAGGAGCCTGGGAGCCCTGGCACTGGTCCCTCTGACTCGCTTCCCCACTCAGGCTGGTCTTGGTGTGGCCGTGTCCCACACACCTGGCTCCACTTGCCCCGTGCTCTCTTCTGCTCCCATCTGGATGCCCAGTCCAGCACCTTTCCTTTGAGCACCTGCCAACAGGAAATCAGCTGGCCTTACGTTTATCTTTGCAGTATGTGTTTGACTACCAGCAAGGTGATGTTTTTGGCTGTGTGGCTGACATTGGCTGGATCACAGGACATAGCTATGTTGTGTATGGACCACTCTGCAATGGAGCCACCTCTGTCCTGTTTGAAAGCACTCCAGTGTACCCTGACCCAGGTGAGGAAGTCGTGGGAAAAGGTTTGGCTAGACATGGCAGAAGAGGTTTAGAGACCTGTCCAGTGTGACCTGCCTGCTCAGGAGAGGTAAGCTCCATTGCTTTGGATACAATACTCAGGAATATCTGTGAATCCAGGGTAGGAAAAAAAAAAAGCTGTCATTGCTTTTGCTTTGTACTCACAGTAGTAACAGCTCCAGCTTTGCCTGTTAACCTTCCAGCTGAGTATTTGCAGCAGTATGTCAGTGCTGGAAGGGTGAAAAGCCAGTTTGTGATTTTGCAGGTCGTTACTGGGAAGTGGTGCAAAGGTTGAAAATTAATCAGTTTTATGGAGCTCCTACAGCGATACGCCTGCTACTGAATTATGGAGAAGAGTGGGTGAAGAAATATGACAGATCTTCCTTGAAGGTTTTGGGTTCAGGTAAGTGGCATGAAATCTTCATCTGAAAAATACAAAGGGTTCTAGCTGGTGAAATGAAGATGCTGGAGTTCAGCTAACCACATGGAATGCGTTTAGAAAAAAGAAAAGATGATAAAGTAGGCTCTGAGTCTGGCTTTTCAAATACTTTCTCAGCAGAGAAGCAACAAAATCACATTTTGGGTCCATTTGTATGATTGCCTGTTCCCTAGATTATTTTGTGGGATCACATTCTTGGCTAAAAAGATTTGTCTAATGTTAAAGGGCATCACTGAATTTTACTGGCAGAGGTGACCCAAGTAGCATTTTCCTACATTATTTTCTATTCTGGAGATTCTTATTACATGACCTGCATTGTTTATTTACTTCCAGTGATATTCATTGCTTGCCTGTTGGTCCTTCTGAAAAAAGTCAGTGAGTGCATGGCAGTTCCTTGTGCCTCCCAGCAAAAGTGCTGTAAGCATTCTGCTTGGAGGTCATGCATTCAGATTGTTGTGCACCAAGAGGGAGAATGAACTGCCTGCAGTCTCCTAGGTCTCAGGTTGTCTTTTTTCTTGTTTTGGTCTAGTGGGAGAGCCCATCAACAAGGAAGCTTGGCAGTGGTTCTACGAGGTGGTGGGAGAAGGGCGCTGTGCCCTCGTGGACACATGGTGGCAGACAGGTAAGAGGCAGCCTTGGGGGACCCTGACCACTGGCAGGCTGCTGGTGGGGAGAGAGGCATAAACACATTTCGATTTGATCCAACAAGTCTGTCAAAAAAACCCTCATGGCATTTGAATCAGTGTTTGAAAGTCACCGGGGAGTTTCTGCACATAACAGCAATGTCACAACATGTAAAAGCAATAGCAGTGTTGGGGTTTTTGTTTTCCTCTAAATGTTCTTTGATATTTTGAGTGCTGGAAAATGCCAATTGCTGCTAGATATATGAGGCAAAGATTAAATTTCTGGGCAAAGCTGGCGACAGTCAGCTTGAATTGCAAAACTGATATTCAGTTTGTTAACTTGTTATGGTCTTATCATGCAAAGGCACTGAAAGCACCACATAGCCACAATCTATACTTAGGTGTGCTTTGTTTTCTTTTCTGAGAATGGTCAGGGGAGGATGGAAAACTAAGATGTGTAGTCAAAGGGACAACTGCTACTGCTCTAGCAGATTGGAAAGGAGTGAGTGGAGACTTGCTGGCTGCTCATCAGGTGGCTGGGGGACAGTGGCCATCACCTAGCAGGGCTGCTGGGGAACACCTTCTCCCATGATTGAAATGATACTCTGTACTTGTATTGGCCCTGGAGCTTTGATGCCTCAGGAAGGATGCACTTGTGTATTGGCAACTTGCTTGGCCCAGCTGTGTGCATCACTGGAGGTTTGTTTGCTGTGTACAAGCTGCTGGACACGTTGGCTGGCTGTCTCCAGTCTTGTGGGAGCAGAGCTGGCCTCTGCCTCCTGGCCTCCCTGGCCAGCAGCAGGGAGGGTCACATGTTCTACCCAAACTGGGCCTGTGCTACCTGGTGGGGCCCAGCAGCTTCTTCCTGGCTCCTTCCTCAGCACCCAATCCTCTCTTTTCTGGGTACCAGCACCCAGGAGTTGCTAGAGGTGTCTTGTAATATGTCCTTCTCAAGTTGTGAGATCCAGTTTGCCATGGAGACAAGAGCACAGCTGCTGGCATTCTGCCTCTGCTAAAAAATAGTCTTGAACTGCCATTGAGCAGCATATTCATTCCCTTTCTAGTCAAGCTGCTCCTGATTTTGTACTTATTTCTACTAGCAGGCTCTCTGTCTCAGTGTGATAAATTTTCTTTGGCACACAATCAAGTTCCATTTAATCCAGACCAGACTTGCAGGCTCCTTTTTTTTAAATTTTCAGATTTGAAATAAAACCACCTCAGAATTCAGAGCAGCAATGTTAACTGCTATCTATTTCAACCACTGATTTCTTAAATCTTTTGGGATCCTACATGCTGAGCAGAAGGAAAGATGACTAGCTAGGTCTTTCTTCATCATATGCTTTCCTCCTCACTGCTCTGAAAGAAAACACCATGGAGAAGCAGTTGATTACAGCACATTGATGTAATTGAGAAGAAAGAATCCAGTTTTGCCCTAACACTTTTTGGTTTGTTTGTTAACTGTTGCATGCAGTGTTAATGCTGTGTTATCTATTTCCTCCTAGTATGGTGTTAGATCTTGTATTAACCTATATTTCTCCTGAGATTTTAGAGCAACAGCTGTAGGGTGAGAGGTTAAAAAAAGACTCACTGGACAGCCTGTTAATGCACAGTACTAGGTCTTACGTTGAACCAAGCATAGTTTTGCAGGTAAACAGTTGCCAGCTCCTGGAAGCATAATATAATGATAAACATTCATGACATGGATTTTATTAGAAGGTGGAATCAATCTTTTTCTAGAGCTGATGCCTTAATACAGAGGAAGCCAAATTAATCTTGGAAAGATTATATATGCCATTTAAACATAAAAGGAGTGTGGGACGAGATCACAGGGACAATGTGATGGATGCTGGCTGTGGTCCTGCAGTGTCACCTTTCCTATACAGTTTCAGAATAGCTGGTTAATTGTGCTGCTGTGTGCAGTGTCCTCCACGGGATACTGCTCTCCCAAGCAGCAGCCTGTTGCCAGCTAATAAAGGTTGGCAGGCATCAGCAAATGGCGATTTAAGAATCCACTTTAAAGTCTTTGGATGAGGCAAATGAGTGAGAGAGCAATTATGAGAAGCAATTTTAATAGCGTGGTATGTGCAGATGAAAAATTCCTATGGCTCTTACTGTTGAGTTGTGATTGACAGTAACAGAATCAAAGCTGTGTTTGAGTTTAGGTGTAGTTCTTCTGTAGATACAGAAGAGACACTAGGTATTTTCACTTCTGTCACTGATTTCACAAAAAAAAAGAACAGCCATGAACAGAAGCTGGTTTTGAAAGACATCTCAGAATACGCTCCAGAAGCTTTTGTTGCTGGCATCATCTCCCATTGGTTTATACTGGGCTGGTGCTTCTGAAACAGATTCCCCCAAAGCAGTCACTCCAATCTGTCTGTGATGGCAGAGAACACTTGTTCTGCTCTGCTGCCAGATGGGATGTCATCGTGGCAGAGGGGAGCCTGGTTCAAAGCACCCATCCCCTGCTCAGACTCCATTGTCCTTGCCCAAAATCTGGGTGGGTTTGTACCATGTTGACAGTATGGGTGCAGGTAATGTGGAAACACAGTTTTTCTCTGCCAGCTCTTCCTCTGAATAGAAGGGCAGAGTAGAGCCTAGAGGTTTTGCTTGGTGTCGTCTGTCACTGGCTAAAATTGGTATTTCTAAACCAATTTATAATAGATCTTCACCATGTGAATAATTTTTAAGGCACACAGCTCCCTCAAGAGTGAGACTTTACTGCCTTGTGTGTGGCTGGCTGCAGGATGTGTAAGATGTGGCAAACACCATGTTGAAACACAGGTCTCAGTGTTGTATTTAGGATAAACTCTGGCTTAGCAAGAACAACTTTCATTTAGTCAGGGTCCCTGTTCTGATGCAAACAGAGAACAGCAGGCGTCTGGGGGTGCTTCTTCCTGGAACAACTCAATCTCCTCTTTTCAAAATTAACAGAGACATGAAATGAATGCATGCCCATCAATGGAATGGGAAATACTTCTATGTGCACACCACATGTGAAACCATTTGCTACAGATCTAAAGCTTAAGGCCACCAGAGATCCTTCTTTATAGCTGGATGTAAATTCAGGGTCAAATTCAGCTGTTCCAACCCCTGGTTTCAATTTTCACCAGCTCAGCAAAGCTGGTAGAGGAATGCACTCTCCCTGAGGCAGAACATACCTTTATTTATAGAGCTGTATTTTAAAAGCCTTTTTCTTGTTTGTTTTTTGTTTCTCTCTTGTGTTTCTCAATGAGGTTTAGAATAGAAAAGACCTCATTAAGGTTGGAGTCTGATTTAATGTTCATCCCAGCAGGAATGAAAAAGGATGATTGAAAGGTTCAATTTTGACTAGAAGATAAGCTCAACCTGCCTGTAAGGGGTGGCTTAATCTCATACTCTGTAATAACAGTAATTCAGACTTCTGAAGTGTTTTTCCTGCTAACCTTAGACAGCTGTAGAAACACTAGAGGGAGATAAATCTCCAGACATGCTTATGCTTTCCCTGTAAAATCACTTCTGGGTAGGAAGTAGGGCTGCTGGGTTCTGCCCACGCCAGGCTTGTGCTGCTTCAGATGTCTGTGCTTCTTGGTCCTGCAGAAGTCATTCCCAGTGGCTCTTTCTTGCAGGATGGCTTCACTGTTTTCTTCCTGACCTAAGAAGAGCTGGAATTTGCTTTCACCCAGCAGTGGATGGACTACATATATTTTGTTTTTAATTTTTCTTCCAGAAACTGGTGGCATCTGCATTGCCCCACGGCCCTCAGAGGAGAAAGCTGAGATCATCCCAGCTATGGCTATGAGACCTTTCTTTGGGATTGTGCCTGTGCTCATGGATGAGAATGTGAGTTGGGGCTGTGATGGGTGCCCAAACAAGAAGCTGGTGTGTGTTTCTGCTTTAATCACCTTTTGGACAGCAATGGAACAGGATCCAGAAGGTTGCTTGTTTCTCCTTAAAAATGGTAGAATAGATGAGCAATTTTTTTACATATGAAGATATATATGAAGAGAGAGAGAGATATCTCAGTTGTCCATCCAGATTTGCCAACAGGGCATTGCAAGTGTCTAGAAGAGTTGTTTGCATTTGTTTTTTCCACCTGTGACCTTCCACTGGTAGTCTAGAGTGAGTGACTCTTGCCTGATTGATGACACAGAAGCTCTTTATTATTCCTCTTTTTTTCACCTGTTCATCCTTCCTGTGCTTGAACCTGCAGGGAGAGGTTATAGAGGGCAATGATGTGTCTGGTGCCCTCTGCATTGCCCAGCCATGGCCTGGCATGGCAAGAACAATCCATGGAGATCACCAGCGCTTTATTGATGCCTATTTCAAAGCCTTCCCAGGTAAGGAAAGTGCCAAGGGAAGGCAGCTTCACAGCAGCACATATTTATACACATAGATTAACACACATATATAAGCAGTATAAGCTGAATATTTTCAGCAGTAGTTCCTTCTATTTCTGTACCATGGTAGCTTGGAGGGTGTGTCAGGTTGCAAGCATGGCTGGATAGTGTTGACCTTTATAGCTGTCAAAAGGGATGGATTTTCTAGAAAACTTCAGTGCCCAAGCTTGAAAGTCCAAATACTTTTCCTCTGGAGGTTTGCATCTCACTTGGGAAAAGGCATATTGGATAGGAAATACCTCCTGTATCATTGAATCTTAACACTCTGTTACAACCTTCCTTTTTAAAAAGTGGTCAAGTTGTCTGGTAAGTAACTAGAAGTGGCAGGGAAACATTTTTATAGGATATTGGACAAGACAACTGTCTTCACTCAGGGGAAAGAAACTGAAAGGGATTTGAAAGCTACAGGGTAAGCAAGAATTAGACAGGCAATCCTGAAAATTGTACAAAATGGGCTGAATAATAACTAGTACAAGAAATTGAATCACCCCATAGTCCTTTACTGCTCACTACATTTGCATCAGATGTCTTGTTGATATTTAGTTGATAGCTGTTTAATTGATCTGGAAGGGCAGAAAACATGATTGAAAGTCCGTGAATAGGGCAATAATGGGTCCTGGCAAGAAGCACCTTCAGATTTCACAGCAGTGAAACAATTCAGATGCAGATATGGCCTTGGTGAAGAGCCAACACAATCTGTGTTACCAGATGTTCCTCAGTGACACTGGAGTTTCCAAGAAACCCTGGGCCATTTTCAGTTTCCATCAAATATTTTAGACCCTCCATGCTTATCATAGGGTGGTTTGGAGTTTTTAGCTAATCTGGTAGCAGTGTTTCTCCCACATTCAGATGCTAGAGAGTGACTGTTATCTGGGATCTGAATCTATGTTAGCTGGGAGGGGGAAATGGCTTTTCATCCATCGTAGTGTAAGTGATTTTAAAAAAAAAACTGGCAGTGTTCCCATGTACAAAATGTAACAGTGCTGCTCCCTTTCAGCTGAACAGCTGTAGTTTTCCATGCGTGCTGAGGTGTAGCCAGCAGCACTTCTGAGCTTGACCAGTAGCCTGTGGCATGATGGCAAATGGCATTTAAGTGGTTTTATCTTAGTGCTGTGTGCACCAAGAGGCCTGAGCATGCAGCTGCTGTGCAGATGTAGGCATGCAAAGCCTAGTGATGTCAGAGAGCCCCTTCTGGTTCTGTAAATCCAGCTAAAGATTGCTGGGTTGTGTTGTTGGGCTTGGTTTTGCTGTAGGAACATCAGCCACTGTTTGCTGCTGATTGCCTGCAGTGATTTGTCCATCTTGGCAGAGACTTGAGCTTCACCATCTTGGTGCACTTCAGGTGCTTATGAGGAGCCAGCAGAGCTCAGGTAGAGCAGAGGAATGCCAGGGATGCCAGAGGAAAGTGAGAGGTGGTGTGAGGCAGGTCACACAGCTGTGAGCTTGCCAATCCTGCAAACTGCCTGATCCACCCTGCCCTACACACCATCCTACAGCATGCTATGTCCTGCACCAGAGCCCAAAAAAAGCACATTTGCTGCTGCTGATCAGCCCTGTGTCTTTGCTGCAGGTTACTACTTCACAGGGGATGGTGCTTACAGGAGCCAGAAGGGCTATTACCAGATAACAGGGCGCATGGATGATATCATCAACATAAGTGGACACAGGCTGGGCACGGCAGAAATAGAAGATGCAATGGTAAGTTCCAGGCAGGTTCCTTGACAGAGCGTATCTGTGGGGTAGGGTGATCCTTGCAAAGCAGCTTTGTCTCTTGCCTTCAAACCCCTGCACAATGATCAGCCAAGGTACAAGAGGAAACAGCTCCCTTATCAAGAAGAGCACAAATGAGCAAGTGAGGGGAGCCACACTATGGGCAGTCCCTGCAATTGAGCTGTCACAGCTGTTTCCTCTCAGTGGTGTTGAGCTGTTGCAGTTGGTGTTTTGGATGCTGGTGGACACTCTGTTAAGTGTCTCTCCTATTTCTTCCTTCCCCTCTGCTAACACTTGACCCCTCTGTGGTTCCTGCTTATCTGAACTGAGTATGCCTGAGAATTCAGCAGTGTTAAACATAAAGCAACCTTGATTTATGTCAGCTGTAAAGCTAGCCTGTCATTTTGAGAGAAAACAATATTATCTCTGGGAATTTAAAACAAAAAGTCCTCAGAGTGTTTATATTTAAAGCTTGACCTGTTTATTTATGTTGTGTGCCTTGGGTGCAAATGGCACTTAAATGTAATATCTGATGAGCCTAAGCTGTGTTCACATGGAACACAGGATCCTGCTTTATCTTCTGTGAGTGATTATTTTGTCTGAGCAAGTTTCTGATCACAGCTATAGGATCCAGTTCCTCTCACAATCTATGCATGTGTATGCACATGAAAAGCAAGTACATTTATGTGCCTAGATTGCTCTATGATGTTTACTTTCATATTTTAATCTAATTTAAGATAACATTATCCATTCTTTAGTGTGGGATGCAGAAAGTGGTTTCTTCTGGTCTGTGCACTTCTTACTGTAGAAGAATGTTAAATTAAACCCTGCAGTGCAACAGAAGTAATCATTGTTGTGCAGCAAAATAATAACAAAAATGCATTTGGGTTAGGGAATGAAGAAATCTGATTCTTTCTGCTTTCTGGTGAGCTTTGGGCACTTACCAACACAAGTCCAGTGTGGACTGTGATGTTGGCAACTTCACTTTTCCCTCTGCTGGCCACAGTTCTCTGTAGCACTGACCATTTCAAGACTGGTTTTGCTTGTTATTTGGCAATGGCCAGTCACCATTTGGGACCACAGTCATGCACAAAGAAAGAGAAAGAGGGTTTCCAGCTGTTGCAAATTCATCTTGGTATGCAGTGGGTTTAGCAGTGGATGTAGGAGTACTTATTGTTGTGTATAAAAGCAGGACTAGTACAGAACTGCTCCCTGAGACGTGGGCATGGCCATGGCCACCAGCTGACACTGCAGTGGGAAGTTGGTATCCAGCTTTCCTGTTGTGCTTTCAGCAGGATCTGTCATGGGGAGAGCAAGATACAGCAAGTTGTTTGTAGAGCAACTGGCATAAAATCTGTAGGGCTTGAAGCAGTTCTGATTTGTGTATTTTTGCTTGACTTTTTGTGAAGGCTGATCATCCTGATGTCCCTGAGACAGCTGTGGTTGGGTATCCGCACAAGATCAAAGGAGAAGGTATGTGAAAAGCAGTGTCCTGACATGACATCTGCATATACTTCCCTTAAATTCTGACCTAGGCTGCCTGTTAGGAGATTCTGAGGGAATGGGAGGACAATTACCTTAGGCTGACTGGCACTGCAGCCCCAAGAGACGGACAGCCATGAAAATAGCTACATGTTCCTAACCTGGGTGTTATTGATGTATATGATATAAAATCCTTTTATAGGATTTATAAAATACTTTTATAAGCTTGAGCTTAGAAATCCCCTTTGAACAGAATGGGAATAGCTGATTTACATGGGCCAACTTTTGATCCCAATAACACTTCGGTAATTTATGTTGACTTGTCATTGTCACTAAGATCAGTCCCTGATGGCAAGAAAAGACTGGGCCATCCTTTGAGGGCTGGAGTCTGACTTGCTTTTGTAAAAAAGGTCAATAGTTTTCTTTTCAGTCCCTAGATTGTGCATAGGAGTGATTTGAAACATTCCTTGGCTTTCAGATGAGCATCCTTGGACTTTCCAGACAGTATCTAATATGAGCTTTGTGGCTTCTGCTCATTGGTCTTCCAGGTGCCTTTGCTTTCATAGTGCTAAAGGAGCAGACACCTCGTGTAGACCATATCAAAGAAGAGCTGAAAGCCATAGTGGCTTCCAAGATAGCAAAGTATGCTGTGCCTGACCACATTCTGGTAAGTGAAAGACTGAAACTGATACCAGCAACAGGAAATGATCACATCAAGCAACCCTCACTGTCCTGCCTGCAGTGCTGCTGTTGTCCTGCTCTGGCAGAATAAAGAGGCAGGGAAACAGAACTGGCTGGAGGGATCCAGAGGGGCAGGTGCAGTGGTCTATCTGCATGTGAGAGAGGCGCTGAGAGGCAGGGACACTGCCCAGCTAGCTTGCAGTGATAATCAGCATCAACATCAGACCTTGAAGCACTGACAGTTTCTGTTGCACAACAGACCTGGCCCTGGAACCACGGATGAGCTCCAAGCTCTGTCTCACCTTTCAGCAGCTCCCTTTACATGTTAGGGGAGAGTTCACAAAGCTGCCCCTTAGCTGTCCCCCCAAGGTCTGCCTGCATCCATTTTTCTCTTCTTGGAGGCAGTGACCAGATGCTTCTTTGAGGGGGCCCTGCTTTAGCCATATGCATGTAAGGTGGACGCCAAGGCACAAGCAACAGAATACAAAAGGAGCAGGCAAGAGTAGCTCCTTCAACTTGAAACAGCCCAGGATATCCTCAGTGGATTGGAGAAGCTTCCAGAACCTGCAGGTGTGCAGGGGGATGCTTCCATTTCCCTGTGTTTTAGGGTAGTACAGCAGAGAAGTCCTCTAACTTTCTTTGTATGTCAGTTAATGCTACAGAATTTTGTAGCCTACTGGCTTGATTATGTAACAATATGTGAAACCTGTTGGTGTCTCTGCTCAGTGTCTGAGAACTCTTCATCAGGTTCACATTTATGATAAAGCCTTTGAATTTGCTGTAAGTCCTTCCCAGGAGGCATAGCCAAGGCATTTAAGATGAGAAATATCAGCAGACAGGAGATATCCCTAGAGTAGGAGACCCTGCAGCTGGTGTGCAAGATCGTATTACTTTATATTCCTGTCCTGTAAAGCTGAAAATATATTTCTGTCTGTTCTGGTAATGCGTTGAGATTTGTGTCACCATTGGTGCCTAAGTTTTCATGTGTAATTAGATTTTAATAGTTATCAGCATTTTCAGGACCTGATGCCTAAAAGAGCTGTGTCCTGCAGCACTCAGTCTGGACATGGCAATAGGGAGCAAAGACCCTTTAAAATAAGAATAAAATGTATAGCTAGTGACACTCCTTTACTTGGACATAATGTAGTGTGCTCCATGATCTGTTTCCCAGGAGCCTCAAAGGAGCTGTGGCCATGAAATAGTGTGCCAGGCTTAGGATAGTCCAGCCGGATTTCCTTGTGGTTTCCAACAGGACTCAAGTTCTATTCAAGGTGCATCCTTCCCTTCTTTGCAGGTGGTAAAGCGCCTTCCCAAAACCCGATCAGGGAAGATCATGAGAAGGCTGCTGAGGAAAGTAGTCACTGAACAATCAAGCAACATGGGAGATGTCACCACACTTGATGATCCAAGTGTTGTCAAGGAGATACTGGATGCTTACCAGAAATACAAGGAGAAGAGTTCCTCATAACAGGCGGCTCTGGAATTTCTCTCCTTTGGAAATGTGGAAGGTCTCAAAATAACCAGGCAAACAGCACAGTTAACTCTCTTGGTGTTAAAAAAAAAACCTGTTTACTTCTAGGGGAACAAGATTTTCCACTCCACAACGTTTTTTGAGATGGCATAGGTCTAGGAGCAGTCTGCAGTTTTCCACCGTCAGTGAACTCCTTTTCCTTGTGCTCAGGGCTGTTGTGGAGCAGCTGTTGGAGGTTTCCATGAGCTATGCTGAAATTTAACATGAGCTGAAGCAAGATGCAGATGTTAATGCTCCTATTTTTAATGTTCCTGTACAGGGAAATGTTTTTTATACAGTACTTCTTGCTGTTTTAAAAGAAGCCCTGGAAAACACTTCTTCAGTTTTATCTTCAGCTTGGATATCTGAGTCCAAGCATTTCACTGCAACTGTGGTGCCTTTTCAGCAATTCTGGGTATTCTAGGAGATGTTTCATATGCATTACTAGGGCCATGAGAAGGACATGGTTAATCTGATAATTCTTCCTTGACTTCACCTATTATTCTAATATCTCATTTTGCTTTCCTCATATGGATTTGTTCCTGCCACCATGTGTCCTGGGACTTCCCAGAGATGATCAGAGAGCCTGTGGCCCTTCATGTCTCACCCAGGTGACCCAGCACCAGCACTTACAGCTGCAAAAAGGAGCCACGAAGCCCACGACTGGACTTCCTACATGTCCTCAGTGCATTGCTGCCAAGCTGATTTACCAAAGAGTTAAGTGGGTACCCACAAACTGCACAGTCCATAAAAAAGTGCCTCTTAGATGCCTTGTGACAGCAACACTCAAGACCAGCAACCTCAGAATAGCAGGGAAGAACAGCCTTTGTCTTTCCTATGCTTTCCGAATTGCAATTAATGTAGTCAGTGTTTTATTTCTTGATTCATTTTATAATGAACACATTTCATTTGAAGCACTTCTTATATTTGAGCTGTACAAAAGAATTTGTAGGGCTACTTATTCCTGAGTTTAATTGGAGCAACACTGCTTTTTCCTGGGTGACTATGTACTGGAAAGACAATTTGTGCACCTAACTGCACGCAGTAAAAGCAGGAGGGAAATGGGTAGGTGATCTGTAGGACTGGGAAAGGCATGGGGAGATTTTTGGCCAGCAGAGATTCTGGTACCACAATGGGAAGCAAGCTTCTTGAAGTGTGATATATTTCAAAAACAGGTGTGTTGTCTTAGATCCCAGAGTTCCTCCTAAAAAATTATTTCAAGTGTCTATAGGGACTGAAGAGTACAGTAAGGAATACCATGCTTTGTTAAATATCCCATCCTTCTGGCTGAAATGCATTTTTACATAAGATGACTCCCTGTGAACTTTCTGGGAAGTTGAAGATTAGAAGATTTTGAAGGATGTTAATATTTTGGGAGATAGACCCTCTGTTATTGCCACTCTAATAGGAAAAAAACTCAGCTTGTTTCTCTAATTTTCAAGTGGGAAGCAGACAAGAGTTAATGTTTTTGACAGAAAAAGTACACTCAGTTGTTTAAACAAGTCATCTCCATGCAGTCTGAAATAACAGTGTGGAGGAAGAAAAAGTACTTTTGAATAAGATTACACACTTTGCTTTTAATCAAGAAATAATTTCTAATATTATGGACATAGCATTTCCTTATCTTTTTGACCTGAAATTTCCCTGTGTGTTGTCCCAGTGGTCACAGACCCATGGTTTAATTCATCTGAGCTGTCTCACAAACACTGTCTGTGTGAGGAGCAATGTGCTTTGGTGCATTGGGGCATTTGTCATCCAAATCCTCTGCTCAGGGAAAATGAGAGATGGGTGTTCTCCTTCATCTGCATCCCTGTTGTCTCAGCTTGCATGGGCTTAGGTACCATGGCTGCCAGGGAAGTTCCAGGCTGACTAGGAAGCTGCAGAAGATCAATAAATTTCACAGCTGTTCCAGCTGTGGTGCAGACAGAAAGTTGTGGATGCTCCATCCCTGAAAATGTTGAAGGACAGGTTGGATGGGGTTCTGAGCAACCTGATCTAGTGGAAGGTGTCCCTGCCCATGGCAGGGGGGGTTTAATTAGCTGATCCTTGAGGTCCTTCCCACACAAACATAATTTCCACTGCTGAGCTGTGGTGTTGGTGATGTGCATCTGCTCAGAGTCCCCCTTGGGATATTCCAAGTGCTGCCCATATGGTGTTCTGCAGTGGATACAGCTTGTGCTGGGCAGCCTCAGTCTCAGTAAAACTGCACTTCTGCAAGTGTCGCAGCATTGGCTCTTGGAGATGACAACCTGTGCCCAGCCCATGCAATAGCACCCTGAGTCTGGCAAAAACAGAGCTAGGCAGGGCTTGAAAAGAGCACTTCCATTGAAAAGAAGGATACTGTGCTTTACTGCGTAGGCAACTCATGAAAAGTTAAGTTGAAATTGAAATTTTACACATTCCTTCCAGAGTCTAAAGTTTCCATCCAGATAAGTCCCCATTTCTTCTTTCTACCCACTGTCTCTGCTAACAGCAGCAGCTGCCTCTTCACTACAAGCTTGAGTTGAGCTTTGCGTTTTCATCAACAACAGCACTGGTGTGTGGTCATAGTGCTTTCTACTTCATGTGCAGCAAGCTTGTGGCTCAGGGAGGGATTCAGCCACAGAATTGGTACTGGTTTCCTCAGTGCCTGAAATGCCAGGAAGGAAGAAGTTTCTGAAGTACCCCAGGGCTGCAAGGCTCTTGAGACAAGCTGATGTTCATCAATCAGTGGTCAGATATCAGTGGGATCGTGAGACAAACTTGGGGGCAATTTCTTCATTTAGAAAAGCAGAGCTATTGAATTCTTCTAAACCTTTGTGTGTTCATGAGTGATGTATGGATTGTTTGTCAGATTGCCTTTGTAGCTTCATTAAAGAGATCCAAAGTCAATTTTACCTGTTGCCATTTATTGCAAAGGACCAGTATGCTTTTGTTTCCCCACTCAGTTTTGCCAGTAAGACCTCGTCATGGTGCTTTTCCCCCCCAAGTAGACATAGACCATGATTTTTCCAATTCTATAGAGGGAAAGTTCCATCTGTCTAGAAGTGTACTTTGTACAGTCTAATATTAAGCCTTTAATTGAATTTTGTTTACTTGTAATTATGCTTTAAACACATTTTTTTGTCTTTGAACCAATACCAGTGTCTTCAGTGATATCTGTATTCGTGTATTCAGTAAAGGAAATAAGTGTGATGGGTTGGCTTTCCACTGTAGGTGTTGAACCTTCTATCCTCTACAGGGTCTGACACTTTCTCAGTTCTCTGAACTGTCAAAGGAAGGGAAAGGAGTTAGAGATCAGGATGAACTGTGATCCAAATTGCTGTTTTGCTTTGTTCCTTTTCTCTAAACAGTAGCTCACAGGAAATTAGCTAATGTCAGAAAAAAAATGGCAAAGTTGAAGAACATTTGGATGTCAGTAAGATGCACATATCGTATAAATCCTAAGATCCTGCTGCTTTATACTTTTTCCTGTGTGATGCAAGCAGAGAATAATGAGTGGGAATATTTAATTATCATTAGTTTATATGGATAGTTCAGCTCCTTGCTTTGTGCACACCTTGCACAAGAGGAAAAGAAGTGAAAGCAGGGTGTGTGGGGGCAACATGAGAGACAGCACTATGTACAAAGTGCATAGCTGATCTAGAGTTAAACAGATGAGAAGGAATTTGTGTCCTTGGATCATTTGTAAGTGACACAAAACACATCCTCTGCAGGGTGTCTTGTCCTTTGAGAAGTGAGAAAGCCTGCGTTTCACCCTCTGCCTATCATGTGGATAAAACAATAGGTATAATGAGGGACAGACACCATTAGCTATCTACCTCCAGCAGCTGCTTTTGGAAAGCTTCCAGTGCCACTCGTAGCTCTTGCAACCCTCTGGCTAGTCACAGGTCTAGATAGAAATGCAGGTGTCCACTTTTGCCTCTTGATGCTGCAACTGCCCTGATGTATTTACTGATAATGTACTGGTAAAAATGGAGACTGTTTTCTGGTCTAACACAATTATATTTAAGGGCTGTCTCTGTGACCAGTTAAAGCCACAGAAACTGATTTCAGCAACAGGTTTCTGTTTTTAAATTACACAGGAAGAGATGATCCTTTTCCACCTTGAAAACAGACAGTTCTGGACAGGGAATTGTCTTCTGGCGGACTCTAGAGGCGAAGCACGTTTTCCGTGGTGGTGCCCCAGCCCTATTTTGTCTGGCATTGAAGGATCTGGGGACATAACCACCTTCTGCAGTGGAAATTATCATGGCTGCGCAATAATCACCAGCCTACAAACAGCGGCAATAAAATCTGCTGTGGCAGATCATTCTTACTCTTGCTTCTATTTCTCTACAACTATTATGAATCTGCCTTGACTGCCAGTATCTGAGCTGACAGGTTACTATGGCTTTTGAGTATGTGGGAGCTGAGAGAGTAGAACCCAGTGCTTTTTACTGTTCATCCTGTGCCTGGCATGCAGAAGACTCAAATTTCTTTTTATACTGATTGGATTTTGGGAACGCGATTTTACTTTTCACTGTGTTCCCAGAAATTACAAACTCACAGCACAATTGGGAGGGGTCATTGAATAGAGGTCCCAAGTTCCTGGGGTGAGCTGGTTGTTCAGGAAAGTGGATGTCCTTAATGATCAGTACTGCAAAACCTTCTTGCAGCTTTTTTTTTTTTTGCCTTTTGCCTGATTTCAGACAGAGCACAGAGAAAAGAAACTCCCTCTCCAGGCTAGAGACCCTCTTTGTTATTATGAATGGATGGTTTGATTTGTCTAATTAATCAAACAAAATTAAATGCAAACAAAGTTAAATTTATCAGCAATTTTTACTAGCAGCAATTGCATAAAAATGAATACAATTAAAGTATATTAGATACGTACATTTGAGTATATACAAAATTTGGCAGTGAGCTATCTAGTATAATTCAGGTTCAAGGCTGGAATACAGCATAAGCAAAACCGAGCAGGGGTACAGGTAGGGACCTTCCCTCTGTACCGAATCAATTAAGCTAAAATTCTCACTTCAATACTGCATGATAATACATATTAATATAGAATTTTCTGGAAAGCTCCTCCTAGTTTCTGTCCCTAAAATCTACATCGGTATGTTGTGTTGTTCATGCTTCACCGCTAGTTGGGGTCTCTCATCCTTTCGGGGTCTTATTTCCGATGAAGGCTCTAGGTCTTCCTCAAGGTCTTCTGCGTAACCTTACAGGTAACGCAAGTGCACTAAGCTTAAGGTTGTATAATTAAGGCAATGTTCCCACAACAAGCCTTATTCCAGTGTCCAATGCCTGGAATCATCCCAATTTGGCCCAATTCAAGGTCAAAACTTTATTTCTAGTTGCTGTTATCACACCTACATCCTTATTATCTCTACTCCCACCAAACATCCGGAGGATCTGTTTGTCCCTTTTTGTTTCCTTTTTGCTTTGTAACAATTGAGTACAATTGTTCTATTGATATAAAGCAACAATATTGCTAACATAATTACACTTTAATTAGCATAAATCATATTTATAACACCGTGGAAAGCCCACACATTTGTTACTCCACAAGATATCAGATAAGCTTTCCCAAATCCTTGGCAGCATGCAGCAGGGAAGCTCCCTTGTTCCAGCCAGCCCTTCTCTATTGAGGTGATCTTGCTAAAAAATATGGCTTTAAAAGTGAACAAAGCCGTGGTTCCTCAGAGCCGGGCCTGCCCGCTGCCCGGGGGGCTCCCCGGCGCCATCTTGAGGGCCCCAGGCCGCGGCCTCACCGTGCTCGGCCCAAGGCCGTGGAGCAGCCGATCAAAACGCAGAGAGCAGAGAAAGTGCCCTGGCATTCCAAGGCCA
>VRYO01002253.1:8819-69291 GCA_009812075.1 Sialia sialis
TTTCCTGCTGGGCCAAAGGTAGCCTTGGGGCCAGAGGCTTCTCTGTCCTGCCCATGCTGCTGTGCTGCAACCACACCGATGCTGCTGTGATGAGGTGTTGAAGTAAAGTTTCTGTGTTCACCATGAACCGTGCTTTCAGCCCTGCTCAGTGCACCCACAGGCTCACCGAGTCCCTGCTCTGCCTGTCCATCTGCTGTGCTGTTCACATTCATTCTTCAGCCTGGAGAGGGCTCCAGGGACACCTCGATGCCCATTCCAGTGCCTGAAGCGGGTGATGATAATGGGGGAGAGCAGCTTTGTGCATGGGCAGGTTGTGACAGGACAAGGAGGAATGGTTTAAATCTAGAGGAGGGGAGATTTGCATGAGGTGTTGGGATGGAGTTCTTACTCAGAGGATGGTGAGGCCCTGGCACATGAAGTGTTAAAGGCCAGGCTGGATGGGGCTTGGAGCAGCCTGGGATAATGGAAGGTGTCCCTGCCCATGGGAGGAGATAGAATGAGATGACCCCCTAATGTCCCTTCCAACCTAAACCATTCTAAAATTCTACAATTACAAGTTATAAAAAAAAATAATTTTGAAAATTTATTCTCTTTGTCATCATCAAAGTTCTCAAAATCTGAAGCTCCATAGGACAGCTGATTTCATCCATCATATCTGTATTTTATTACAGGGTGGATTTTCCTCTGGTGCTCTGTTCCTTGCAGTTGTTCATAAAAGGATCTTAGATTAAGAGACTAACTGTTAACAGACTAAGATTAACTGATGTAGGTCTATCACCACTAGTTGCCCTCATTTCTCCTGAGATCACTGTTAATCTTTTCTGAACAAATTTGAACTAGAGAATCTTCTTGTAATATTGTTTACTACATAACACAGGGCTCACAGGAGAACTCTGGAAAGCACGACACCCTTGAATAAATTTTTAAGTCCTTAAATATCCCAAGAAGGGAGAGAGGTGAAATTAAATAAGGACTTGTGCAAAAGCTGTAAAGGTTTTACATTAGCTTATGAAACTGCTTCTCATCACTATTACCATTCTGGGCACAGAGGACTTTGAGATGTGAAAAGATGTTCTTTGAGGACTGCAGTCATTTCCAATCATTACATCTACCACAAGACCTCAGCTACCCTAATGGAGCCTGTCTGCTCCTCTCCTTAAGAATTCTTCTTTAAAATTCTTCTTTAAGGATTTTGTAATATTCCTAAGCATTCCTTAACTCCTTATGCTGTCTCACATGTCCAGAATAACATTCTTCATTGGTCTCTAAGCTTTCCTTCTTCAAGACTAACACTGTGATTTTCCACTTGGTTCTCACACCTCTGTGACTGTTTCCTCCTTGACTCCATTTCAGAACCCTGGAGCAGAGAGTAAAGCTAAATTTTCCCAGCATGCCATAAACCCAGATTTCTTTGTCATTAAGAATACAGGCCAGCAAGCATGGGCTGAAATACATATGGATAAAAAGCAGGCAAAAGTGAGGGCCATTAAATACTTATAGAAATTATGGGGCTACTGTTTTCTACCAGCAGTCACCTGTCACAGGGAGGAACGCTACCCACCCTTCACACCAGCTTCATGCTGCACCTCCCAGCACCAAGGAGCACCACAGACACTGTCTGCCCATGCAGTGTTAATTTCAGCTGCCAAAAACTGTGGAAATTACTCCGCTGTGAATGCTATAATGGTTTCTATTGTGTCTGATTCCTGTGGTCTCCACAATCTCATACAGCTATATTTCTGATTAATAAGAACATGTAAGAAGAATAATGAACTTAGCATTTTGCTGGCTAAACAAGGCCAAGACAAATAATAGGCAATAAGGAATTTTTAAAATTCAAAGATGAACTTGCACGAGGTGGTTAGATAATCAGGTGTGTGCCTATGTTTATGTCATCTATGGTATTACCTGTACACAGTCATTTGCTCCTTACATTTAGCTACTTTACATTAGCATCCCTTGGCAGCTTTCCACAACGTTAGCAAGAGAAAATGTTTGCAAGAGAATATTTATGTTATTTATGTTTGCAAGAGAAAGACACAGACTCTGAAAGTTCAGGAGTTGAATCACTTCTAAGCAGCATAAGACAGCTAATTCCTTGCTGGAGAACTCACCTTGTTCATATCAAATGTGCGGAACATCTGCTCAATGTACTTATTGGCCTCTGGATCCAGCCCTCGAAGCCCAAAGAACTGCTTAAATTCATGCTCTGTCAGCTGTCCAGAAGGACACTCTGTCATGAATTTCTTGTACCAATGGTGGATCTCAACAGCCTGTAGATCATCCACTGTGGAGCTGCTGTTGTTTCCCATATGTGTCTGTGGTCAGAAGGATAATGCTACAGGAGCGATCCTTTTCCTCCCGTGGCTCTCACAGCACTGCTCCCATGCTCAACACCAATCTCAGTTATGTGAGGGATCTAACTTTCTGCAAGCCAATTATAAATGTTAATCTTCTTAGAGGCTGATCCACAAACCACAAAGTTTCAATGATACAGTCTTCTTAGAATGGAAAGGAGATGCAAGATAATCTAGCAAAGCACTGCTATTTTAGGAGCTAAAGCAGAAAGGGTGAGGAGGTTAAACAGACACTGGCATTGTGAGCTATACTGGTTTGGTAGACCGTCCTATTTTTAACCTTGATGTAGTTATACATGAAGACAAGAGGGAATGCCCACAAGAGGTGGGCTGTGAGGTTAAGTAAAGATCTGCACCCCTAAGTGGATTTGAAAGTCGGTTTTCTCAAACAGGCATGGTGAATAACAGAGTATGTAGGACCAGACAGAAGTTTCCCAGTACAAGAATGAGGTTATGTGGAGACAGGCTGGGAGAGCTGAGGGTGTTCAGCCTGGAGCAGGGAAGGCTCCGGAAAGACCTTATTGCAGCCCATCAGCATTTAGACGGAGCTTAGAAGAAGCACAGAAAAATATTTTTATGCCAAGAGCTGTAGTGCCGGAGTAAGGGAAAACACTGCTGATGTGCACGAGCGCAGGCTTGAACTGGACATCTTCGGAAGCTCTCAAAGACCGGTTGGAACGGGCTTGGAGCAACCCAGCCTAGTGGGACGTGCCTATGGCAAGGGGCTGGGAGTGGATCATCCTTAAAGGGACTTTCGGACCGAACCACCGGGCACCACTTCGGCCGCTGTCCGGCAGGGACTGAGGGGAGCCCCGCCCCCCGCGCGGCCACGCCCCCGAGGCCGTGCCCCCCTCGGGGACGCCCAGTCCGGGCCTCCGTCTTACCAATACCGCCTTCCCGGCTCGAAACGCCGCAACTGATTGGTTGCTGCCTTGTTATTGGGTGGGAGCCCAAAGTGTCCTCGGGATTGGTCACTTTGTGCCATGTTGCAGGACAACCATGTCGCCAAGACAGCTGCTCCGTCGCGATTGCTGGGCCGTCAAGTCTATCTTTCAACGTCAGTAACTGATTGGCTTTTCCACGCCTGTGGCGGGGCCCCGCCGGAGGCGGAAGTGGCGGCGGCACGTTCCGGTGCTGAGGTGGCGCGGTGGGAGCGGTTCGGCGGCAGTGGGGTCGGTGGGGGCTCCTCGGCAGGTTGGAGCCGCCCCTCAGTGCTAACCCCCCCTGCCATGCTGCAGGTCAGTGCCTTCCTCCCGCCTCCGGTGCGCACCGCGGATTCTGCCGGCCGGGCTCCTCTCGTGGTCATGCGGGGCCGGAACGGGTTCGCAGCCCCCTGGGTCCGGGCCGTAAGGGGCAGTGTCCCGGGGAGGACTTTGCGGCCGGAGGCATGCGGTAAATCTGCGGGGCTGCTGGGGCCCATCGGCGCTGCCCGCCACCGGAGCCCAGCACAGCGCTCCAGTGCTCCCCGTCCCTCCTGGTTTCTCTTGGAACCTCTCTGCACAGCGCGATAAGTTTGGCCCAGGGCTTGCGTACAGCAGCACAGCTTTTAATGCGTGTTTGATTTTACACGAAAGGAAATGCAAGGAATGATCTTCACTTATGTATAATAAACTTAGAATAAATTAGGGAAAAACATCATCAAGTCTTTCTTAACTGTGGCTGATACCTAGGAATAGAAATGCCCTGCTTACTGCAGACTGTGCAGACTGGCAGCAGGCTTAGAGGGTTTGGGTCAGGGATGAGTACTTCGGAGGAAAGGAGCCTCCTCCATCACTGCTGGTAGTTCCAGTGTTCAAAGTAAAGTCTCCCCTGCAAAAGTTCATTAGTCACAGGAATGCTGAGCAAAGGTAGAGGATGTAGGGGATCCTGGCCCGCATCCTGAGCACAGCGAGGTTCCTTGTGTTCTGCTGTTCATTACAGAGATGGGAATCCAGATGCCAGTGTGAGCCTGAGAGCACCAGTCTTGTCTCTGAGAGCACTGTTTGCTTTATTGGGGTGAGGCAGTGGAACACAGCATAACCTCTGGCCTTTTGTGTTTGTGAGAGAACTGGTTGTATAACACCAGGATATTCCTGCCACACTTCCTTGAGGCTAATGCACAGGACAGCCACCACCCTCTGTGCAGGCTATTGGCTCTGGGGCAGAATTTAAAGCCATGTTATGCTTGTTCTTGGATTTGTTCTCAGGGAAGGTTCAAAGAAAGCAGAGCCAGGTCCTTTCCAGTGGTATGTGGTGAGAGGATGAGAGGTTGTGAGCGTGAACTGAGACACAGGTGATTATCAGGAAATACTTCTTCCCTCTGTGCTTACTGAGCACTGCCACAGGTAGTCCAGGGAGGTTGTGAAGCCTCTATCCTTGTTAGTCCAGACGTGGCCTCACTAGTGCCCAGTAGAGAGAGGAAGGATCATGTTCCTCCTGACCACACTCCTAATGCTGCTGCTGCTGGCCGTTGTCATGAGTGCATTGATGGCTTAGGTGGGTTGTCCACCTCAATCTCCAGCCGCTCTCGGCCGTACTGCTTTCCAGGGGTGTGTTCCAAAGAATGCTGCCAAGAGCTGTGCCCCACCTACGCCTGTGTTTTCCCTGTTTCCTCTGCACAGACAGCAAACCTGTTGCTGTTAATAGAATTGTAGAATCCCTTTTGTTCCCCTTTCACATCCCTTGACATATGTGGCTGACCTGAGAGTATAAATTAAAAATTAATTCAAAAGACATGAATCTGTAAGACCTGAATTTAGGTTATTAAAGTCCACATCTGTGCCAATAGCTGCAGATGGTTCCTTTGTGTCTTTAAGAAGGCCAACTGTGAGTCAAACTTAGCAAGGCTTATTAGCTTGAGAGCATTATCAGGTTAATGTGGCCAACCTGGACAAAGGCCGAGGAATATTTTCTCAGTCCAGGTATGCATGCTTGAAATTGTAATGCCTGTAGCATGTGCTACAGGCCCGTGCAGATGCTAGGTTCTGCTTATTTTTCATATTTCTAATACCACTTCTAATAATTCATCCATGGTTCTCTCGGTCCCAGCCACATATTTTGCATTTGTGAATTTAAGAAGCTATGGCTGAATGCTCAGTTGGAAGATCAAATCCATCCTCTTCAAGTATTTGGAGACAAGTAGAGGCATCTGGTTGACTAACAGTCCTGGAGCGTACTGTGTAGGATGAAGGATGGGTTATTTCTTTATTATTGGATAATTTATTTTCCTCTTCTTTTTTTTTTTTTTTTTCACTTCTCTCTCCATCAAAAGTCTTGATTCATGCATCCTGTCAGTACTCAAGAGATAAAAAGGAATGGCAAGAAAGACCTGTGTGTGACTGCTCTACCTTGGAAACCTCTCTGCTGAATCAGCAGACCCATGAGCTCCTCAGAGCACAAAGCAGGTTAGTATTCACATGCTCTTTTATTGATGCTCTAATGTGCACTGTCATGTTTTCTACTTCTGCAAAACCAGTTAGCTTCTACAGAGAAGGAGTGTACTGCTCCTCTCCAGTGTCAATATTTTCACACGTTTAAGTGGGAATCCAAGACCAAAGGTTTGCTTAGTAAGACAAGGGAGGTCAGGAATTAGTGGATCTGTGTAGTAGCTTCAGGAGCTTCTCTGCTTCTGGTGAGACAGAGACCTCATATTAAAGGATTCCACTCGATGGAGATAATTTTGACAATGTAAACTTGATCTTATAGGTAGTGTAAGTTCCTACAAGCCTGCTCACCAGCTGCTGTAAAATTAGAGATCAGCATAAGGGAGCTTCTTCTTCATAGCACTGACTCTGGAACTGTATTCTGACTCTTGGTTTTGTTTTAGGCTCAAGATGCTGAGCCGTTTGTCAGGTTTAGCAAGTACTGTTTTACAAGAGCTGTCTGGGGAAGATGGAGATGCAGCGACTGAACCATCTATTGCTGTAAGTACAGTGTTGTCTAAAGACTTTCGGATCTTATTGACAATTGGTTTGGGGAGCATAGTTCATTAGACTGCTGTGAGAACTGTCTCCTGCTTCTTCCTTGATGAGAACTAGACTGAGCTGTCATTCCACTCTGGTTTTCTTCTACGTCTCACCTCCTAAGTCAGCATTTCTGTTGGGCAGACCAGAATCTCCTCTGTTTCCACGTCTCAAGGTGATCCTAAGAAACAAACTAGAATTAGGGTGAGGAAAGACTTTTAGGAATACCAGTGATTGTGTTTAGCAGAAGGAGAAGCTCTGCTTGGTTGGGTGACAGTGCAAGCCTTCATCTCTGTGCTGCCCGTTAGTATTGAGACAGTGGATAGTGTGTGAGGGGGCCTCTCGTTTCAGATTTGCTCATATGGTGTTCAGCAAGATACTCTTTATTTTTGTGTGTTGGCTTGCAAGTTCTCTGAGCTTTCCTTCTTGGTTTCATCTAACGGTGTATTTCTACAGGCTCCATGAAATGCCTGCGGGGATCAGAGTGCAGTATTGAGGACTGGAGCTGAAAATATCACATGAATGCTCTGCTGCAGGCTTTTTATGTTTGTTTTTTCCTTCAGAACACTCGTTTTGTTGTTTCAGGTAGAAACTTTGCAGTCAGAAACAGAAAGCATGGAGGAGGCACCTGAGGAGCTGTTGGAGCGCCTTGCCCAAACAGAAAAGCTGGTTGTTCAGCTGAAGAATTTGATTCGAGAAAAGGATGCCCTGCTCCAGGAAAAAGAAACTCTATTCAAGGTACCATTTCTTTCTCCTGGGACCAAGAGTAAAATGCTGATTCAGTTTTCTGTGCAAGCCAGTCTCTGGTTTCTTTTGGACATGAGATACCTGCATGACGAAAGGCATCAATTCCAGAGAATTATTGGAATTCGAAGAACAGACCTTAACCCTGGAGATGCAGGATATTTTCTGTTAGTTTGATTGGGTTAATTTAGTCTAGAGTGGATAAGTTACATCCAAGTTAGACAGCATTTTGTCTCAGAGCTTTTTGAGGCCCGTGTGGATTCCCAGTGACTCTTAATAAATACTAATACCTTGTGTGAGGTTGTTCTTTCCCTGCTCCAGAGTGTTTGACACAGGATTAGTCCGTGCTGCTCTCATCCACTAGTCCAAAGGTTTTATGACACATTCCCAAAGGTACATGTTGCCTACTGTGAGGCGTGGTGGGAGAGTGGTTACTTGAGATGGTTTGACTTCCACTGCTGTATGCAGTGCCTCAGAACTGAGTTTGTGTTCCCTTCTGCGTGAAGTCCCTGAGTGCTCTGTCTCTTGAAGAAGTGCTGGGGTAGAAGCTGCAGTTTTGGTCTGTGTAGTGTTTCAGAACAGATTTGTTTTGCAGACGTGTTTTAAACAGTGCTGTTAGTGGGGAGGCAGGGTTAAACAGAACGTGGCAGACTGACAAGCTGTGTAGCTGTTTCAAACTGGTGCTTCTTGGGTGACAGCACTGGAGTCTGAGGTGCAGTCAGTTTGTGTCCTTGTCTTACAGAAGGAGCGAGAGGCTGCGGATGCGAAGCTGATGAAGCTTAAACTTCAAGCCAAAGCCAAACTGGCCTCTCTGAACAAACGCATCGAGGAGCTGACACAGAAAGGATCAGCACTGCCTACGCAGGCCGTAGCAGATGGGCTGGAGTATCCCAAGGTTGGGAGAACGGGGCTGCTTCAAGGATGTACTTCTGTTGATAACCTGGTACTGCCTGATGTGAGGCAGCGGGGCCTGTTTGTTTTGTTAGGATTTTCATAGTTCAGCAAGGATGTCTGCCTGTGCTGTAGGAAGCCTATCATCTCTCCAACTTCCTTGTACTGCAGATGCCCTTGGAGTGCTCAGCTTGATCTCCCCAAGGGCAGGGGCTAGTTTCCCTTTGCATAACATTGGTAATCCATTGTAGACAAACTCTTTCCTGCAGAAACTGTGTCTATCTGAGCTATGAGTTTCAAAATGTTACCTGTCTTGTCAGTACAGGAAAGGTTAGCTGGAGTACAAAAGCAAAGAGGTAAGGAGATCATTGAAACTGGAAGGCAGTAACTTAAATATAAAAAAATAAATATATGTATTTTCCAGTCATGTAGCTTCCTGAGTCATCATAAAGTTTTATGATGAGGGAAAAGTGTTCTCTATGAAGACATTGAAGAGGCAGTTAGCTACTAACTAGAAGCTCGCATTGGAGCTAGTAATTTTTGAAAACTTGACTATGTGATCAGCAGAACAACGTTTTCTTTAAAAAGCTGATATTATGGAAGAGAAGTGGGATAGAAGTCCAAAATGGTTTCCAGACCTCAGATGATGTCCATTAAACCAGGCCACATAAAGGTTATTTCCCATATTGAAAAAGTATTACAAGAAACAATAAAAGGTGCATATGAGAGCTGTCAGATGAGAGGCAACTGCTAATGAAATACGGATCAGTTCTATGACTTGTTTTTGATTGAGAGCATCATAATGTCATAGAAATGTGCTTCTGTAATTCCCAATACCAGCTTGAGAATCTTTCTCAATGCAAAGCACCATCTGGTTTCATACATGAGGAATGGGATGATCTCAGGGACTGACATAATAGAAAAATTTACCCAGTGCACAGTCAAGCATTTCTGGTGTTGTGACACCACATACTGCAAGGCCATGAACAGCATTCCTTGGCTGCAGGGGCCAGTGGAGACCACAGGGGCTGTCCAGCTGTGTCACTGACATTGCTGTCCTGGTGCTGAGGCTCCTTTTTAGCTTGTCTGTATGCAGCATGTGTGTGTAACATCCATGTGATGTGACAGGGCTTTGTGTAGACTTGCTGTTCAGGACTGGTGAGTGTTCTTGCTTCAAAATTCAAATTTATCTGTCGAACAAGGCAAAATGAAAGAAAGCTGATCATCAGTTAATTGGTGCAATTTAGATTTTAGAGGCCTTTTATACACACTGTTCTTGCTGTTCTACTGAGCGCGGCAAGGCCTCGTGTGGAGTGCTGTCATGTCCTACTTGAAATCAGGAAAGAGAAATTCTGAGAGCAGCAAGAGTCTTTCTGTTCCCTTGGTTCCCTGCACTTGGTTTTTAGTTAACCAAAGTCAGAGAGGAAATGTCATTTCCTTCCACAATTGTATGAGCATCAAGAAGATAGGAGAACTCCTAAAGGATAATGCAGGTGAATGGATGAATGTAAGTTAGCCATTAAGAAAAAATGGCCTTCTAATTAGAGGAATGAAGGTTTGAGACCATCTCTGGTGGACATGATATGGACAGCCTTACTTGGTTTGGGTCAGAGCACAGTTTGAGTGAAATTATGTTAGGTCAGTTACCTGCAGTATTATTTGACCCAGAAAGCACTACCTTCTTTCTCACAAGGTTAGACCTACTGAGAAGATACAGATCCTTCATTTACACTTAATTCTGCAAGTAGATACCATCCTGAGTAATGGGGGTATTTCCTAGACAGTTACCCTGCCATTTGAAGGTGACAATTCTAGGTTAGAGTTGCACGTTGTGCTGAAGTATTGAATATTAGCAAAGGGCTGGTTTTTTCCTCCTTGTGATGTGGGCGCTCTGCGAAGGATGTATTTTAAATACCTGAGTAATTCTATTACTTCCTGGACTTGTAGCAGATTCTTATTTTGAGAAGAATGGAAATACCAGCTTATCTCTTTCTATCAGATAGTATTCGCATACAGAACAATTGAGGCTCCTCTCAAACTTTTGAAGTGGGTAAACATAAATTATGTTCAGATATAAAAGCTTATACATTTTGGAAAAACATAATATTTAAAGGCTGGAGCTCTGAGTACTTTGTGGCTGCTGCTGTCCTCATTGGAGGCATTCTGTGTAATGGTCAGTGTAAGAGGCTTTTCCAAATCCCACTGTAAATATCAATCCTGAGAGCTAATTGCAAGTAAGCAAACTAATCCGCCTGTCCTCCCCCCTTGCAGCTCCTCTGCCCCAGTCTTATAAGTTATGTATATCCCTGGCTTCTTAGAGCTTCCTGCATTTCTGTTCTTTATTTTTCTGCTCTGTTTCTAAATTTAAGTGCAATCAAAGCTTCCTTATCCGTTCTGCTTCCTGCCAGTGACCTTCTCTATACATTAAACATCTTTTGAGGAACAAGTAGTCCCTTACTCTTATTACACTGATTTATAAGTACTTTTAAAAGCCCTCACAATATTTTCAGAATGAGTTTAAAGACATGTAGAATTCTGGTGTTATTGATGGTATTTGACCCAATACCTTACACAAATAAAATGGAAGATGTATTTTTATATATATTCATTACAAAATACCCAGCACTGAGTGCTCACAGTAGCTGGAAGTGCTGAGATGAGGATGTAGAGCGTATTTGTCTGCTCAGGGGCAGTGGTGAGGGACCTGCCCTCACCCAGGTGGAGAGACAGAGAAGAATGCAGGTGTAGTGTGCTGGCTTGTCTCAGTAGACACAGCCTAAGCATGTTTCATGTGAAATGTTTACGTTTCTTGGTCATAAACAGAGGATTCAAGTGCTTCAGAGTGGAGTAGAAGTGATAATTGTTTTTCTGTTCCCTTTGTTTGTACCTAATAAGTTGATTGCTATTAATCCTGTAATCTAATTAGATTTCCATGGACATTTTCTGTAGTCTGGAATGTCTTCCCCTTTGTCACATGGAGATTATTTTTCTAAAGCTAATTTAACAATGTTTTTATTTCTGCTATTAGAGAAATTTGTGATGCTAAAATGCCTCAAAAATCAGTGTAGTCCTATAATAAATAATGTATTTAATATCTAATTTGCTTTAGTTTATATAGTGAGCAGTCATGGACTGTTAGCCCTTCCAAGTGGTTTGATGCTTCCCAATTAAAGGCATCTTGTGCCTATCTACACAGAAATAGGGAAAATAATTACTTAACATAACAACTTTGTTTAAAGAAACAAAAGGAATGTAAACTCAATAAATGAAGCAATGTAGTAAAAATAAGCATCTGGTTAGGAGTCAAGAGTGATGTAGCATTTTACTGCATTTTTAAAAATTAATTAATTAATTAAATTTATTAAGCAGTAATAATGATAAGTTTACTTTCTTCTGTTTCTGTTCTTCCCACTTTTTTCCTCTTGCAATGTCAGGAAAATGAAAATACAAGTGAAGGGCGCAGAGAGGAAGTGGAAGTTCTGAAAGAGCAGCTCAGGGAGCAAGAGGAGACTGTTCAGGACCTGAAGAAACAGCTGGCTGTAGCCAAAGGGAATCTGAAAGATGCTGAAATCAAGTATGCAGCACAGGTACAGAAGGTTTTTTCTATTCATCAGTCTGTGTTTCCCACCTTACTGCTTAGACTATTCTGTCATACCAGTATGATAGAACAGAACAATGCTTACACAGCTGCTCTCCAACTCCCTTACCTCGCTTTTTTCAGTTTTGTTCCTCCTCAAATCACTTAGGTCCATCAATGTCCCTGCCTTTGGCTTCTCCTCTAAACTGTGGCTTATGTTTTCAGCTGAGTTCCCTGCAGGAAGTGATTCAGGAGAAGGAAGCTCTCCTGGAAGAGCATGTGCACCAGCATCAAGCTGAATTGCTCAAGATGGTTGTCCAGTCAGATATGGAAGTAGAGATGCAACAGGTATCTTTAATATAATAATCATATCATGGGAGGAGGAAGGAAAAGGACTTTTACCAGAAGATACCCTGAAAGAGCAGTTCTCTTTAAAGTAACTCAGAAGGGATAAGAAGAAAGATGCTGTGGTTGTTTGGAGATTTTGGAATGCTAGTTGGGACTTTGAGTCATAGCTTCAGTCTGCTGGTTTGCTATCAGTTGAAGAGAAACAGCAATTGAAAAAAGTTCAATATTATATAAAAGTTCAATATTCAATATATTATTGTCTCCAGTTACCTATTCATGAAGCAAAATAAGCTCCTCCTTCTGCACCAGGGCACCGGTATAGGTGTCAACAAAAAAGAATTAATTCAGGCTATCAAAGTAACTGTGTTTCAAAATAGGAGGTGTATTGATGAAACCTGGGAATCTAAATTGACATTGGTCTCCCCAATGCTGGAATTGCCTTGTCTCTCTCACAGAACCTGGGCACACTCCAGAGAAAGCTCGAGGAGCAGGAAGCAGCTCTGTTAGGACAAACTCAGGTGGTAGAACTGCTGCAGCAGGAGTTACACACTGCTGAGAAACAAAACCAGGTACCTGGTCATGCTTTTTATTTCTTTACTCTGTGTGTGTGTGTGTATGGTGGATAGGGCCTTTGTCAGTAGCTCAGAAGTTAGCAGATCAGGTTTTTTTGGCACCAGCTTTCCATCATGAAATCAGCTGAGGCCGCCCTCCCTGGCTCAGGTGCTAGAGCTGCAGGTCTGTACAGCCAGCCAGTGGGTGCTGCAGCTGCCAGCTCTAGTGACCCAGGTTCTGAGCGGGTGGACATGGTCTACATCTATCCATACCCATACTGCTGGCTATACTTTCAAAGCCAAATGCACAAACCTTTGCCAAAAGCAGAAGTGCCTAACACAGTGCTGCTGAAGCCTCAGTGTTTCTGGGCTGCAGCGTCCAGGCCAGATCAGAGCAGAAGCAGCTGTTCTTTGGTGTGTCTTGCTGGCATATGCATGCATGGTGACACAACTCGTGGAGTGGGATTGGCTCTCACTTCATCAGTTTGGAGTGTGAAGAGGATGAGAACGAGTCTGTGCATATATGACTATACAGACCTGTGCTCCTTGAAACAGGATTAAGAACACAGCCTCTTAAAAGGTTGGTTTGTAGATGGAGGATGAGTGTTTTTTCGTTTTTCAAATATCCGACTTTTGAAAATTCTCCATGCCTTTAGAAGAGACTTACACTGAATCTATCTCATGCTTGTAGGCTGCATGATCTCCAGCCAGTCTAATGCTGAACCTCACTTTGATAATTTTTACACACTTGTGCCCCACATATTTTCTTTTGCTCTGTGTCCCAGCCAGGCACAATGATGTGTTCTCTTACTGCTGTGGAGAGGTAAAGAACCTCAGTGAGCTGACTTGTACTCACTGCTGATTGCAGTGCTCAGCAGGGTGTATCATGGGGTCGTGCATGGATATCTTCATGACATGGTTGTTGGCTTCTCCTCTGTGTCACTGACTTCCCTCATACATTCTGTGGTCTGAAGGAGACCTGGTGTAGGTACAAACTTGAGGCCACGTGGCTGAAACACACCCATAAAGTAAAAGGAGCTCCTTATCAGATTGCTCCTGATATTTGCTAGGAAGGAGTTTGACAACAGGAGTTTGGGCAAGTATAAATCTCTGTTTGACCAGAGCCTTCTGACATCTTTCTTAAAGCCCCCCGAAGCCCTCTGTTACCTCCAGATTCATGTTTCAATATTCCCATTTCATATACACACTTTTGCTCTGTTTTTTTTTTAATTCTACTCTGTAATTGTTGCGTTCTCCCTCATTTGTTGTAGCTCTTCCTCCCCTTTTTGGGAAATTTGCTTTCTTCTAAAAGACAACTCCTGGCCACTGTTCTATTGCTTCTTTCTTCTAAATTCTCCCCTTCTAAATAATGACTTACCTTTTCTTTACCATAACAACAAGGAGTTATTTCTCTCAGCATTGCTTTCTTGCAGTTTCCAAATAGTTGGACAGTTTCTTTCTAACAAATTGAAATTTCTGATATTTCTGTTACTCAGGTATTTTGAAAGGATTTAATGAAAATCTTAAAATATAATTCAGGTACTTTTCTTGGTCAAGGTATTTAACTACTTGAGAGAGAAATAAATTCCTCTATCATTTTACAGACGCTCCGAGATCAGTGCCACAAGATGGAAGTGGAACTAAGCTCCATGAGGGATGTGCTAGATGCAGAGAGACGAGGCTCTCAGGATCTCAGGGAGAAGATGGAGCTGGAACTCGCTGAGAGGAAGCTGTGTTCCCATCGCCTGCAGGAGGAGATGCAGCATCTCTCAGAAGAGCTGGACGAGGCAAGAAGAGCACAAGCTGAACTGGAGGTGAAGTATAAAGGCCTGGAAGAGGAACACAGGCTGGAGGTAGAAGAGAAGAAGCGGCTGCTCAGTTGTCTCGCAGTGACTGAACAAGAGCTGCAAGGTGGCCGTGGAGCTGAGGAGGAGCAGCTGGAGCAGGACACTGGCCAGCCCTTGGTGCCATCTGTGGAAAGTGGAGCTACAGCACAGAGACCCCTGGGTGAGCAAGCATGGCAGTGAGGTGGAGTAGGGGCCTGGGTATCTCTGGGTTGCCTTCTCTTTGGCTTTGTTTTTATTACAGCTCATAAAATGGCTTGATGTAACAATTCCTGATTGCACAGGGCCATAGGAGTGCTGGTGCTGCCTCAGACTAGTTCAATCCCACCATTCTGTCTTTGGCAGCTGCAAGAGAACCAGAAGTGTGGGGCACACATGGTGCTTTGCTTGTGTACTGTCCCAGCCTCTTGTCTTTTGGGGTTTGTGGATTTCTTGAGTTGGATGTATTTTTTAGTTGATTTTATTGATTTGTTGGATTTTTTCCATCAACTTATGTAATTCCTTTTTAGGTGTGCCATATTCTTCAGTCTGAATTTCTACTGAAATTATTAGTAAAACAACCAAGAAAAGCAAACTACCATTTTCTTTATAGACCTGTGTTAGAAATAATGACATTGATCGTGCCTCAAGCTCTTATTTCAAATTGATTTTCTTCCAACTTCTTTATGGCCCAAAGTTGAAGCAATCACCAAGCGATAAGGGATTTCATGAACTGTTGTGCATGTGTGTAAAATGAATGTAGTTGGGCAAAAAAGACAAGAACAGACCTTGACTCCCCTTTTTCCCCTCTTTCAGATGAACTTCTTCAGAAACCTGAAGAATTTATCAGCTGTCAGGATGAGCTGAAATCCCAGCCACAAGTGCAGCTCTCTGAACTGGAGCAGCAGGTTTGATATTTTCAAATGATTCTCATTAATTTTTCTGGTATATTTAGGAACCGAAGCCAAATTAAATGTCTAGAATTCTTTTTTTTATCATGCATTGCTTGAGAAAGACTTTTGTTAGTTCTCTCAGCTGATGGGTAGGCCTGTTATTACTACAGAAGTCTGGAAAGAAGTAGAAGTTGAGTAATTTAAAAGTTGGCAGTTGATTTTGTTTTTTTAAAGTTAACCAAACGATCAAAGACTAATATGTATTTATAAATGGCATTAAAGTTTGTCTTTCTCTCCTCTATCCTGTTTAAAAAGGATGAATCAACTTCACAGGAAAAAACAGTAGATCAAGAAGACCAGAATGAGACTTCATTCCTACCCACAGAAAACTTGGAGAGGCAGAAGACAGAAGGTGGTATGATTACCTTGCCTATTTTAATATTCTTAATATACTTAAGAATCGTTCTAGAATTGGTTTCTACAAAGTAAGATGTAGCTGAAGTGGTAGCTTTCCCCAGTACAAAATGATGGCAGTCTGCAGGTGGTACTTCTGGGGGCTGTTTTTGATAGCTTTTGCTGGAACTGCAGGGACCCATATGTATGCCATATATAAAAAAACCCAGACAATGACATTGGTTTTGAATGTCTGGTCACAGAGACTGGTAGCAGCAATATCACAGCTCTATCAGAATTATGCTATAAAACAATGGGCTTCTTCATGTGTTTACTTCAGGGTCTGGTGCACTATGGCAGTAGGCTGTTTTGATTTTTGAGAAATAGATTTGTTTTGCTTCCTGTCATTCTAAGATAGAACCTCTTTTTAAGAATCCTGGTGGGGGAATAAACACCAATAAATGAGATTTCTCCTTTTTGTGCTGTGAATTTGTCAGTCTTAATTAAAATGGCATGCCTAGAACTGCCCACTGTAATCCATTTCTAACTTGGATAGAATGAAATAAGGATTTATAGTTACCTTATACTTTGCAATTTCTGATGCTTTTCAAGCAGACCTCAACAAATGCCTTCAAATTTCAAGGTGTGGTTGTTTGAAATATAAAGATTCTTGAAGTCCTTGTACAGTCTTCATTTCCATGGGTTTAGCAGTGCATTAGACCAGAATATCTGTAACTGTCTTCACATCCATATGGATTCCTTGAGCTTTTCTTGAGGCAGCTCTTTGTGTGATTGAAGGTCTTTCCTCCTGCCACGTAAGGGAACATTTTATGAGGCTTTCCATAGTTCAGTTGGTGGAAAGACTACAGTATCAGTAAAGGAGAGCCATTATCACAGAAAGCACAGGCTCTCTTCCAGTTGTTAGAATTCACAAAACATTCATTTGAGCTTCCTCAGCTTCCATAATATTTAGCAAATGCAGTTGTGTATAATCCATTGTATTGTAGAAAAGGAGTATAGAAGAAAACCTTGTACTGTATGTTGATGGTATTTGTGTCTTCTCTGCATGCTCAGAAGTGGAAAGTACAGAACATTCATACCCCTAAGAGAGCTGTTCAACTTGGTCCTGAGTTTTATTTTGCATATATATTAACATATTTTTCATACCATCATTACTAGTTAACGTGTTCACAAAAATGGGGCCTTTTTAATGCTTCCAACACACAGTATTCATTGCTTTACTGGCTCTAATTGTTAAAAAGCTGAGGCATCACCTAATGCATTCATTAGAACTGAGTTGAATTACAGGATGTGTTTTTCTTGTACATTTATAACAATTTCTCACTTTATTTTTTTCCAAATGAAATTTGAAACATTTTGCTACAATAGTTCTTTGTTTCCTCTCCTTTATAAAAATGTTTCTTAAAACCTGAATCTCTCTTACTTGTGTTTCAGTATGTCTGTATGACAGCAATTGTTCTTTTGTGAAAGCTGCTTAAAACAGCATGTTAGTTGTGTGGTTGCCTCTAAAAAACCCAAACCCACATTATCCCACGACAGTGTTACTAACTGTCCACTCCACCACATAAGTGTTATTAGCAGCCACGTGTCCTTTCTCAAAGCTTCTGGAAGAATATCCTGTTGCTGTCCAAAGCAAAGTCTGAAGTTTAAAAGAACTTTTTTTTGTTTGAATGTTTCAGAAATACCACGTTTGCAACTTGTTCTCCAGGAATCTCAGCAGGAAGTGGTGATGGTCACCAAAGATGCAGAGCAGGTAATGATTGGGCAGCTGAAATAAGCTGCTAAAACTGAAATAGGTCAAGGACTGGCCTTGAAACAGCTAAGCTGTCATGGTCTTTTTTTTTATCAATCTTCTTTGGAAGGTTATAATTAACTGGATTAATGGTGAAAGACAGAAATAGCTTCCAAATACAGCTTGCAGTGTGTGTTTGTAACAGACTATGTTTCCCTTTGCCAGCTGTGTGGATTTCTTGTGTCCTTCATTCACCCAATCCACATTTGTGCTATTTTCTGCCTATTGTGAGTTAGTTTTTCAGCAGAACTATGGGCTAATCTGAGACAGGTAGATAAAAGTAAAATTCCAAAGGCTTATCTGTCATTATGAAGATGCCTTTCAAACCATCCCTGTCCATTCCCACTGCCCTGGTGGGCACCTGGCTGACTGGCTGTGTGCTGCTGGAGCAGGACACCGGTGGGCACTGTCCTTCCTTGTGCTCCTGCAGGTGCGAGTGCAGTCAGGGTGTTGTTGGGAAGAATGCATGAATGGGAGCCTGCTGCTTGGCTTTATGCTCAGCACGGGGAGGGAGGTGGCAGCCTCTGTGTGTCTGTCCTGAGGATTTGCTGTGGAGCTGCTTGTTAGCTTAGAGCAAGGTGTGGCTCTTTGCTGCCTGCTCTGCTGGCCCATCCTGTCAACAGGGGAAAGGTTAATGATGTGTTTTATCTAATACATTCCCCTATATAAGAGAGTTTATATATTACTGTGGAAGTTTTAAGGTAAAAGTTGATACCTGGAACCAGAGAAACATTTTGAGTCATTGAACCTGCTTGACTCAGAACCTTACCTTGCAGCTGCCTGCAGTCAAGCTGTGGGCTGATAGATCAGTGAGAATACACACACCAGGGCAGATATAAGCATTTGAACTATTTTCTACTACCCCTTTATAGGCAGTGGAAAAAACGGGTTCTTTAGCATATGACTCACCTGGAACAAGGTGAATGTTGAAAATGGGTTGATGAAAACAGCCCTGGATTGTCCATTTGAAATTGTCCATTTCAGTGTCTTAATTATAAAAAGACCAGATAAATAGCTTACATCTAAGTTTTCACACTTGGACAGCTATTCCTGCCATTTGTGCACCTGACCCATGGCTTAAGGCCAAGTAAGTAGTTAAGGCATCTAGCAGTTAAAGATTCCTGTGAGTTATTGGTTTGTTTGTGTGGTAGAGCCTAGCATAACTTTATTGGGAAGACGCTATGTTCTTTATCTGCTGGAGCAGTGAGGCATAGACAGACACATGACTTCTCACCTCTTCTGCTGGGGTGGTCAGTGAAAGGTTATGATACTCCAGTTACTCCCTTTGAAGTAGTGAAGATGGAAGAGAAATCATCTCAAGGTGGGAAGGAAGTTATTTAAATCATTGCATCATTGATATGTTAATCTGCTAAGATATGTCTTAGTCTGTTGCTTAACATCAAAACTAATCTCTCTTTTTCATTTTTTATTTATATATTTGCTTGCTTATTTATTTCCGTAAGGGCTCAGAGTTGTGTCCAAACTTGGGACCAATAGGTTTTGCTTAGAGCTTGGCAGAGCAGATTACAAGATTCAAAGGAAAAATGATACCTGCTGATTTCTTCCAGGCAAGAACAGATGGCTTTACCAATGGAAGCAAGCAGTTCACTGAGGAAAGTTGTCCACCTGGAATTTTAGAATATATTGCCACAGAGAAACAGAAAGAGCTGTCAGTTTTGCTGCTAGAACTGAAAGAAGCCCAAGAAGAAATAACTTTTCTGAAAAGCCAGCTCAGGGGGCCCAGTGGCCAAACTTCTACAGGCAGTCAAATGGAAGAGAATTCACAGATAGAGTGTCTGGAGAGGGAAGAGCAGAAGGCTTCAGATACACAAAGTGTCTCATTACTGAGAGAAGCAGAAATGCAACAAATTGGCTTTCTTCAGGAAAGTGGAAGCAGTCTCCAGGAAGAGCCTCAGGGAAGCCCTGGCACCTCTCAATCTCAAGAACTAATAAAGTTACAAAACCAAATTACAGAGCTGCAAATAATTCTGCAGAAATCAGAAGAATCCTTCAGAAAAGAACTAGAAGAAAAATGTGCAGAAATAAATAGGCTAAACCAGTTGGCTGAGGAATACAGAAAAAAAGAAGAGGATCCTGACAGTGCATTTTGTGTTTTAACTGAAGAACAAGATCAGCTCTTGTGTCAGGCAAAAGAACTTTCTACCATAACAGAACTGAAGGAGCAAATGAAGCAACTGGAGGAAGAGCTAGCTCTTTCAGAAAAGCAGAGACTGTCAGACAGTCAAAGCAGTCTTCTAAGAGAGCAAATCGAGAGCCTTAAAAATGAATTTAAATCCAAGGATATAAAAATTGAAGCTTTGCAAAAGGACTTGGATGAAGCACAGCTTCAGCTTTCTGACCAGGACATGCAACTGAAGGATCTGAGAGGCCAGGTGAAGTCAAAGGAATGTGAAGTACTTGATCTAGGACAGATTTTGAAGAAGAATACAGCAGAGATGGAGGAACTTTCCCACAAGTTAGCCTTAAAGGAGCACGAAGCAGCAAGCCTGGAACAGCTTGTTGCTGAGCACACCAGGTCTACAGAGAGCCTGCAGCAAGCCTTGCTGGAAAAGGACCAACAGATGGCAGAGATCAGTGTCAGCATGTCTGAGAAAATGGTCCAGCTGAATGAAGAGAAATTTTCTCTAGGAAATGAGCTGAAGAGTCTTAAGGAGCAGACAAGTCTGTTGCTAAAAGCCCAGGAAGAAAAAGAACAGAACATAGGGGCAAAAGATACCTGCCTGAAATGTGGGGCATCTGAGCAGCAGAATGAGAGCCAAGCAGGGAGTAAAGAAAAGGAGGAATTAGTAAATCAAGTTGAACTTCTGAGAAAAGAAAACGAGCAAGTGAAGCGGAAGCTGCAAGCAGCACTTGTGAACAGGAAGGAGCTTGTGAAGAAGGTAACCAGATTGGAGAATGAATTGGAACAACTGAGTAGAGAACAAAAATCAGAAACCTCAGTGGCTCCGGCAGCTGCAGGGGAAGAAAACATGAGAAGCACGATCAGCAAAGAAATGAGTCTTGAGAACCAGCCCAGTGAGGACTATCTAATTCAGCTGCTTTCTGAAAAGGAATGTGAGTTGCAGAGTGTCCGGAAGGATAAAGAAACCACTGAAGCACAACTGCAGGCAGTGATTGAGGAAATGAGGCAAAGCTTGCAAGGAAAGGCAAACACTGTTTCAATTACAGATGGAATTGCAGAGCATCCCGACAAAGAAACTGAAACCAGTGAAAGCCCAAAGGGTGATGAAGAAAATGAAAAACATAGTTCAGCAGGTACAAATCTGGAAGAAAAACAAATGTCTGCTCTTGAAGAAAGGATTTCAGTTCTTGAACAGGAAAAAGAACAGCTTCAAAAAAAACTTCAAGAAGCCCTGGTATCTCGCAAAGACACTATAAAAAAGGCTCAAGATAAAGACAGGCATCACAGAGAGCAACTGAAACAGCAGAAAGATGATTACAGCATTCTGCAAGAACAATTTGATCAACAAAGCAAAGAGAAGGACAGCATCCAGGCTCAGCTCAAACAACTCCAGGAACAGAGAGGATCAGCAGAGAGTGTTTTTGGGAGTCAAGGTATGTTGGATTCTTCATGCATGCAACCAAAGGATACAACAAATAACAAGCTTGTAGAAGTTGCAGATGTTTCTGAGGAAGAGTGGAAAAAAAACCTTGACAAATTGCAGACTGAGAAAGAGAAATTGGAATGTAACATCAGCCATATGCAAAGGGAACTTGCTCACAAATCGGAATTAATCTTTGATTTACAACAGCACATAGCACAGTTGTTTGCAGAGATAGAAGGGCTAAAGAGAGCCTCTGAGCAAGCTGAAGCTATGGGAGCAGTTCAGACAGAATTGGAGGAGAGTCAGAGAAAAATTTCTGGAGCGGCCAGACTGGAAGACTTGGAAATCCTTGTGCATCAAAAGGATGAAGAAATCGAATTTCTCAACCAGCAGTTAAAGGAGAAAAGCGGTGCTCTCAATAATGTGCAGGCACAATTGCGGGAAAAGGAGGACTCAGTCAAGAGACTCTATAGTCAGATGGAAGCTCAGGCTCAGGCGCATGAGGAGCAAAGCAAGCGACTGCAGACAGAGATGCTTGAAATTCAGGAGAAGCAGGAGGACAATGCAGAAGCAGCTAAACAGAAGAATCAAATGCAGAGAAAGTTGCAAGCCGCACTTATCTCTAGAAAAGAGGCACTGAAGGAGAGCAAATCTCTAAAAGAAGAGCTGGCTAATGCTAAAATTACTATTGACAATCTTTCTGTCAAGCTGACAAATATGGAAAGCCAGATAGGTGGCCATGTTAAAGAAACAGATACCTTAACAGAAGAGTTAGCGTGCCTCACTGCAGAGCGAGAAGAATTTACTGCAGAAATTAATAAACTGCTTAGAGAAAATCAGAATCTTGATGGATGCTGTAAAGACCTTACACTTAGTCTGGACAGAGTTGCTCTAGAGAAAGAGAAGCTGGAGAAGGAGGTGGAATCATTGAAGAGCTTTCAAGCCACTGAGAGTTCTGAGCAGCAGGAGAAATACAAGGAGCTTCAGGGAGAATATGAAACTCTGCTGCAGTCATATGAGAATGTGAGCAATGAGGCTGAGCGAATCCAGCGTGTGTTGGAAACTGTTAGGCAGGAAAAGCAGGAAATTTGCATTAAGCTAAAAAGGGCAGAAGCAAAAAAAGAGGAAACAGAAAAACAGCTACAGGAAGCTGGACAAGAAATTGATGAAATGAAAGAGAAAATGAGGAAATTTGCAAAATCAAAGCAACAAAAGATCCTGGAACTAGAGGAGGAGAATGAGAAGCTTAGAGCAGAGATGCATTTTACCGATGGAGAGCTACCCAGGACTGGAGAGGGCTTTACAAACACCAGCCTGAAAGAAGATCTGGAGTGCTCTCAGAGGGAGTGCCAGTCTCTTTCTACTCAGCTTGAGACAGTAATGGCTGAAAAGGAATCTCTTAATCAAGAGATCGTGGACTTGAAGTGCCTTTTGCAGCTGACAGAGTCTAAGCTGAAGGAAAGCAGAGAGCTCGTAGATAAGTATGCTGCCCAGCAGACAAGGGAGGAGGAGACTAATGAGGCAGTTGCCACACCATCACCTATGGAAACGTCTGAAAATCAAGTGGACCTAACTTCTAGACCCGAGCCTCCTGCTGAAGAGCTGGAACAAGAGGCATTTGAAAATGATGGACCTTATGAGGATCCTGCTATCTACAGACAGCAAATAGCTGAGCTCACCAAGCAAATCATGGAGCTGCAAGATAATAGAAGGGCTTCAGAGCAACAGCTGGCTGACACCCACAAGAGTGTCGAGACTTTAGCAGGTGAGAAAAAGGCTTTAGAGCACCAAATGGAAGAGAAAGTCCATGAATTAAATGATTTGCAGGCTGCAGTAGCAAAGATGGAGCAAACAGTCCAAAAAGCTGAAGATGACCTGGTCAGAATGACAGCACTGAAGGATGCTCTGGAAGCTGAAAAGGATGACTTGGAAGAAAGGCTCATGAATCAGCTGGCAGAACTTAATGGGAGTATTGGAAACTATCAGCAAGATGCAACAGACTTCCAAATCCAAAATGATCAACTGAAACATGAGCTCCAGAGTTTGCAGAGAATGATGCACGATCTGGAGGAGGAGAAAAGTCAGATGGCAAAGGAGAAAAGCAAAGCAAGTTCAGAAAAGCAAAGGGAATTTGTAGAAAAGCTAAAATACAATTGGAGAGGAGAAAGCAGCACACATATAAAGGAGCTTCAAGAACTGCTGAAACAGAAACAGCAGGAGATTAAGCAGCTGCAGAAGGACTGCATTAAAAGCCAGGAAAAGAACAGTAGTTTAGAAAGAACTGTTAAAGCTCTGGAATTTCTGCAGAGTGAGACTCAGAAAGAGGTAGAAGCAGCCAAAGAAGCTTCAGCTAAAGCGTTTGAAGACACCAAGAAAGCCCAGGCAGAGCTTGCTCTCTGCAGGGTAGTGTTGGATGACACGCAGAGTGAGGCAGCAAGGGTTCTAGCTGAGAGTGTAAAAGTGAAAGAAGAGTTGCAAGCAAACAAAGAGAAGATTAAAACTCAAATGAAGAAAAAGGATGAGGACTTTGAGAGAAGACTGGAACAGGAAAAAGACAAGCACTCAAAGCAAATAAAAAACATAGAAGAAAACCTGGCAACATTGCAGAGGGAAAAGGACCATATGGAAACAACAATTGGCAATCTGCAAGACTCCTTGAAGACCAAGGATGAAGAAGCCAAGCTACTGGAAGGCAGTCTAAACAAAACACTAGCCCAGCTTGCAGCTTTCACCCGGAGCATGTCTTCCCTTCAGGATGATAGGGATAGGGTGATAGATGAATCAAAAACATGGGAGAAGAAATTCACTGAAACTATTCAAAATAAGGAAGAAGAAATACGTTCAAAAGAGGAAGCCTGTGCTGTGCTAGAGGACCAGATCAAACACATGACCATGCGTGTGGAAGAGCTCCAGACTCATGTATCCAGGTAAATCATCTGTGTCACAGCAGGTTCATCAGGAAAGGTTGCTTTGTGTTTGTTGTCTGCACAAGGACCAGGGTGTTCCCTCTGGAATAGTCCTTCTTGGCAGGATACCTGTGTTAAATCCGTTCTCTGTGATGAGCACTCTCCATCTCATTGCTATCCAGAGTCTTTCACATTTCAGATTAATTAAAGAGTTTCTTTTGCACTGAGTTGTTACACTGAGAAATCTAGAGACCATTGGGGTACATAATTCCAGTTTAATCCCAAAATAAACTTTAAGAGGAAGATGGAGCTATGGAAACCTATCAAAATGTGTGTACCTCTGTGCTGTATCTTTCTTTGCATGGTGAAGCATGAGGTGGACATCAGAGGTGTCAGATCAGCAATTTCATTGTGGGGTGCTGTGGGGTTGTTTTTATTGTTAGCTGCAGTGAGAAGTAATGACAGGGAGGTGGTAACATTCAGTGTTTAAGTGCCTCCATTTTTTTCAGTATTGACACAAACAACTTTTTAAGGATATAATCCCCTGGCACAATCCCTTTCAGGCAGTAGTACAGTCAGAACTTAAAAAGATATATTGAATTTTAAATCGAGAGATATTTCCAGCTTGCTTTCTTTAAGTACAGCAAATTCTGTGGCTTTTCTAAATTAGTATAAGGACAGCATTAATGTAGGTTTAGATATTGAGATACTTTGTGGATTTTTGTCCAACTTAATTTCTTCTGTTTTCAGGCTGGAATGCAACAAGAAAGACTGGGAGGCTGGCTGCAGGAAGGAGATTCAGCATCATCAAAAGACATGTGAAATTTTGCAGGAGGAAAAAAAAGAGCTTTTAACTCAGCTTGAGGGGTCTCAGGAGCTGTACAGCAAGTCCCAGAATGAACAGCAGGAACTGCAGTCAGAAATCAGCAGCCTGAGACTCCAGCTTGCTGACTTACAGAATTCCTTTACCAAATGTGAGCTGGCCAGGGAAGAGCTGAGCACTGTGGTCAAGCAACAAGAGACCAGTATCCAGAATTTTAAACTCAACTGTGAACAGCTTGAAGCTGATCTGCAGGCTTCCAAGGACCTAACAAATAAGCTGCATGAAGAAACCAGTGCCAAAGATCAAAAGATCATGAGTTTGCTGTCTGCCAAAGAAGCAGCAGTGATGGCTGCTCTAGCTGAATTACAGCGGCAACATTCTGAAGAGGTGAAAGAGTTGGAGTGTAGGCTAAGTAAGGAGAAAGAAGATAAGAAAGCCTTGGAAAATGAGAAGAACAAATGTCTTGACAAACTTGGTCATCTCACTGAAAAGATGAAGATAAGCAGAGAGGAAAGTAAGCAGCAGAAGGCACAACTGGACTCCTTCACCAGGTCCATGTCATCTCTGCAGGACGACCGAGACCGCATACTGAGGGACTACAAGCAGCTGGAGGAACGCCACCTGGTTGTAATCTTGGAAAAAGACCAGCTGATTCAAGAGGCTGCTGCTGAAAACAACAAGCTCAAGGAAGAAATTAGAAGTTTCCATAGCCAGATGGATGACCTCAACTCTGAGAACGCCAAGCTGAACGCGGAGCTGGTGCGGTACAGAGAAGACCTGAACCAAGTGATTTCAATAAAGGACTCCCAACAGAAACAACTCCTCAAAGTGCAGCTTCAGCGGATCCAGACTCTGGAAAATGAGAAGGCAGCCATAGAAACACAGCTGAGAGAGTCTGAGTGTGCTCAGGATGATCTCAGGAAGTGCATGGAAACCCTAAGGGAGGATAAAGTCAGTTTGTCTCAAGAGGTTGAAACTCTTGTGTCCTCTCTGTCCCGGGTGCAGAGTGAGATGGCAGCATTACGTGAGGGGAGTCCCATTGTGCAGTGTCAAGCAGAACTGAAGGCTCGAGAGAAGGAGGTACAAGAACTGAGTCATGAGCTTTCCCTCTCCCAGAAAAGAGTAACAGAACTTGAGGGGGAGCTAGAATGTGTTCAGAGGGATGCAGCCAAGAAGGTGGGAGAGGCTGAGGACAGGCTTCGTAAGGAACTGAAGCACCTCCATCATGATGCAGGGATAATGAGGAACGAGACCGAGACAGCAGAAGAGAGGGTTGCAGAGTTGGCACGGGACTTGATGGAAATGGAACAGAAATTGCTTGCAGTCACAGATGAAAACAAAGATCTCAGAGCTCAAATTCAGTCTTTTGGGAGGTCCATGAGCTCTCTTCAGGACAGCCGAGACCAGGCCAATGAAGAGCTTCATGTTTTGAAACAGAAATACTCTGCAGAGTTAGAGGAACAGAAGAGAGTAGTTCAGAATCTTCAGAAACAGATGGCTCAGCTACAAGAGGAGCAACATTCCACTGCCAGGGACCGAGATGCGGTGAGGTCTGAGCTGACAGAACTGCAGAAGACTATTGATGAAAGAGGTCTCTTGGCCCAGATTGAGAAACTTAATCTGCAGCTCAGACATAAAGATGATGAGCTTCTCCGCTTGTCTTTGGAATTGGAAGGCTCTTCCAACCAAGTGAAATCTTTCTCCAAGGCTATGGCAAGCCTGCAGAATGACCGAGACCGTCTGCTGAACAAACTGGACAAAACACACAAGATTGAAGAAGTGAAACAGCAAGCAGAAGGGAGCACTTTTACCACTTCTTCAGAAGTACAGAGTCTGAAGAAGGCACTGGCATCCTTGCAGAGTGACAGAGACAGAGTAGTAAGTCCACTCTTACTTAAAGCGCCACAGGAGGTTTGGATCTTCAAGTCTTAAAATTCAGCACACTTAGATCTGGTAATTGCAATGTGATGCATAAATCATTGTCTTCACAAAATCACAGAATAGTTGAGATTCAAAGGGTCTTCTGGAGATCTTCTAGAGATCTTGCAGTCCAGCCCCCATGCACAAACAAGGTTGGCTGGAATAAGTTGCTCTGTACAATGTCCTGTTGGATTTTGGCTATCTCCGTTGGTAAATATTCCGCAGCTTTACTGGCCAACCTCTTTTTTCATGTGTCTGGAATTCTGTTTCCAGAATTAGTTGCTCCCTCTCTTTCCAAGGGATGGAGATGAGGATGACCAAACTGCAGGTTCGCAGTTCTTTCTTGCCCTTTTTGTAGGTAGGGATGACATTTGCTTTCTTCCAGTCTTCAGGAACCTCTTGGGTCACCATGACCTTTCAGTGGTAATGGAGTTGCCTCCCAATGACCTCAATATTTGTGGGCATGCTCCATCAGACACCAGTGGTCTGGTGTGGGCCATCTGTATTATTTTCTCTGACACGGAGGCTTTGATTCCATGGTTAACTTCCCAGGGTTCTCTGTTAGCTTGGTTTAAAATAAGAAATCATGGAAATAAGGTCCCTGTTAACCTGCTTAGTTCGCATCTGTCAGCTCATTTGATTTTCCTTAGATTTCTAAAAGAGACTAGAACAAAGGCTTGAGTTTCATCCTCCTCTTGGCAGCTGATTTTCAAGGCGGGTACAAGCCATTTCAGATTCCTTTGGGCATCCTTGCCTGCACACTGTGTGTGTCTGTGTTTGTACAGACAGTGCAGCCCAGCAAGTCCCAGAGCTCTCATTCCTGGTCAGAAGACAGACTTTGATAGCTCTGTCTCACTGCCACTCATTAAGCACTGTCTTGTCTCCAGAGACAGCCATGTCTTCTTGGCTTCAAAAACAATTGCAGTGGTGCATGTGTCACAGCAGCTTATTTCTAATTACAGCCTAACTGGAATTGGAGAGCCAAAAGGATTTTATTTACCAGTTTCCTGGTTTACAGTAAATACCAACCCCAGGAGTTACGGATAACCAGCTCCTGTGTTACTTAATTTTCCTCTGAATAAGATAATTAATGTTGTAGCCTGGAGTCTTTTGTTCAGGTATTTCACATCTTTGTGGGAGGGCACAAAACTCACTGCCCTCATTAACAATAGAATTGCTTGAGGTTTTTTCTCCTGAGCAGTTTTTAGTACACTCCTGTATTTAACGATTCCGTTTCTAGTTCCTCTGTCATCTGAATGTGACCTTTTTTAGCTGCAGACACCACAGTGAGAAATGCTCTTAAACAGTTCCAAGTAGTAAACCTGATGCTTGCTCAGCTGTCACACACTGATGTTCCTCTTTAATTCCAGGTGAGAGAGCTGGAGAATCTGCAGCAGCAGTACATCCTGGTCGGGGTGGAAGCTGCTGAGAATTCTCGCTTAAAGGCACAACTGCAGCAGTGGCAGCAAGAAGCAGACAAACAGCTTCGTCTGCAGGAACAACTGAAGCAAGAAGGAGCTGTGTGCCAGCAGGAGCTCCAGCAGCTCAGGTGAACTGTCTGCTCGTGTCTCGAGGAGGTTGCAGATGTGTTTGTTTCTCTTGAAGAGCAGATATGGGCAAGGTGGAGGGAATGCTGAGAGCCACAGGCTGGGCTGTGCTGGGTGACACTGGGGCACTCTGTCCTGGCCAGGGCAGGGCACTCGTTCCTCTTGTCCAGCTTCTGCCTCGGAACTGCAGCCCAACAGCTTGCAGGTCAATGCTGTGGAAAGAGATCAATGACCTTTTAGTTTTTATTTCCTTCATCCAGTGGTGGTCAGTATCATCTGTTGGAGAGGAAGCTCAGGCTGTTTCTCATGTTGGAGCTTGTGTGTTTGATCACATCTTCATTCCAGGCTGCTGCTGAACACCCTTTATTATCCCACTGACATTGTCATTTAGAACATAATAATTTTTTATGGCTGTTTAATCCTTTATTTCACTTGCTCTGTCTTCTATTTTTTGGTTTTTTAAACTCTGTAATTCAAGTCTAGTAAAATTGTCTTCTCCAACTGGACTAAAACTAGTCAAACAAATATGCTCTGTTCTGAAAACAGGGGGAAATGCTTTCAGATATTTCAGAGATCCAATTAAAAATGCCTGAGGCTTGAATGAAAAGGGTGGGATTTTCTTTGTGGAAAAGTCTGTGGCTTATCTTTGTCTGGAGTGATATAAAAACTTGCAGTTCTCTCCCTTCCCCCTGCCTTTGATCTGACCCTCAGACTGACACTTCAGATCTCATAAAGTTTGAAGCATCTTACAGATTTTATTTATCTTGGCAAAATAAGAGGAGGTTTATTTCCTGTGTAAGTTTTACACTGTACTGTGATGGCCTCAGTGTGGTGGCCTGTGATGGTGTGTGGGATCAGCGTGGGTCTGGTGCACATATGACCATGCAGAGAAATTATTACGGGGAGTATGCCAGTGAATTCCTTGACAAAACTCTGTACAGCAAGATCAGACCAATGTCCAGGAACTCAAAAAGTGTGACAAAGCCACCCGAGGACAGCATGGAACAATCCAAAGGGTTCAACCAAACATAGAAAACTTCCTTAAACCTGCTTTTAAGGTTCCTGTACTTAAGTGGGTTGTTTTGGCTTGGCATGGTTATAAAACTTCATTGTCTAGCATGAGGTGATGATTGAATCACCCTTGGCTCGTGCTTAGCTGGATACCTGGACATCATAAGTGATACTGTTAACTTCCATGCAATTTCCCTTGTTTTATACTGAGCAGACAGGAGAAGACCACCTGGGAGAAGCAGAGTAGCAGCATGAAGGAGCAGTTCCTGATGGCCATAGCAGAGAAGGACAAGCAGCTGAGCCATTTACAAAGGATCACACAAGAAATGAGGCTGCCCTTCAGCAAGTCTCAAACCATAGAGGAGCAGCACCAAGGCAAGGTGAGTGGAAAGATACAGATTCTTTACTGGAAATGTGTAGCTCGAAGCTCAGCCAGAAGAGTGTGTGTTTCCTGTGTCCAGCTCCTACAGGCTCAGTATTGGATGTGGTTGTGGGGCCTCTGAGGATAATACCAACAGTCTAACTGCCATCACTGAAAGTTGTAGAAATCATTCTTAAGTGCTCTTCCTTAAGTTCCTGGTTTCCAGTGTTTCAAGAAAGAGGGTAAAAGAGGCAGGGCTTCCTAGGTACCCTGGGTCCTTTGGAGCAGAACGGAACTTCTCAGGTGTGTATCTGGCTATGTTAGAATTGCCCTCTTGCACTGTCTTCAAATCCAAGATTTTCTGTTTCATTTTAATGTCACATCTTAATTTTTAAGTTTTCTATGGAATTTTTCTTGCTGTTTTTACTGTAACAGGGATCTACAATCCTGGTTCAAGCCCAGAGAGACTGAGGCTTGAACACTGCACCTTCTCTCTTATTCCCTCTGTATGCAGTCCTAAAAGTAGAGTGGAATGTGTTTGGTATTTTCTTTGTCTGGGAGAGGCTGCATGCACAGTGCAGTGCCTCAGCACCAAGAGAGAACTCTCTCACCCATGTCTGCAGCGTTCCAGTGGTTTATATCAGTGGAGGGGGTAACACATTTCCTTTTTCCCTTTGATACACCATGCATGCATATATGCAAAGAAAAAGCTTCAACAATGTTCATGTGATGCTTTCCAGAAGGAGTCTGCAGTGCTGGCCTCCTGGTCTTTGTTGATTACAGCAGCGTGGACATTGCTTTAGGTTTTTTGTTTATTTTTTCTTTTCTCATTCATATGCCTCTTTTGGTGCTTGCTGGATTGTAAACAGCTTTAAAAAAACTTCTGAGCAAGACCCATCATATGTGGAAGTTCGGTGATCTTTCCTAACTGTTTGTATTTTCAGATGGCTTTTAGGATATTTCTGTTTATTCCTCAATTGCTCTTTTGCCTGAGCAGATCAAGTTACAGGTCTAGGAATAATGTTGGGTTTGACGTGGAATACTGAAAAGAGAGGACCAACACAAGAGCGAGTTGTCACATGTGCAGTGTATTTTTCATTTGTTCTTTCCTTGGCAGATTTCTCCAGAAGTCCTGAAAGGGGACTTTTCAAGCCTAGAAACAGAGATGAAACACCTCCAGGCCCAGCTAAGTGACAGTCTGAAAGAACTGCACCAGAAGGAGCTCAGAATTCAGCAGCTGAACAGCAAGGTACTGATCCCTACTGGATCGTACGTGTTGGACTTGCTTGCAGTCAGGGACAAGGAATGTGGGGATGGTTAGGCTGGAATAGGGCTCTGGAAGCAGGAATGAATCTGTCCTTGTGGACATTCAGTGAAGTGACAAAAATCAGAAATGCATCCTCAAAAAAGCAGTGTTAGAATCACACAGCTGGGTTCACTTGCTGAGCACCAGAGCCCACCCTCCATGTCCCACCCTCAGTGAGCAGCTGGGGACAGGCAGAAGCCATGCGTGGGACAGCTGTTCTGTGTGGACCAGAAGGACATCCAGGCCCCTGCAGAACCCGTGTAGGCTGAGTGACAGGGTCTGAATCAGCAGCTTTGCTGCTGCTGCAACTTGGTGCCCTTTCTCCCAGGTGACAGAAGGGAGGAGGAAAGAAAGAGGTGAGGGAAGGGGAGAGGGGGGAAGAGAGCAAAATGGAGGGGACAGTAGGAGAAAGAAGTTGGATGGGGGGAGATGAAGACCAGACAAAGAGACCAGAGAGGGAGACCATGTGAAGGAAGTTGTTCACAGGTTCTGTGTCTATAGCTGGGAGAACTTCCTAGCCTCCTGCTTTCTGGGCTGCTGAAGGGAGTCCCTCCTTGGGAAGGCAACTTGTCATCTTCACTTCTGCCTGCCAGCTTGAAACACTTCCTGCATTCAGTGCAGAATCACAGTCAGTCAGTTCCCACACTCAAGTGGAAGACCCAGGATATATCCATCTTCAGAAAGAGAGTTGTGTGCAAGGAGAAAGTGAGAACATAAAATGATAATTTACCCCTATTTCTGAAAGGTTTAGGTCAATGTCAGCACTTTAGAAGTCTTGTTCTGGACATGCAGTATTCTGTATATTTCTTTGATGTTTGAGACTCCTGTTCCAGAAACCTTTGCCACAAGCTAGTCTTGGAGGTTGTCACTGGTCTTTGGATGTTAGTGATGGGCAGTGTGGCAATTACGTGTTCTCAAGAGAATTCTTACCCTCAGTTAGACAGAGAACAATTTTGCTTTCACAAAATCAATTTCTTAGCTTGCCAGTCGTGTTCTCTTCTCAGCTATCTCAGGTCTTTGAGGAGAAAAATGCCCTCTCCCTTCAGCTGCGTGGGAGCAGTCGGAGCATGTGTGAGAGCCATCAGCACTACAGCGAGGTCCTGAACCGCTGCCTGGTGCTCGAGAGGCAGCTCCAGGAGCTGCAGGCTGCAGACAAGAGCATGGTGAGGCTGTTGGGCTTGGTGCTCAGCAGGGAAAAGCTCATTTCAAGTGGCTCTGCAAGCTGTTCAGCATTGTAGTGGCTGCGTGTCCTCTTCATTCAGTGCAGCCTGCAGTACATTCTTGCCTTCTTTCAGGAGCTGTTTGCGACAGATGCTGCTCCAGGAGCGCCCCAAGAGAAGAATGAACCACAGAGAGGCACTTACACACCTGAGCTGCAGGAGCTGCAGCTGAGGTAAAGAAAGTCTTAGAAAAAGGGGTGGGAATGTTGGTCTTGATGGAGGCCTTGAGGCTTTTTTTGCTTTTACTCTGTACCAGTGTGTTGGGAAAACCAAGTCCACAAGGTCTTAGTGAGGGACTGAGAAGAACTGTCATATGCACTTAGGAGCTGTCATTAGTTATCTCTTTGGAACAGTGCTTTGAAAAACCACAAGGACAACATGCAGCAATGCTGGCCAAACCACCAGCTTGGATCTGGTAGGCTGTGCCTCAGTAGCTGCTGAGGTGTGTCAATGGTCCTGGTCTCAAGGTTGTAGCCTGAGAGTGTGTCTGGAATTGAGACGTAGCACAGGATTCCTTGTAACCTGAAACTAAGTTCTAGCACACGACTCCTCAAACCCTTTCAAAATTATTTTCAGAAGGTGGAGCCATGGTGACAGACTCAAGGAACCCCCTCCTGATATGAAACAAAAGCTTCAAGAGATTTATATTTTCTAATGTTTTCCAAATAGTTTAAATATAGTAAAGATGACTAAGTCTCTGTGTGAGCTGGGAGGTGTTTTGAGTCTGTTCACACACTGCATCAGTGAATACAATAGAAACACAACAGTTCATGAATTAGGCCTTGCTTGGCATATGCTTTGTTATTTTCTGACAGATTGTCTGAAACAGAACATTTACATAGCAGCACAAAGCAGGATATGAAGTATCTGGAGGAGCAGGTGGAGGAAGAACGGGAGCGTCGTTTTGCTGCAGAGGAGGCACTTTTTGCAGCACAGGATCAGATCAGGAGGTGAGGGAGGGGTTTGTCTTCTCAGTAAGCTCTTGTCTGTCATGCAGGAAATGGTTTTGACTTCAGCAATGTCACTCATTTTTGATGTATTACCAATTAACATGAACTTCATTGATTTGGTTATTGAGAAACAATTAAATTAGGAGAAAGGCCTTTTATCCACCTTCCCCAGGCTCAGCTTTGGCCTAGACCTCTCTCCTGCCCTGTCCCCAGTGTCCAGCCTTGAGGTCTGCTCTTCGCAGGACTCTGCATATCTCAGATGCCATGAGAGTCAGCAGAGCAAAGATGTCTTGCCTGTGTAGATGTTGGGATTAGGATGCAGTGAGCAGCAGGTTCCAAATGCTGGATTCTTCTCATTGGCTGTGGAGGGGGTTTTAGCACGTGGCCTGATTGTAGGCACTTGTGCTATGCATTTCCTGGTAGTTCAAATAACTGGAGTTACAGACCAGTGGAGTCTTTGACATGAAAACAATGCCTTTCTTCTGACACACTCACTGATTCAGCCAAAAATGATGGTATGTGTGGAAGAATTCTGCATGAAGTTCCCTGGTAATTGCTACACAGTTTGGACAACCAGCTCCTTCTGGCCACTGAGGTCTATAAAAGCCTCCTGCAGCTGATCTCACTAGTGAACCGTAGCCCCAGGATGTGACTGCTTTCTCTGTCACTGAAAAATAGGAAGAACCAACACTATTGCAGCCAGAGCTGGTTTCCAGAATAATTTCACAGAATTTAAAACACAGAGGCGTATTCATCTGCCCTGGCTTCTTTCAAGTCATGCTATAAAATTTCACTTGATGGGAAGAAGGACTCTTGCTGTTTGGGTCACCCTGTTCTTTTGCTCAGTGTGAGCTCAGGAGGCATGACACCTGTACAAATGGAAGGTACTGCTTTCCTAAGCTTGATTACACTGTTGATTTGGGGCATCATAATAAGAAACTGAATTTAATTTCATGTTTGTTGTGGCAGGTTGCAGTCAAGTGAGTGGACATCTTCCTTGAGTGCCAGCATTTATATGACTCCAGGTCACGAGCAGTCCTTGCTGATCGACACCACAGATAATAATTTCAGCAGAGTAAGAATTTAACATTCACAGCTGTCAATTATGTGAGCCCCAGCTGATTCCAGAAACTCTAAACCTAAAGCAGGGGAAGGGGAATATTTCATGAAGATTGCCCTAGTGTTAGGATCTGGCCATGGAATGATTTGGGGAAGGGTGAAGCTCATTAGCTTAAACAAACGTATCTCCAGGGTCTGGAAAGCTCTGGATGAAGGCAGCTGGGGACACAGCCATTCCCTGTGGTGACTGCTCTCTCTTTCCTCTTCCAGACTCGGAGCACTCCTGGGCTGCGGCGGCTCTTGCGCTCCCTCTTCCGCTCCAGGACCCACTTGCCTCTGCTAGGAGCCACCTATCTGCTTGCTCTCCATGTCCTGCTCTTCCTGTGCTTCACAGGCCACCTGTGAGCAGGAGTGACAGCCTTTTCTGGAGCCCAGGGCCTGCATGCCCTCACGGAGGGCCAGCACTTGTCCCGGCTGCAGCCTTTCCCAGAGCAGCCCTGAAGCTGCAGCTGCTCCCAGCACTTGGGTGCTGCTGTCAGAGCTGCTGCTGGGGAGCTGCTCCCAGGAGATCTGCCCTTCTCTCAGTGTTCTTACATGAGTGATTTGTTTTCTCAGCCAGGGTTGTGCTGGAAGCCTCAAGGACAGCATCTATTCCTGTACCTGGAAGTAGTTCCACTCATTATCAATATTGTGCTGCAGCAGGAATAATAAAAATACTCTTGAGCAGCTGCAGTCCTTCAGCACTTCTAAAACTGCACAGTCTTCCCCCTCTTGGGCTGAATCCATGAGTGGGGTTAGGGGAATGCTGTAGCTGGATGTAAAAGAATTGTCTTCCCTTTCTTCCAGCCCTTAGATTTGATCCATGGCTCAGAGCTCTCTGAAATGCATATCCTAAGGAAGTTATGGGCACTTCAAGGAAAGTGACTCTTAAAATTGTGTTTCCTGTTCAGTTGCATCTCCTGTTGAAGAAGGGCTAAAATTAGTATATCTGGCCCTGGTGAGCATTCCATTTAGAGTCGGTCATATGTCTGCCCTGACAAGCCTGTAAAATAATGCCAGTAATTCAGTTATTTAAAAGGAATAGGCAACATGAAACTTTTTAGCTCTTAAGTTAAAAACTCTCCTATTTACAGCATTTGTGCACCTCTCATGATGGAAGGTGCTGCCTTACCTCTAGAAATTAGAGCAGCCCAGCTGTCTTCTCATCCACTAAACACTTGTCACGAGACCAAATCTGCTCAGGCTGTGTTGAAGGGGTCCATAATGTGCTGTGTGGGCCCAAAGCAAAGGCAAAAACTCCAGAAATAAAATCTCTTCCCTGTGCTGAGGCAGGAGCCACCATTCTGAAACCTGGTATCTCTGGTGTGGAAAGCTGGTGCTGGTGCTTGAGCATGTTTGGACCCAAATCAAGTCATGAAAACAGACTGGATCTTTTAAGATGTATGGATATATGAATAGGGATATATTTCCATATGTTTTCTAAAACCTCCTGAATCTGAGACTGCCTTCTTCCAAAAGGAGAATGAAAAGGAAGTTCCAGTCTCATTCACTGTCCCAAGTGGTCATTTCATTCAGAGTGCTGGCCAGGAGAATCCTATCTGCCTCTTAGTAGACCATTGACAGTCACATTTTTCCCATGGGAAAGAGGTAGTTCTTTTGATATTGCTGGTAAGCTAAGCTGCTGTAGCCAGTGCAGAAAGCCTGTTTGAGGATGGATTGATTTCACTGGCAGCTAAACCAGCTGCATCTCTGGCAGGTCCAGAGCACTGGCACTACATCACTGGCGTGATTATCAGTGTGAACTTCCTCTGTGTCTAATGCAGTGACCAAATAGTTTGTCCATAGCTTCCTGTATGTATAATAAAGTTTATTTTTCAGATGGAATTTGTGTGTCCTTGTCGTTTAAGTGTCCAAGTGTAGTGCTGCTGTATCACCACACATTGTGGGACACGGTGGGGCTGCAGCTCTTGTGGGAGCTGCCTTGAGTGGTGGTTGCAGCAGCTCTGTTGCTTTATGCAGGGTAAATGCCTAGGTGATTACCTTTTTTCCCTATCTCACCTCTTGCTCAGCCCTTTTCAGCTGACAAAATAAGGAAATAGCACTTGAATAGCAATGTCTCATGGCAGGGGTGTGTGGAACTAATGATTTTAAGGTCCTTTCCAACCCAAACCATTGCATGCATTGTGAAAGCAATTCCAGTAAAACAATCTCGGCTTGGATTTGCTTTTCCACGTTTGCCTGAACACTGCACTCTGTTAGAGTTGTGCAACCCCAGGAGAGATACAGAAGCTGGCAACAGTGAGCTGGAACATGCTGATAATTCAGAGGGGACAATGTAATTGTCCCCTTCCAACTTTCTGTAGCCAAAACCAGGTACTCTTGTTCATAATCACTACTCCTGCCCCCTACCACTGCTGAAACAAAAGCCAGCACTGGGGTGTTGTAAGGCTGTAGATAAGGTTCCTGTGTTTAACAGGAACAAGGATTATAAGCAAAATATTTCCTTAAAGCCTATGCTTTTGTTTTTCTGGACTGAAGAAAGGCAGGATTCTGATGCCTCAGATACATTTAAATGTTTTTTTATACCTGCAGGTGGAGCAGTTATAGCTTAGATTATGTAATTATAGGAATAAAGCCTCAAAATGAACTGCCAAATATAGTCTGACTAACCAGCGTTGTGGTTTGACCTGATGAAAGATGGGGCCTCTTAGGTGATGTTTCCTGTTTCAAACATTTCAACATTTTCTTTCTTCTCTAATGGACCTACCCTGCCTTGATTTGTGATCTGTCTTCAGCAGAGCCTGAGAAGGAGGTGAGGCACTGAAGCTGTGCTCTGTCATCCCTGGTGCCAGGGCCTGGTTTTGTGCCAGGAGGAAGGCAGCAGCCAGGGTGGGGAGGAGTGGATGCGAGTTACTGCACGGAGCTCTAAGGGGAGCCTTCCTGATCCTCTCAGCTCCCATTCCAGGGCAGGTGTGAAGATCTGGGAATAGCAGACCATGATGAGGTGCAAGAACCTATGCAGATCAGTCTCATAAAGAGAGCTGCGTGAAGGCCAGTGCTGAGAAACAGCAGAGGGGTACGCTCACAGGTGAGCTGCCCCGAGCACAGTGAAAGCACCCCGGTGCCAGACCCTCTCCAGGAGTGTTTGCTGCCTCCCAGGAGCCTGAGACAGGGATGCAGCCAGCCCACTGGCTTCAGTTCAGTGCAGCCTTTGGACTGCACCCACCCTGGTTCTTTCACGTGGGTACTGGTGATGTTGCAACGAGAAGTCCAAGTTTGATCCAAGGAGTTTTCAGGCCCTGGGCAGAACAGGAGCACAGTTAATATTCTCCTCAATCCTCCAAGTAATGGGGAGAAAGATTGAAAGTAAAAAAGTATGCTCAAGACCTGGCTCCAGGATTTGTGCCTCCACCAGAATTTAGTTTTTTACACCCATGTGAGAGTCTTCTTTAAAATACAAGGTGTGCTGATGGGGGAACTCTGTGTTTGCACGGGTGTTCAGGGCAGAGGCAGCCTGCAGGGAACTGGAGCACTGGGGCCAGCTCTGGGACTCATGACTTGAGCAGAGATGGGGGCTGGGACGCAGGAAGTGAAAAGAGCTGAAGTTAAAACAGGAACTCGGAGCAGACACAGGCCCAAAGCTCTCACTGGCAGCAGGTGCTTCAGCAAAAAGCAGCAAGTTTGCCAGAAGGAACTGGTGAGCCTTTAGAGGTAAGAAAACTGGAGGGGGTTCTTAGAGCGGAAAGTGAGAAATAACTACAAAAAAGCTTAGTGTTTGGTGGGCAAAGAGAGATCCTTCCTGACCAAGCACGTTTAAGTGGACAAGGCTTGGCATTTGCTTCTCAGGCTGTTGTCCTGTCATCATGGTGGCTCCTGTCTGAGCTCTAAAGAACCACGTTTCCAAATCTACCAGCACAACTGTAATGGGTGGTAGCTCTGTATTTGTGCTGTAGTGGATGTTTTCCCAGGGAAAAATGAGACCAAAAAAGGGTTGAGATGCCACCCCAGCTGATATTTCTCATATACAGTGCCCAGAGCCTTGTGATGCGATTACAGCCCGCGGTTTGCCAAGGTTCCCACGATGCATGGTAGGTTCCTTTGGAGAATGGCTGGTCAGCGGCACTTAAAACCTTAGACCATCTTATTTGAGCTCAGATCAGCTGCCCTGATGACAAGCAGCCCTGCTTGTAAAAACCAGGTGCTATCTGGTTGTTACTGCTGGTTTATGGTTTACAAAAATGAGCAATGATCTTTAAAAATCCTTAGAATGAGAGATGCCAATAAACGAGGAAGGGAAAAAGCAGAGGGAAGGTTGTGTTAGGTATGTGTAGTCCACATGAGCCTTTCTGCTTCCCCTGCTTCTAATTGCAATTACTGTATTCAGTTTGGCACCAGCTCGCCATCAGTGGGGAGCATCACAGACTGGCTGTGGTCCTGAGAAACCTGGAGAAGACCTAAAACCAGGTCTTCACTGCACGTCTGCCTTAGCCCTTCATCCCCTCCCTTAGCTGACTCCCTGGCCTGTGTTTAACAAGACAAAGAATCATCTCTGCTGTGTTCATTTGGTTTCTGTTCTCTTTGCTCCCTGGCTCTCTGGAAAGGACAGCTGGAAGCTGCGCAGTGCACTGCACTAAACCCAAGGTTATTCACTTAAGCAGCTTTTGACGTGGGGTAGTTAATTACATAGCATAAACAGAAAATTACTAAATTACTCAGCACAACATTTTGCTTTCACAGAGGGCAGCTGCCCCACGTGCTCAGGGCTGTCTGAGGCTTCCCCAGAGCCATGGGAGTGAGGGCTTAGTGCATCTGAGCAGCATGCGGGAAAAGTTGCTGCTAGCTGAAGATCCAGCACGCAGGAGCTCTCTTCCTTCATGTTGGTTTGGTCATGGCTTGCCGTGATAGAGAGCAGGGCCCAGCTCAGTCATCCCTGCACATTCTCTCCCATCTTTCTGCCCCATAGAAAAGCTACTTTGGGCGACACAGAGAACTGGCTGTTCCTGAGCACTGCAGGCAGTAAAAAGGGTGGGATATGTAGGGATGGGACTCTGATTGCTCTGGGGTGTAAGGGCAGCCAACTCATCTTTTCTCTCTGTCTCTCTCATTTTGTAAAAGCAGTTGTTTGGTGGGGTGGGAAGGCTTTTTCATCATATTTTTTCCATGTGACCTTGAAAATGAAATGCAGGGGTTTTAGATTTCGCATTACTTTTAACTTCCTCTTGCTGGGTCCATCACTTCCTCCAGACCTGCAGCAGTGGTTCCACCACAGCCTCAGCCAGTTCAGCCACACATCCTCAGTGCTTTTAGCATCATTTCCCATTTTCTCCATGTGACAGACATGAGCACCACACAGCACCAGCTCTGTCACGCCGCTGTCCAGCCTTGCTCTGACCCTTCTCTAGGCTGCTGGGCAGGGATTAAAACGTTGAAAAGCAGCCAAGAGGCTTGAAGACTCCCCCTCAGTTCCAGCAGCACAGTGTCACAGGTGCTGGAGCATGCCATAGAGGTGTGTGTGACTGTGCTAATGGGGGGATAAACACAGGGAACAGCCTCCCAGAAAATTAATGTGTGTTGGAAAAGCAGAATTTGGCGACTGGATGCCAGCACTCATTTACATTACAATAAGGTGCATGTTCCTACTGCAGAGTCAGGATGCATGAAGGCTGTGGTTTGCACCTACACTCCCTGTGTGTTTGGCTGTAAGACATGCTGGGGCTCAGGAGCAGCTATTTTGTGATGCCCTGTGCTGTATGAGGCACAGATGTGTGAGGACAGGCGCCCTGTAAGGGCCCCTTCCCGCCCAAGTTCTGCTGCGACTGGGTGTGAGCCAGCTGTGGCCACGGTGTGGCCGCCCTGGGTGACACCTTGTCCTTGTGCAGATGTGGAAAGCAGTCGTGGGACACAACGTGTCAGTGAAAGTGGAGGCTCAGGGAGACGACTGGGACACAGACCCTGATTTCGTGGTGAGTGTCTGGTGTGGCAGCTGTTGTACTGGTGGTGTGGAGAGCTCCCAGCCCGGGGCACTTGCTGCTCAGCTCAGGGCCTGGCACAGCTGCAGCACTGCTGGCAGGGCAGGATCAGCCCCTTGCACCTATGGGCAGGTCACCTGCAGGTCACATCTCCAGGCTGAGTCTCCAGAACTTCCTACATCACTGCATTCCCAAGGGCTGACCACAAGCAGGAGTACAGAATGTGCAGCATTTCTAAAGCTTGCTCCCTGGTAATTTCCCTTGTCCTCTCCACAACTTATGTTACAGGACACAGCAAACACATTTTCTCTATTCCACACTGTTTGTAACTATGGGATCCAGGATTTCCTTCATTTATCTTTTTTCCAGATGAAAAATCCTACTCTGTTTGCAGTCATCTTGTGCAGGTGTAGCTGTGTGCCTCTTGCACTCTTGTTTTCTGTCTAGTTTGAGCTGGTGAGAGAGCAGAAGGGTTCAGCCTGGGGAACTCTTTGCATTCATAGAGGGTCTTGATTGTCATTTCCCATTTGGTTCTCTATTACCTTCCTAATAAGCCTCTCCTGTTGGACAATAGTCCTGTGTTTTCAACGTTCAGCCTTACCTGATTATTTCCAGTAAGAAATTCTAGTTTGGGGCAGAAAATCAAATTCCATTCTCATAGTTTCAAGTTATTAATGTTTTAGGGAAAATCTACTGTGTCCAATTTTTTTGCTTACTCAATTTCTTCTATTTGTGTAAGCATTCAAACTAAGCAAGAACAGAATAAGACTTTGTATTTTTTTTTCCATTCTATTTCATATATACGTATTTTCAGCTTTATTGTATCTTAGGAAAGACTTTACTGATGCTTCACTTTATCGAATATATGTTCAGATCGCCCCCAAGACTACAACACAAGGCCATTATAGCCATGCCCGAGGGCTGAGGTCACTTCGGATCTCAAGTGTTTTCCCGAGCAGTGAATTCCGCACATTCCGGGTGTCGCCTCGGCTCTGCGGAGCGGGTCGGGACCCCTGCCCTGCCCTGCCCGGCGGGGAGGGGGTGCCGAGACCCTTGGGCCGTGCCCGGTCCGGGGCTCACGGCCGCAGTTCGTCCCGCAGAACGACATCTCCGAGCGGGAGCAGCGCTGGGGAGCCAAAACCATCGAGGGCTCGGGCCGCGCCGGGCACATCGAGTGAGTGAGTGCGGCGGGACGGACCGGCACGGGCACGGGCACGGGCACGGGCACCGGCACCGGCACCGGCACCGGCACCGGCACCGGGGGGAGCGGCCCGGGGCACAGACCGAGCCCAGCGGAGCAGCGCGGGCACAGCCGGGCTTGCGGCGGCCCGGGAGTCGGGCCCCGCTCTGCGGCTCCTCGCTGCGTGCAGAGGCTGTCCCGGGTCAGTGCTGTCCCGGGTCAGGGGTGTCCCGATTCAGGGCTGTCCCGGTGTAAAGGCTGTCCCGGTTCAGGGCTGTCCCGGTTCAGGGCTGTCCCGGTGTAAAGGCTGTCCCGGTTCAGGGCTGTCCCGGTGTAAAGGCTGTCCCGGTGTAAAGGCTGTCCCGGTTCAGGGCTGTCCCGGTTCAGGCTGCCGCTCCTCCCCTGGCCGGCGCTGACCCTCAGGACAGTCCAGCGCAGCCCTGCAGGGGCCCGGTGCAGCGCTCTGAAAAAGGAAGGCGTGGGGTCCCGAGAAGGTCGGGGTGTAGCCCTGAGCAGCAGAGAGCGGCTGGATGTCCCCCTGAGCCCCTTGGTCCCTCTCAAGCACTGGAGCTGCGTGTGTGGCTGGCAGCCAGGGGCTGCGTGTGTGCCCTGCTGGCTTTGGCTGGGGCGGGGGCACGGGGATGCTCCAGAGAGCTGCACTGCTCTGCAAAATCCAGCACTGACCTGCCCTGTCTCCGCCTCCAGCATCCATCAGCTGAGGAACGAGGTATCGGAGGAACATGAGATCATCAAGAAGAAGGAGCTGGAGACTGGCCCCAAGGCATCCTATGGCTATGGGGGCAAATTTGGAACAGAGCAAGACCGAATGGATAAGGTAACAGCTGTGGAAGGCTTCCTTGAGCCTCAGTGGAAAAGTCTCTTCACGAAAAGGAAGGAGCATCCCGGTTTTCTGGACTGACCCTGAAGGGACAGAATGGAGAGTTTGCATGGCTGCACAGATTCACACATGTCCAGCTAGCCCATAATCTGTCTCTAGGATCTGTGAATTCATTTGTATAACTCACCTCTACAACTTCTTTGCAATGCTCTCTTTCGCAGTGAAGGACTTTCTGTGGCTGTTCAAGACCGCTGCATAACAATTAAATTAAATCTGGTGCCTCCTTACTGGTGCTAGGAGAACTAATGTATAGTAACTCCCTCCTCACATTCTGCATTACAGACTTCGTATCTCCCCGAGACAAAGCCCTAGACATCAGATCTGGTCTGTGTTTAGTGATAATCTATCATGCTTCTTCCTGCACCTTTCAATATTGAATGCTTCTTTCTCAGAAGTGAGATGATTAGTTTGCAGTAGAGTTCCACAGGTGTGGTTGCTGTGGAATTGAACAATACCAGGATGGAAAGGTGAGAAATGCTGTACTCCAAAATTCCCTGCTCTCTCTGCCACAGCTGTTGCAGTCAGAAATTGTACATGCTCCTCAGGAGAAGGGGCAGAAGCTGAACACTTGCAGCATCCTGGCAAAACTAGACAAAGGACAATAAGTTGGTCAACGGGAACACCCTCACTGTGGTCCAGCAGTCTGAGCACAGCTGTTCCATTTTGGCATAGAGTGCTTGTGGCTCCTGACCACAGCACCTTCAGCAGGGAGAGCAGGATTGCTGGTCCTCACTGTCAGATACAGAAACAGGGAATGGGTGCCAGACCTCTGCCTGGAGTTCTCAGCTGTTCTCTACACTTTTCTCTTGTCTCCCCTGTGATGATCCACCACACAACTCCAGCAGCACTTGAGAGCAGCTGGCATTGGGCATCCCACACTTTGGGGAGAGGTTTGTGAGATGCCAGCCCTTGGGGCTCCTCCTGGAGCTCAGAGCAGAGCTGCTGCTGGCAAAGGCCACGTGGAGAGCGTGGCACCACCAGCACAGTCAGCTCGAGCGTGTCAGCAGCATGTGGAGGCAGCTGTGTGCCTCTGCCTGTCCACCACGGATGCTCATGTCACACTGTCTCTCCTCTCAGTGCGCAGTAGGACATGAATACGTGGCTCATGTTGAGAAGCATTCCTCGCAGACAGATGCAGCCCAGGGCTTTGGCGGCAAGTTTGGAGTGCAGCGGGACCGAGCTGACAAGGTGTGTTGGACAGTGCAGCTGGAATACATTCCTGCGGCCTGGGCTGCCCTGAGCACTGCTGCATGCCAGGTTGGCTCAGTGTTCAGAGCTGGGGGCGTGCAGGGTGTGCCATGTGCTGTGTCACCTGTGGCACAGCGAGGGTGACTGCTGTGCCTTGCTGTGGTGGGCCTGTCCCATCCAGGCACAGCGCTATTTGTCCAGGGGCTGTGGTGTTTGCGATGCTGCAGCACAAGACAGGAACCAGAGGACAGAGGCTGAGACCCATCTTGGTCTTTGGGATGACTGACAGTGCTTCCCTTCTTGTTCCAGTCAGCACTGGGCTTTGAATACAAGGGTGAGGTGGAGAAACACTCGTCCCAGAAAGGCAAGTCCATGTAGCCCCTCGACCCTTTGCCCAGCTTCTCTTCTGCTCCCCGAGTCCTGCTTGGCTTTGCCCTTGTGGGTGACAGAGCTCCCACTGTCCTTGGCATGTCTGCTTTCTTCCTTTCCTCCTGGCCTGTGTCTCCTGGTGCCCTGACCCCCATTTACCTTGTGCCCCCATTCCTGTGGGCTCCCATCCATGGTGCTCCCTGCCACCCACTCTGTCCCCTCCAACCCTCCTCTTCCTGTGGTGTTTTCCATAATCTCTCCATAATTTCCATAATGCTGTCCCTTCTCCCTGGGGGCCTTTCCCACGGCTGCTCCCTATCCTCTCCTCACCAGCCCTGTGCTGGGGGGAGTATTTGACTCCATACACCACCTCAGATTACTCCAAGGGCTTTGGTGGCCGTTACGGAGTGGAAAGGGATAAGGTGGACAAAGCAGCAGTGGGATTTGACTACAAAAGCCAGGCAGAGAAGCATGACTCTCAGAAAGGTGAGTCACAGCAGCCAGGTGAGCTGGGGAAGCTGTGTGAAGTGGGGGGAACTGAGGGAGCTGGATGAGCTGGAGGGGCTGGGGGTGCTGGAGGAGGTGGGGGAGCTGGGGGAACCAGCTGAGGGGGGAACAGGCAGTGTCAGGGCTGCAGCTGGGGACTGTGCCTGCTGGGAATGGGCCAGGTGAGGAAAGCCATTGCACAGTGCACAGCTGCTGAAAAGAGTTCGGGCTAAAGGAAGAGGAGCAGAAGAGTTCTGTGGGCAGAGGGATCTCTTGGGCAGTGTACCACCAGAGGAAGTGTGAAGGGGAAGCCCAGGCAGGTGCTCATAGCAGGTGACATATCCCAGGAGGGAGGGCTGTTGCTGCAGCACCGGTGGGGAAATCTGACTTTGTTCCGTGTCTGTGTCAAAGTGGAAAACCTGTGAGAACAGCCTGACCTCACACTGCTGTCACTTGCCTCCTTCCCTGCCTTGTGTGTTCTCTTCCATGCCCTGATCTGGATCCCTGTGGCTGAAGACTATTCTGTGGGCTTTGGTGGGAAGTTTGGGGTCCAGAGGGATCGTCAGGACAAGAATGCCCTTGGCTGGGACCATCAGGAAGAAGTGCAGCCCCATGCATCCCAAAGAGGTCAGGCAATGCTGCCAGAGGTGGTAGCAGTTTCCTTGGAGCACGCACAGAACTGTGTCTGGAGCCTGTGCTTCAGAGTAAGAGATCCAGCTGCCGAAAATAGAATGTGTGCAGCAGAGCAGAGCAGCTGAGACACAGTGAAGCCCAAAGCACAAGGTGTAGGTGGGAGCTTGGATCAGTGGGGGACATGGAATGTGAGTCCCTCAGTCAGGAATCCCAGACTCCGCTGTGCTTTCGCTGAGTTCCTGACTGTAAGCTCATTGTAGGGGCGAGCCCAGAGCAGTGAGGCAGAGCAGATCCCACGAATGCCTCGTGTACAGCAGGTTTGACCTCACTGACCAGGGCCAGCTCCACTCGGGTGGGGTGACTGGCCTCACCCTGGTGCCTTGGGCTCAGGTTTGGCAGCTACAGCCCTGCACACCTGTGCCTTCAGCTCGAAGGAGGGAGGGATTAGTCCTAAAAGCTACTGTCCAGAGCACTTAGCTTTATCTCATCACATATGGAACTAACCAGAGATAACACATGCAAACTCGTTTCACTGGTCACTGCATACTGAAGTCAGAGGTGCACACAAAGTACAAAATAATATAAAATAACATTTTTTCCATGCAGACTATGCCAAGGGGTTTGGAGGCCGTTTTGGGGTCCAGAAGGATAGAGTGGATAAGGTAAGACATCTGCAGCCTGCAATTGCTTCCTCCTAATCATTGCTTTTTGCCCAGCTGAAAGAGAAGAGATTTCCCCAGTGGAGATGAGATCTCAGTGCACAGCTGTGGCAAGAAGGAGCTGGCCAAATACCAGAGGGTGCAGAGGGATGCAGCCTGAGGAGACTGTAATTCCACGAGAGTGGCACTCTCTGTCACTCTTCCCTTCTCCGCTGTTTGTTACCCTCTGTGGGTTTTCCACTCCTGTCAAGGACTGCCTCATGATCTGTCCAGGTGCTAAACCTTCCTGCACAACTTGACAAGCTCCAGCAGGGATGGGATTGGCAGAGGTCCATCTGCTGTACATGAGAACAGATGCGAATCCTGGGGCTTTGGGGTGTTTGGAAGAGGTGGTGAGGGTGCCTTCCCTGAAACCTCCTTGCCCTGCTGGGGGCACGGTGCTGTGCCTGCTACAGCACCAGTGTTGCTGTCCCCGAAAGCTCGAGGAAGTGGGGGAATACAAACACCTGAAACAGCCCACATGGTCCTGTCCACGCTGCGTGTGCAGGCTGGGCCAGACACAGACAGGGAGCATTGTCCACCCTCAGAAGAGATCAGCACTATCTGTGAATTTAACAGCAGCAAAATGGAGGGGCACTGACAAAAGGCACATCTTGTAAAAAAACAACGTGCAAGGACAGATGAGGACTTGGCACAGGCACATCCCCAGGACAGGGAGGGGTCAGAAGCAGGGACTGCAGCCAACAGCCTCCCCTGGGCGAGGGCTGGTGTACAGCTGAGGACAAACACACCTGGGAACAAAGCTTGCCATCACCAGTACCCAAAGCCAGCACCAGCATTGCCCAACCAGCTGAACAATTCTTTCGCTTCCTCTTGCAGAGTGCTGCTGGCTTTGATGAGATGGCAGCTCCCACCTCCTCCTACGAGAAAATAAGACCCCTGGAGGCAGGTGAGTGCCAGCCCTGGTCTTAGGAAGCTGTGGGCCTCACAGTCCCTCTGCAGCAGCATGCAGACAGGCATGTGCTGTGGTGGGATGGGGGTTTAACCTGCGCTGCAGGACAGGAGAAGGTGGCTGAAGTGCAAGTTTCTCTGGAAGAGGCAGAGGTCTAGGCTGCTCCTGGATGCTTGAGGTTGTGGCAGGAAGATGTAGGGCTGGGTCAATCAGCTGTCTCCTCACAGGAGCTTCCAGTGGCATGAGCAGCCTGCGGTCACGGTTTGAGCACATGGCCAGGTCAGCGGAGGAGGAGAGCAGGAGGCAGGCAGAGGAGCAGCGGGCGAGGTGGCAGCCCCGGGAGCAGCCGGTGCCTCGGCAGCAGGTGAGCAGGGCTTGCTGTGTCCTCCCACACTCAGGACACAGACTTTTCCTTAGAGCCTTGCAGCTCCATGTCACTCTGTCTGGTGTCCTGAGGGTAACCTCCTGCCTAAACTGCAGGAGGCTTCTGCATTCCCTGCATCTGCCAGGAATGGCCACTGAGCTTCATTGTTGGCACTGGGCTTTCCTTTTCAGCACACCAAACACTCATATAAGGACATACCCCCACCCAACCATGGTGCCTGTGCTTTGGCATCAGCTTCTTTTGGCTCTGGTGCCTGGCAAACAGCGTGGTTACTGCTCCCCAGCACTGCCATGCCAGCAGTCTGCACGTGGGATGCATCCCAGCGAACCAGAGATGGCAGGCAGCCCCTGTGTTTGCCTGCCTTCCAGCCTGGTGCAGTTCTTGCACTCAGGGGACAGACGGATGTTAGCAGTGAAGCTGTGCCCTGCCATATTCCTTTTCAGAGCTGCCCAGCTGTTGTCACCAGCCTGTGAGTGCCTAGGCCCAGAGCAGGTTTGTAGGTGGAGGAAAACGCTCTGAGTTTCTCTGTTGGGAATGTGAACAGTCATTGTTCAAAGGGACTGAGCGATCTGATGTCTTTTCTCCAGCAGGAAATCCCTCTGAGAGAGAAGGAGGACACTGGGGCAGCTCCTCCAGCCGTGCCAGCAAGGGTACCCAGGAACACTGCTGAGGACCAGCCTGTGTCACCAGAACAGGTGCCAAGGGAGCCTGGGGGAGCTGGGGAGGGGGGCAGGCAGAGGGAATGTCACCTGAGAGGGGCTGTGCTGGATGTGCAGCCCAGCAGGAAGATGTGGAGCACAGCCACAGGGTGTGAGAGGCTTTGGAAGGGTAAGGGGGAGCACTGGGATGGGGCATGGCTGCACAGCAGTGGACCTCATGGGACAAGCTCTGGGAGTGGGTCAGTGGCGCTGCCAGGGACTGCAGTGAGGTATGAGCAGAGTCCCGAGGGTCTCCGGAGCTGCTGGTTCAGCAGGGCCTGAGTGCCTCAGCTGTTTCCTGGTGTGAAGGGATCCTGCTCCACTGGTGCCCCGGCAGCAGCAAAGGGGCTGCCTTGTGTCAGGTGCTGGCAGTCAGGGAAGAGCTGCCATGGGCCGTGCTTTGCAGGTGACCTTCCTGTCATTTTCCCACTTCACGGCAGGAGGCCGAAAGGGAGGATGAAGAAGTGCCACCCACTTTGCCACCACGGCTGGCAGATCTGGATGCAGAGCTGGGCAAGGTCCCCAGCCAGGGTTACAGTGCAAATTTGGATCTTGGTGGAGACTATGAGGAGCTGCCAGAGCCCTCTGACTACTGTGACATTACCAGTGGAGGTGCTGACTATGAGGAGCTGCCAACCCCTCTGGGAAAGCCAGATGCCACCTGTGACTTTGAAGGAGATGGAGGTGAAGAATATGAGGTGATCCTTCCTCAGGAGCCCACGCAGAGCCAGCTCCACCTGGGTGAGTCCCCATGGAAGAGCCCATGTCGTGGGAAGCTTGTAGCTGACCACTAACTTTACTGGATGTATGGGACAAACCCCAGTGGGAATTTCTATCCTGAAGTCTACTGTGGTCAGCATAGCAGCTTCTGATGATGGAGTCTTGGTTGTGTCTGACTCCCCTGGCCAGCTCTAAGGTGCAGATGAGCTGCATGGGATGCTGGATTGGGGTGTGGGCAGAGGCCCAGGAGAAGCTGGATGTGCACCAGTGCTCTTGCTGCAGTTTCCTGGCACTGGGGCCTGGGGGTGCCTCTGGTTCAGGCCATTCCTCACACGGCTGGTGCTCCTGAGACCTGGTCTGGTGGAGTGTCCTGCTGGGAGGAGGGCAGGTAGCCTGTGCCCCAGCACAGGAGGAAACTGCACAGTGCAGCTTGGCTGCTACTGGAGATGGCAGGTGAAGAGGTATGAGTTATTCCCAGCCTTTTTCATGGGAGAGGGGCGTGAAGATCAGGACCCAGCTTGAAGAAGGGAAGTCCCACCTTGCTTCGGGCTGTGGTGCACGTCTCCTCGCTGACAGGGTCTGGGTGTGTTCCCCAGAGCTGGGCTGGAGGGTGGCACTGCCCAGGACTGCGTGGCTGCCTCAGCCCCTGTCTCACCTGTGTGTCCTGTGTGTCTGTCTGTCTGTCCTGCAGGGAACACGGACGGTGCCTACGGGGGACAGAGCCCCGGGATCTGCGCAGTGGCTCTCTACGATTACCAAGGAGGTGGGTCTGCCCTCAGGGCTTAGGGGAAGGGCTGTGCCCTGACAGGGCTGTGCAGCGGGGACAAGACTGTTCTTGGGTGGTTTAAATTTCTTCCTCCTGGCAAGCAGAATGAGACCCGGCTTGGGAATTGTCACGGTACACGAATGGTATTCTCCAGTTTAGTACTCCCAGTAAAAAAACAAAAAACAAAAAACCACATGCATTACTTCTCCTCTCCAACTGGAGGCACAGAAAGGCAAAGATCAGAGGTTTCGATAAGAGCAATTTACAGGAAACAGCAATAAGAAAGTGAACAGTATCAGCAACAATGTTAATAACAAAAGGTATAAGAAAATAAATTATACACACGGAAAAACAGCCAGCAACAGACAATATTGGATGGTTCCCTCCACCACGTTTTCTCAACCAAAATAAACCCTGTCTTCCTTGGAATTGAGAGTCCTTTTCCCCCACCCCGGGGTGGTACAGAATAACCTCCATGTCTTGCCCATGGCCCCTCCCAGCTACTGTGAAAAATTAGCCTTGTCCTGGCCCAAAGCAGGATAGGAGAGAAACTTCATCTTTCATCTGTGAGGTTTTGCTCTTTCTCTGCTTCATCTGAGGGGAGGTAAACTCTTGGGGATTATCAGAGCACTGGCTCTGTCTCCTGCCTGGGGGAAGGTGGGAGGGAAATGTGACTCAGCTCTCTCTGGGTTTCTCTTTGCATTGTGACTGTCTTTTCCTGACAATTTTTGCAGATGGAGATGATGAGATTTCTTTTGATCCTGAGGACACAATCACGCACATTGAGATGGTGGATGAAGGCTGGTGGCGGGGACAGTGCCATGGCAGAGTCGGCCTCTTCCCAGCAAATTATGTGAAGCTTCTGCAATGAAATGAGCTCAGTGCAAGCTGCTCCCTTTCAACTTTTGCCTCTGTCGTAGTCTGACACCGGCCAAATGCCAGACACCCACCAAAGCCACTCACTCACCCTCCCCTGCCACAGCTGGCCAGAGGAGAGAAAATGAAAGCTTCGTGAGCTAAGGACTGGGAGAAAACACTCCAAGTGAAAAACAGCCTCAACTCAGAGGTACAAAGGGGATTTATTACTAACCGAGTCAGAGGAGGATAATGAGAAAAAAAAATAAGTCTTTAAAACACCTTTTTTCCACCCAAACCCCTCCCTCCCTCCCACCAACAGCACAGGGAGATGGGGCATAGGGGTTTTGGTCAGTTCATCACTGAGATTTTCTTCCACTGCTCAGGGAGAGGAGTCCTTACCCGGTGAGACTGTGGGGTCCCTCCCTTGGGAGACACCCTTGGTGTGGGTCCACTCTCACGAGCAGCAGTCTGCCCAAAACTGCCACGGCAGTGGGGTGCAGCCTTCCAAGGACAGGCTGCTCCAGCCTGGGAGCAGGGCCCCTCTCTCCATCTGCTCTCCCACTGGATCACAGCCTCCTCCAGCCATCAACACCTGTTCTGCTGTGAGCACCTCCCTCATGGGCTATGGGTGGATCTGTGCATCCCCTGTGGATCCCTGTGGGCTGCAGGAGCACAGCTGCTTCACCACAGCCTGCAGAGGAATGTCAGTTCTGGTGCCTGGAGCACCTCCTGCCTCTCCTTCCCCACTGACTTTGGTGTCTCTACATCATTTCCCTCACATGTTCTCACATCCTCCTCCTCTTCTAGATGGAATCCAAATTGCTGCTCCCATAACTGGCCCAGCCTTGGCCAGCAGCATGTCCATCCTCAGAGCTGTCAGGGTTTGACTCTGCTGGACATGGTGGAAGCTTCCAGCAGCTTCTCACAGGAACCAACTCTGTGGCCCCCTGGCTACCAAAAATCAGCCCGTGCAAAACTAACACATCCACCTCTTGCCTCTGTGAATCACATATTTAAGAAGAAAATCAAAACAAAATGGGCACAGCCAGAGAAGAGGAGGAGATGAGGACATGTGAGGGAAACGATGTAGAGACACCAAGGGCAGTGGAGAAGCAGGAGGTGCTCCAGGCTCCAGAGCTGAGATTCCTCATGGTGATGACCATGGTGTGAAGTGTTTTCTCACAGTCCTTATCTCAGCTCATGAACCCTTCATTTAATTTAATTCCTCTGGCCAGCTGTGGCAGGGGAGAGTGGGTGAGTGATTTTTGTGGGTGCCTCTGACATTTGGCCACTGTCAAATCACAGCAGCCTCTCTCTGCTTCTTCAGCCTTTCCCATGTTAGCAGCTTCCTTTGGCTCAACTTGGTATATTCCCTGGCAGCCTGGGTAAGCCCAGCAGACATCAGATTGAAAGCCAAGGCACATGGGGATGGTGGGACAGCCCCTCTTGCCCAGGCCAGGCTTTGCAGTCCAAGGCACTGCCCCTGCTCTGCACAGGGCCGGACTCAAGACCTTGGGCAGCCCTGAGGCAGAGTTCAAGGCCATGCTCAGGGCCAGCAGAGTTCCCTGGAAGTAGCACAGGAGATCCTGTGCCGAGCTCAGCACATGGCATCTGGAAAATAAAGACAGAACCCTGGACCTGAAGCCTTGTTCCTGACTTTATTTTGCCATTAGGCTGTCAGTGATGTGCTGAGGGTGAGACGAGCAACGGCAGCATGCCATGAGCTTGGGCTGGGAGCCCCAGGCTTGCAGTGCTGTCGCAGGGCTCCCAGCAGGCTGGCAGTCCCTGGCAGCCCTGGCACCGCTCATGCCTTGCTGGGGGAGCCAGGCGTGCCCCCAAGGCGCAGAGCCCTCCGCAGGGCCCCCCACACCTGCTGGTGGCGCAGGCTGTACATGAGGGGGGTGAGCGTGGGGGTGACGATGCAGTACAGCACGGACACCAGCAGACACCACGGGAATAGCCTGAGCCGGGCTGGTTGTAGTTCAGGTTGGCTGCCACAAAGTACAGGGTGACCATGAGCAGGTGTGCAGGGCAGGTGGAGAAGGCCTTGCACCAGATGGTGGCCAGGATGTACAGGTAGGAGATTAGGACAAGCAGGAAGGGACTGAGTCCCACAAAGATGCTGGAGACGTGGAGGGCCAGCTCTAATAAACCTTGCTGGACAGCTTTAGATTTGCACAATAAATTCTGTCTGGGGCAACGGGCTGCCCAGTCGGAGCACCTGTGCTCAGGTGCAGCCTCAGGGCCAGGGCAGTGTCAGGTGACACCAGCAGGTACCTGGAACACGGTGGCTGTGAGGTGGTGTCATTGTGTGACAATCCTGCGGGCAGAGTTCTCTGCACTGGCAGTGTTCAGAATGTTCCTGTTTCCCAAATGTAACCATTGCAAGTGGGTACGAAAAACACCAAAACTTCAAAAATGGCAAGTGTGAGCTGGGAATCATCAGTAAATGACATTCCCAAGGGAAGTCCAGAAAGGAAAGGGCAACATAAAAGAAAAAAGGCAAAAAATAGTAAAGTTTAATAGTTACAAGGAAAACACACATATCTGAGCAAAACCTCTAGGAATCAATAAAACCACCGACAAAACATCAGTGAAGTGTCAACAGCACGGGGGACAGCAGCTCTCAGACACATGGGATCCTGAGCAGATCCACTCGGACACTGCTGAGGACAGGGACAGCAGTGAAGTCCTGCAGACCCCTGGATCTGTACCTGGAACAGAACAGCGACTGTGTGATCCCAGTCAGGCAGAGGAGGGAACACGAGCACGAGTGAGTGTAATCATGGCAGCTCTGGGCAGTGCTCTCCACCACAGAGCACTGTCAGTCACCACCCAACACTCAGGGAGCTCTGGAAGCCCCTGCAGAGCCCCAGCCCTGGCTCTGCGATGTACCAGGGCACTGATGCATCTCAGCTCAGCTCTCCTGCCTGAGCACAGCACAGCACCTTCCCCAGCCTGAGCATCGGGACTGCCCAAAGGAAATTCCCCCAGTACAACAGGACACTAGAACTGAAAGGGCAGTGCTGTGAGGAGCTCACAGAGACAGTAGAAATGAACTGAAATCCCATCCAGGAACACATCTCACATGGCACCACACAGAGAAACACATTCAGCCTGCCAGGACCTGGCTCTGTACCTCCCAACTAAGTCCTCCTGCACCACCATTCCATCACATATCTGGGTAATTCAATGGCCTTGTCCATCCCATTTCCCAGGGACACAGAGCTGCCCCACACGCCCAGTCAGGCCACGGACACTGAGGGCTCCAAGTGGTTCCAACTCTCCTCATTTCCCAGTCCAGCTGCAGGTGAGCAAGGACAGGACAGTTCATCTTACCCTGCTGATGCCTTTCTTTATGCACTTTTTCCTTCTTTTCTCCCTAAGGCACTGTGGGAACAGCCAGCAGGGAGAACCTGAGGCTCCCCATCAGCAAACCCAGGCCAATCCCATCTGGAACAAGCAACCCATCCTTCACCTGGCCCTGGACCAACTCCTGTCCTGTTCACACCCAAACAAACTGAGGGGGCCAGTGAGCTGCATGGCCAGACTGTCAGCATGAGCACTGCTGGAGGAACTCTTCCTACAGCAGCCCAGCACCTGCCTGTTACACCAATAATCTGATTCCAGGTGGCACAACCTAATCTCAGGCAGCACAGCGCGCACAAGGCTTTCCCTCTCCGCCAGTCCCCAAAACGCAGCACAGATCTGTGTCTGGTGCCGCACAGTGCCCACAGGTGCTGCTGGGCTGGCACACTGGGCCCTGCCAGGGGTAACTCAGGTCACCTCTGCCTGCTGTGCCCCCAGCACGCGGTGCACGCGCTCCTCGGCGCTGTAGTAAAGCTGCCCGCGCCGCAGCCGTGGCTCGTCCTGCTCATACCAGCGCCGCTCATCGAACTCGGGGAAGAAAAAGGCAATCTCTCTGCTGGCTGAGGCAGGCGAGTCTGTCAAAGAGAGGGAAAGGCAATGAGAGAGACGTGCCAGTCTGCAACCACAAACGTGTGCGGGACTCCAAGGGCACCTGGCTAGGCTGCACCTGGCCAGGTGTGCACAGGGAAGGGAACAAATTGTTCACTTGGAGCCCTAGAACTAAAGCAAAGGCAGACAAAGCACCATCATTCCTGCCTTCCCGGCACCCAAGAATGCTGGACCTACCTGAGCCATGAGTCGTGTTCCTGGTGTCCGTGAGGCCATAAGCACCTCGGATGGAGTCTGGGTCGCTGTGTCGGGCTCGGAACACTTTAGTGGGTCCCATCAGGGATCTCCAGAGAGGGACAGCATTCTCATGGGCCAGGATGTAAGCCCACATGGGACCACTGCGGCAAGGGCCCAGGAAGAGCAGGAGAAGCGATTATGAAGAGCTCGTTACAAACAGGTTATTTATTCGTTCTTGCAAACCTGCCCAGTACAGCTGCCATGGGCTGCCACGCTGGTCCTCCCAAGCACCGAGCCCACGCCTGTGGCGCTGGTGACCTACCCAGCACCTTCGGGAGCGCCACCCACTCGGTGGCACCGCTGTCACAGCAGGCCAGCATCCCGGCACTCCTCCCGCGGCCGGAGCCTGCCAGCCCCGCACACCCGCGGCACCCACCTGGCCATGAACTCCACCAGTCGCTGGTAGAAGAAACGCCCTGCGGAGAGACATGGAGTGAGTCGGCACCGGCCCGGGGCAGCACCCCGCTCCGGCAGCGCCTGAGCCCCGCTCGTACCTGCGTGCTCCCGGTAGAAGCGGCGGCTCTGCTCCGGGCCGCACCGCAGCTCCTTGGCGCGGACAATGAGGAACCGGTGCTGGAGGATGGCAGCGTGCACGGCCTGCGGGAAGAGGCGGCGCTAGGGGGGGGGCCGTGGCGAGGCCTGCTGTGCCGAGCCTGGTCCGGTCGGGCCCGGCCCTCACCTCGCTCATGAGCGGATGTGCCACGGCGTCCGGCTTGAGCAGCGCCAGGGTCAGCTGCAGCCGCCGCGCTCCGCCCCGCGGGGCCGCCACAGCCGCCATGAGCGCGGGGAGCGCGGGGAACCGGGGACGGGACGGGATGGGATGGGATGGGGCGGGGCGGGGCGGGGCCGGACAGCCGGGATGGGGCGGGGCCGGGCAGCCGGGACGCGCAGGCGCTGCCATGGCGACGGCGGCGGAGGAACAGGGCCGGGACGCGGCCTGGGAGGAAGGCTCGGATGGCGCCCGGGATGAGGCCGCGGCCGGCGCTGAGGAGACGGTGAAGATCATCTGCCTGGGCGACAGCGCCGTGGGCAAGTCCAAGTGCGTGGAGCTCGGGGGTCCCGCGGGTTCGGGCGGGGCAGCGATGATCCGCGGGCTCACGGCGGCCCGTGCTCTCTTCGCAGGCTGCTGGAGCGGTTCCTGCTCGATGGCTTGTATCCTTGGGAGAGGGGGAGCGGTGCGGGCAGGACGGGAGGCAGTGCTGGCCTGGCCCGGTATCGCGGCGGAGCGGGGTCGGCGCCTCGGTGGAATCCTTAACGCGCCGCAGCCGCCCGCAGCAGGTGTCCACGTTCGCCCTGACGCTGTACCAGCACCGCGCCCGCGTGGGCGAGCACGAGGTCCGCGTGGGTGAGTGGGGCAGCCCGGGGGCAGAGCGTGTTCCCGGCCACAGCGGTGCCGGGGCAGAGGGAGCAGCGGGGAAGAGAAGATCCCATCGGTGTGAATCTTAGGTGTTTTGATAGACCGCAACATCGTGACAAATCTGGTGCCCTTCTGTTACGGGGCTGCAGCTTTAGGGATGGGGTAAAGTGACTGCCATCATCGCCTGGGCTTGGCAAAGTGTGGGGCGCTGTCCCCATGATGTCCAGGGCTCTGAGCTGGAGAGACAGGGACTGGATGGATGGGTGGACAGTCGGAGGATAAAGAATAGTCTGGATGACCACATGGAGTCACTGGGCACAGCTTATTTGGGAGACCTGGACAAGTGGAGTCCCTCGGGGTTGGGGCTGGGGCTGACACTGTTCAACATCTTTGTTGTGACACGGACAGTGACTGCAGATATGGTCTGATGGGGACCTGTTTGTATTTGGGCAGTTTAGGTCACTGTCCAGCACTGAGACACAGTGCAGTCAGACACAGTGTCAGAGCAAAGGAGTGCCCAAGGCTCATCTGGCTTTGGGTACACCAGCACACTGAGGTGCTTAACTGAAGCTGTGCCAATTTATACCAGCCTCAGATGTGAGCCTGCAAACCCAGTGAGAGGTGGGGATCTCCACCTGAGCTGCACCTACAGCAAAAGGCACAGTGGTGTCCAGTTTGACCCATGATATCTGGTGTACACAAAGCTTCATGGTCTGGGACCTGTTTGCCTCTGGCTTCCTTACCTTCAGGACTTCTGAGTGAGTCCTGCCCCTGGGAGAGTGGAGTCAGATGTCTGCAAGAGGAGCTGAAGCATTTCCCATGGCAGGGCCCTGGCTGACCATCACTGGTCATCAGAAATCAGAAATGAGCAGTGTCCAGCAGCTTCTGGACTTTTAGGCAGTTTTCTGTTGTCATCCCTGGTGACAGAGTGCCAGACATTGCTACTGCAGTTTGCACTTCTGCCTGTCTTGGTCCTGCTGTCCCATACAACTGGGGTCACTGGTGGCTTCTCCTTTGTTGATGGCCAATGCCAGCATAGCCCACAGCCGAGCCCAGTAAGGAAAAGTCCCAGTTATGGCACAAGTTCTTAACCCCGCACTGGTGAGGTGAACCTCAGTTTGTGTCCCTGAGCAGGTGGGCTGGCTGTGAGAAAACACAGCTCTGTGAGTTGTGTCATTCTGAGCTGTTTTTGCCTTGCAGACTTCTGGGACACAGCGGGCCAGGAACGGTTCCGGAGCATGCACGCCTCCTACTACCACCAGGCCCACGCCTGCATCATGGTGAGGGGACCTAGGCTGGGACCCGTGGGATTTGGGTTCACAGTGTCTCAGTGACACTTGCCTTTGTGTTGCTTTTATGGTAACATTGCCATGTGTTCCTAGTTTCTTGCAGTGGTTTAAAAGATCTTCCTAGACTGTTTTTTCTTCTCTGACCAGATAAACCCCCTGTAGATGGACCTGGTTAGCTCTGGTGTAGCTCTCCTGATGACATTTTCCTCTATCCCCTAGCTCTGCTGTCTTCTCAGTGTCCTCATGTTTGTCCCAGTTCCCAGTTTTGTTGGCTCCTCACCTGTTCAGATCTCCTGGTTTGTCCTGTTGCTCCCACTTCCCACTGTTCCTCGCCACTTGGACGCACCAGTGTTTTTCATTGGTGGCTTAGTTGTCAGAACAGAGGAGGCCACCTCTGATCCTGTTGGACACAAACTGTTCCCAGTGCCAGCTCCCTGTGTTCGTGGCAGGGACTTGCACAGGACACCATGACAGTGGGAAGGACATCAAGGGGATACTGTCCCTTTCTTTTCCACTCTCTGTCTTCCTGGAAACATTCTGGGTTCTGTCCTTGTGTTGGTCGGAGCTGGCCTGGTTTGGCCCCACAGAGTGGTCAGAGCTGTGCTGGGCTGGCCCGGGATAGGTGTTTCTCTCTTGGAAGGTGTTTGATGTGCAGCGCAAGGTTACCTACAAGAACCTGAACAGCTGGTACAAGGAGCTGAGGGAATTCCGCCCAGAGATTCCATGCATTGTAGTGGCCAACAAGATTGATGGTGAGTGTACTCACTTGTGCTCCCAACTTGCCAGGGTCGTGGTGGCATTCTGTCCTCTCCTGAGGGTCCAGAGGATTTCCTCAGTTCCCAGGGCTGGGTCCTGTGTTGACCTCAGCTGCTGTGTCACAGCAATTAAAAGTGCAAATTTGATCCATTTCAGTTTTATTCAAGAGTTGTTCTTCCAGTTCTGTCCTTACCACACTGCCTATTCTATCCATCAAGAACCCAAAAGTTATTGGAGTAGCACCTGGTCAAAAATGGCAAAAGGAGGCAAAAGCTGTTCTGTGGCCTCCCTGGATCAGTCAGGGATGGCCTTGGTGCTGCTCCTTCAACCTGCTCAGACTCCTCTGTGCTGAAGTGTCTCAGTACCTGCTGACAGAACTGTTCACCAGGCTCTGCAGGAGGCTGAAGGGTTCCTTCCCATGGGGAATTGCCCTTATTGATGGCCGTCCCTGGGCTGTGGCTGGTCTGGGTCAGCAGAAGAATGCAGAAGACACCCACCTTCTGGACTTCCTGTCGTGTCTGACTGACCATGTCTTCTTTGTCTGCCTCAGCGGATATGAAGGTCACCCAGAAAAGCTTCAATTTTGCCCGGAAGTTCAGTTTGCCCTTTTACTTTGTGTCTGCTGCTGATGGCACCAACGTGGTGAAGGTGAGATGGACATTTGACTGCTGGACTTGGTGTCCATGAGGCCCTTGGCAGCCCAGGATATGGGGGCTGCTGTGAGCACAGAGAGTAGGAAATGGGCATCATTTCAGCTCCATGGAAGATAGCTATGGAGAGCTGCAGAGGGTGTGGGAGCAGTCTCCATCCGCTACAGAAACCCAGTGCCCCATCCTGTGAGTAACAGGTCTTGTCCTTCCCACCAGCTCTTCAACGATGCCATCAGACTGGCCGTGGCTTACAAACAGCACTCGGGAGATTTCATGGACGAGGTTCTGCGGGAGCTGGAGGTAGGGAATGCTCTGTCCCTGCTCTGTGCTGACTCCTGCCAGATGAGCAATTTTGCCCTTTTTCCTCTGTGGCTTTACCTCTGCTGGTGATCCTGGGGGCTTTGTGTGCTGCTCAGGTCTGGGCTGGGAGAGGGAAGGTGGGAACCATCACAAGAGTTCTGCTGCCCAAGGTGGAGCCTAAAAGAGCCATAGCAGATACAGTTGTTGCAGTGTCTGCCATTTCTCAGGAGTTCCTTGTCCTGCTCCTTTACAGAGCTTTGACCTGCAGGAGACAAGTGAGGATTTGTTGGATAAAGGGAAGAGCTGCACTGAAGAGAAGCCCTCGTCTACCTAGGCTTGGACTCATAGCCCGGTTTTCCCTTGGCTCTGGACTTCTGGAGCCTGCACAGAGGACAGTGATGTTTCTTGTGCCCTAGAGCTGTGGCAGTGGGCAGCCAGGCCTCTCCCCTTCTTGTGGGAGCATACTGGGCAGGATCTTCATTGGCTCAGCCCTCACTGCTGCACATTTCGCTCAGGGGAGAGATGGGAGAATCCACATGATTCCACATGGACTGTCACTCAATCCTACTACTCCTTCAGGACAGAGCTGGCTAGAAGTGAGCTCTCCTGGACCTGCAGGAAAGATCCTGCCCAGATGCTATAGTGGTACCTGCTGCAGAGAGGAAACACTAAAGGATTTTTTTTACAAAGCTATGAGATGGCATCTTCCCTGCACTGCTGCTGAAAGGAGGCAGTCCCAGGTGGTACAAGGCCATGGGCCAGCCCAGCCTGCTCCTCGGTCTGGTGCTGCCCTGGTCCACCCATGACCTCTGCTGCAACATCCCTGTGCTCCTGTCCCCGTTCTGCCCCAGAACAGCCAGATCCCATGGGCTGCTGAGCACAGGTCTGTGTAGCTGATACAGGTGGGCTCACACCTGTGGGCTGGTTCTGTTCCAGCTTGTTGGATGTGGCCATGGCTCTTGTCTGTGTGTGCACAAGATGCTGCATTCCAGAGAGCTGTATACACACACATAGAGTCACAGAATCATGGAATGGTTTGGTTTGAAAGGGATCTTAAAGGTCATCTCATTCCACACTCTGCCATAGCATTCAGCTATCTCAGGTCGCTCCAAGCCCCATCCAGCCTGGCCTTGGACAGTGCCAGGGATCCAGGGCCTCACCTGAGTAAAAACTCCATCCCAACACCTCATGCAAATCTCCCCTCCTCTAGATTTAAACCATTCCTCCTTGTCCTGTCACAACCTGCCCATGCACAAAGCTGCTCTCCCCCATTATCATCACCCGCTTCAGGCACTGGAATGGGCATCGAGGTGTCCCTGGAGCCCTCTCCAGGCTGAAGAATGAATGTGAACAGCACAGCAGATGGACAGGCAGAGCAGGGACTCGGTGAGCCTGTGGGTGCACTGAGCAGGGCTGAAAGCACGGTTCATGGTGAACACAGAAACTTTACTTCAACACCTCATCACAGCAGCATCGGTGTGGTTGCAGCACAGCAGCATGGGCAGGACAGAGAAGCCTCTGGCCCCAAGGCTACCTTTGGCCCAGCAGGAAATGCCATGACCCACTGTAGCCCTGGATCCTGCTCATGCCCCTGCTGCTCAACCTTTCTTGTCCTTGACCTTCACAAAGTGCAGGAACTCCTGCACCAAATTCCTGAATTGCACCAGGAGGTGGTGTGGGAATGCCACGGGCACTGACGAGCCTGAGGTCAATGCTGGTCTCCGGCTGTACTCAGGGTTCAAGCTGATGTCTTCCTCTGGCTCTTCAGACTCCTCAGACTCCTCTGACTCCTCGGACTCCTCTGACTCCACAGGCTCCTCCGGTTTCTTGCGCTGCCCAGGGGCCGAGGTGATGGCTGGCTCTGGTGCTGGACCGGCTCTTTCTGCCGGGCTCAGGCCCGTCTGGAGCAGGATCCAGTTGTAGAAGTGTTGGGTGGAGGTGTAGATCCCGGGGTGCCTGGCTCTCTCACAGCCTCTTCCCCAGCTGTACAAGCCCACGAGCCAGAAGTAGTCAGCTCCGTTGTCCTTGCAGACGAGGGGACTCCCGCTGTCCCCCTGTGCCAGGAGAGAGGGGCTGTGGGGGGCTGCTGCCATGCCCAGGGCTGGCTCCTCTCTCCCATCCCCAGGTCTGGCTCCTCTCTCCCA
>VRYO01002253.1:71426-96021 GCA_009812075.1 Sialia sialis
TCTGCTTGGCCGGCTCTCACTTCCGGGTTGGCGATTTGCTGGGATTTGTCCATAGATAAGCCGCACCTGAATATAAGCCGCACCACTGGGGTAGGCTGGGTTCTTCAATGAAAAAGGTGCGGCTTATATTCGCGAAATTACTGTAATCTAAATCTGCCCACCTTCAGCTTAAGGCCATTTTTCTTGTGTCCTATCAAGGCTCTTGTCCAAAGTACCCCTCCAGCCTTTTTCTAGGTTCCTTGAAGTACTGGAAGGGGCACCAAAGTCTCCCTGTTCTCCAGGCTGACCAGCCATAACTCTCTCAGCCCGTCATGCCCTTCTCCCCACCCTGAAAGAACATTTTAAATGTTGTGACCCTTGCTGTAAAACACCAGTGCTCTGCTAGTTCACCTACATTCACCTTTTATACCCATTTTATAAATGCATCTGACTTTAACCAAATACCTCAAGGAATGAAAATTTCCATTTTTTCCTCTGTAATTTCTTGAAGCATTTTGTGGGAGGATGGCTGAGGGTAAAACGATAACCACATGAAATTATAGAGGGAAATACAGTTGCTGCTGTCTGGATGGAAGGCGGTCAGCATGCCCAATCTCCCTCACAGAACACAGTCCAAGAGAATCCCCTGCTGTCTGTGCTACAGGATGAGCCCAGGACAGCGGGATTCTGCGCTGGGTTATGTCCACCCCCGCCATCCACCAGCACCTCCAAGTCCTTCTCCTCAGGGCTCCTCCATCTGCTCATTCCAAGCCTGGATTGATTCCAAAGGTTGCCGCAGGCATAGCCTCTGCCCTTGATGTTCCCACGTGCCACCACCTGAGCCTGGCCTGCTCAGCTGGATGTCACCTGAGAACCTGCTGAGGGTGCCCTCCATCCCTTCATCCTTGTCATTAGCAAAGATATTAAATTCTTCCTGCACGTCTGTGATGCCAGGTTCTCCCTTCCCCTTTGGGTGGGACAGCACAGGGCTGTTGGACAGTGTGGCCAGCAGGTCAGGGGGGTGATCCTGCCCCTCTGCCCTGCCCAGGTGAGGCCACACGTGAACTGTTGTTCACAGCTCAGGAAAGACAAGGAGCTGCTGGAGAGGGCCAAGGAGGCCACAAAGATGATCAGGGTCTGGAGCATGTCTGTGACAAGGAGAGACTGCAGGAGCTTGGCCTGGTTAGTCTGGAGAAGGCTGAGAGGGGATCCCATCGATCCACACAAACATCTCAAATCACACAATCACACAGAACCACAGAATCAGTTACAATGGAGAAACCCTCCTAGACTACTTGTTACTTCACCCAGGATTGAAAACTCCTTCATTTCATGGTCACTGTGCCCAAGATGGCTCCGACCACCACATCTTCCACCAGCCCTTCTCAGTCCAGGGGGCCCCACCCTTGGTCAGCTGCTCACTGAGTCAGAAGTTCTCTCCCACACATTCCAGGAACCTCCCGGACTGTCTCCTCTCCATGGTGTTGTTTCCAGCAGGCTGAAGACTCCCACAAGAACAAGGGCAGGCAACAATGAAACATCAGCCAGCACTTTATAGAACAATTCCTCTTAGTTCCCCTCAGGAGTGAGTTACCCACTACAATTACCCTTCCTCCTAAGTAACTGTAGCTGTGATCTGTCTGATTGGCTGCACTGATCAGGTAGAGACCTTCTCCTCATCTACCTGACCTTCAAAATCCAGGACCTCGTATCTGCTCTGCAAGGGCACCTGAAAAGGTGAGGGAAGCCAGGAGGGGATGTGTCTACCTCTCCAAGCAGGGACATGTTTCCATTCCCACCTTTTAGGTCTCCTCCTGCCTGATGGCGACAGGGTCAGGGCTACTCTGATTCTTGCCGAGCTTTCATGCACTGCATTTCTCTCCTGGATGAAGAGTGCAATTCCACCAGTTTATTTCTCCCTCACACTCCCTGATAATCCTCAGCCTCTCCACCTCTTTTAAGATCTGTTCACAGCACGTGCAGTGCTGTTTCCACTGTCCTCCAGTATTTACAGTAGGCTCAGACCCTCCTGGCAGTGCCCCCTCTGTGCCTGAGTGCTGCCAGAGCTCTGGAGTCCACGTGGAGCTTTGGACTGCTGCTCGTGTGTCCACACAAATCTCTCAGCCGCGGGGATTGCACCAATCCATACAAACACCTGAGGGGGGATCCCACCAGCCCTCATCATCTCCCCAGGGTATGAGGATGGTGCCACACTGGGTCCAGTGGTGTCCAGCAACAGGAGAAGGAGTTAGGCCCTGAGCTCCAGCACTCCCAGCTCAGCACAAGGCACAACTTCCCTCCATCATGGAAGGGTCAAGCCCTGGGACAGCTGCCTGGGGCGGCTGTGGGGTCTCCCTCCATGGACACATCCCAACCGACCTGGACAAGTGTCACCTGCTCCAGGTGATCCTGCCTGGGCAGGGGTTGGGCTGGACTATCAACAGAGGACCCTTCCCACTCATCTGGTTGTGGGATTCTGTGAGTGATAAATGTGTGTGACATCTGTGGCAACCTTGTCTGTGTCCACCTGTGCCCACCCATCACGGCATGTCCCCAGCACGCCCACCACCCAGGCCCCTCAGAGATGTTCCACCTCAACCGTCCCCAGCCCCAGGACCCCTCCAGGTGTCACCCCTGTTGGCAGGGGCTGCTGAGGGGCTGTGGCGGGCCATGGGGACAGGGAGGGTGGGAACAGAAACACAGGGGCAAAGCTGAGTGGATGGAGCCCCCAGGCCTTCAGAGTAATGCCCCTCAGGCCCTGGGGCCACCCTGCTGTCCCCCCGAGGGTGGGGGTTACGAGGGGTCTCAGGGTACTCCTGTGCCCCAAGCCCCCCACGTCTCTGTCCCCCCATGCCCCACTGCATGTCCCTGTGCCACATCCCCAAGTCCCCCCCGTTTCTGTCCCCACCATGTCCCCATCCCCCTCAGCATCCCACAGAGCAGAGCAGACAATGAGTGGAGTCAGCACATGTTGGGGACACTGTCAGGGAGACACGCAGAGGACACAAGTGACACTTGTCCACTGGGGAAGGACAATAAATAACCATCTCCCCAGGTTCTGCTGGGGCTCAGGAGGCTGAGGAGGAGCGGCAGGAACGGTGACAAGGTCACAGTGACAACTCCCAGTGTCCTTGGAGTGCTCCTTTGCAACCCCCAGGCGTCTCTCTCTGCCTACAGGCAGGATCTGGCAGGATCTGGTAGGATTCAGCAGGTCGGGGTGGTGGCACTTCCCCATCACGGGACACGCTGAGACACATTCACAGGTCACCCACAAGGTCCCTGTGGCTGCCCCAGGCACATTCAGGGACACCCCAAGTGTCACCCTCAGACCCATGGGGCAACCACAGCCCCCCAAGGACACCCTGGGAAGCCCAGGGAACCCCCAGCAGCATCCTGGCATGGGCTGGGGACCCCCAGGCATGGGAAACAACTGTGCCGGGTGGGGTGAGGGCCCCTGGGTGGGTTTCCTTGGGGTTGAGACCCCGTGGGGTGCTGGGGGCTGTTTTGGGGCACCAGGGAGGGTTATCACAGGTTGTCGAATGTGAAGAAATTTGGGGGGGGATGGGGGACTGTTTGGGGGTGCTGGGAAGGTACTGGGGACTGTCTGGAATTCCTGTGGGTGCCCATCACCCATGGCTGGGTGCAGAGGCCACAGGCACAGGGGACAAGGGACAGCTTGGGGGTGCCGCGGGGGTTTGCACATACTGGGGGTACCGGGAGAACTTTGGGGGAGCTCAGAGGGAGATTTGGGGGAGAGTCGGGAGGGCTTGGGGGGGTCCTGGGGAGGCTCTATCGCAGCTCATCGGGTGCGAAGAGCCCCCGGGCGCGGCGCAGCACCGAGTCCCGGGCCGGGTCGTAGGGGTGGTCCTTGGAGGGGATCTCGAGCACCGCGGGCAGCGCCCGGGCATGGGCTGCGACCGCCGGCCGGATCTGCTCCGCCAGCGCCTGCGAGATCAGGATCATGCCCACGTCCTCCCGCGCCAGGAACCCCCTGCGGGCAGGGAAACAAGCACAGTCAGGCGGCACACGGGCCCACGGGCGGCACACGGGGCCACGGGCGGCCCAGCGGGCTGCTCGGAGTCCCTGATCCCCCAAACTCTCCCGGCACCCGAGACTCCTGCGAGCCCTCTCCCTCGCCTGCAGGAACAGTGACACCCCTCTGACCCCAAACCCTGCCTGGATCCTCCTCAGAGACCCCACTCGGAGGCTCAGACACCCCCAAACCTTGCTGACCCGCTCGCCCTTCTGAGACACCGCCAGACCGCCCTTAGACCGCCCCGCGCCCCCCGGGCCGCCTCCCCCCGCCACACACCGGAACGTCTCCTCGATCTCGGCCAGGCTCGTTTCCTTCTCCACCACCAGGAAGTTGGGCCGCCGGTGCTTGTCCAGCTCCCCGATGCCGCCCAGCAGAAAGCCGGTCACCGTGTCCTCGTCGCCCATCACCGCGATCAGCTTCCCGCGGCCCGCCATACCCAGGGCCCGCTGGGTACGGAATCCGCCGGGATCGGCACGCTGGGAAAGCCGCTGCCGGGACGCGGCGGGATCAGGACGGGCCGCCGGGAGCGGGTCAGGACCGATCACAACCACCGGCTCCCGCCGCCGCTTCCGGGTCCCGACGCCGCTTCCGGGTGCCGCCGCCGCGCTGCCGAAAGGCCCCGCCCGCCGCTGCCCTGGCAACGCAGTCGAGGCCCCGCCCACCACGGCGGGAGGAGCCCGCCTCGTGCTGGCCACGCCTCACACGCCGGTCACGCCCCACAACGCCCCACCCCCGCGGCCCTGCGCATGCGCAGAGCGCCGTGTCCTTGAGGGGACGTGGGGTGCTGCTGTGCACAGCGCCCCCTACCGGTCGGTGCGGGCCCCGCCGGGCTACCCGGACCGGGACCCCCTGAACCCCCCCGGCCGCCGCTCTTCTGCCATGGAATCCCCCTAGGACTCCTCAGGACTCGGGCATTCTGCTCCACAGCCTCCCAGGCCGCCTCCAGTGTCTTGTTCCAGATCCCACCACCTCACTGCAGGGCCTCATAATGCCATTCTGCAGCCCCGAGAATCGCCCTCGAAACACCGCCAGGACCGGGATGTCCTGCTCTGGACCGCCCGCCCCGGCCCCATTATCCTGGCCGGACCCACAGCACCACCTCCAAACTGCTCTGTGCTGTTCCGGACAGCCCGGAATTCTGTCAGGACACCCCTAGATCTGCCGTCCTTCCCCATGCCCCAAGGCCCCGGGCACACTCCCAGCCCCACCCGTGTTGTGTCCCCATCATCAGCCAGACCACTCTTCCTCTCCCAGTGCTTTATTGACAGGCCCGGGGCCCCAGGGCTCCGCGGGACTCTCAGGCCGCGGTGACTCGGAAGGGGCTCCCCGGGACGTCGCGGTCGCCCCAGCGCAGCAGCAGCACGTACTCGCCGCGCTCGCGCACGCTGTAGGTCACCGTGTACACGCGGTTCCCCTCGTGCTTCACGTGCACCTCCTCGCACGGGGCCTTGGGGCCGTGCACCCCCACCAGCAGCATGTTTGTGCCTGGCAAGGACCATGGGCAGGGTGAACCCTGAGCTTGAGACCCCAGGGTCACCCCGAAGTTCCCCCCCTGCATCCCAGGCCCTCCACCAGACTTCCCCACGTACCTACCTCATGCCCTCCCAGGACCCCCAGGCCCCCCTTTAACCTACACCATCTGTTCTCAAGACCCCCAGAATTCACCGAACATCCCACAGACCCACCACCTCTCCTCCAAGCCCTTGCAGGACTCCCCTAAGAGCCCCTGGGCAGCCCTGCTGAGCCCCTATCTGCCCTTCCAACCCCATCCCAGCAACCCCAAACCCCCAGCACCTCCTGTGCCCCTCACCGGCCTTGCTGCAGTCCACGGTGAAGTGGTTCTTGTGGCCCAGGCGGGCAGCTGTCAGCCCTGGCCCCCGGGCCACCACCTGCCCAGCGTCCGACGGGGCCTTGGTGACCCCCCCAAAGGCAGGGGGGCCGCGTGACCCTGCCCTCACCACTGGCTCCACCATCACTGTCGAGGTCTCGTGCAGACTGTGCCCGCCTGACAGCCGTGGGCCTGGGGAGTACATGGGGGACACAGTGAGCTCCCACCATGGGGACACCCCCATCATCATGCTGGGGGGACATAAGGACATCTTTTGGGGACAACCACTCCTCCCCCTGGAACCCCCCACCATGTCCTCTGGGGGCTCCTACACCATGTACAGGACTCCTTGTCACCACCCTAGGAACTCCCTCCCTCATGTCACCTTGGGCGTCCTCTGGGGGGGCCCTCCTGCAACCCTCCATCATATCCATCATTGACCCCTTGTCACCTCACACTGGGGACCCCCATATTCTCCTCCCCCAATCTCCCTTACCCATGCCCCCCATCCCCGTGTCCATCCCACCCCATCTGTACCAGTGACCTCTGCCTTCAAGGGGCTGCCCATCCCCATCCCCACAACCCCCACGTCCCCCCGGTTCATACCAGTGACCTTGGCCTTGAAGGGACTCCCCACGATGTGGTGGGGGCCCCCATACTTGATGGAGATGAGGTAGTTGCCAGGGGCCATCGGGGTGTAGGTGACACGATGGCCCTCGGGGACCTCAGTACAGTCCAACTCCACTTTGGAGGGGCCATCAATGGTGACAGCCAGTGCTCCCGCTCCTGCGTTGGCTGTCTGCACCAGGAACTCTGAGGGCACCCCTGGGACACGGACATGGGGATGGATGGCGTCACGGGGGGGACACAAGGACACCACATTCCCATCATGGCAACTCCCACGGCCACATCCCCACTGCCACCACCATGGCCACATCTCCATCATGGCTCTGTCACCATCACCATTTCATGACCGTATCTCTACTGCCACCACCACAGCTGAGTGTCCATTCCCAGCCCTCCTCCCACAGCCATGTCCCTGTCCCCGTCTCCACAGCAGTGTCACCTGTGCGGCCACCCTCGAGGCCCGGCCCCAAGGCGGTGACGAGCCCCGGGTCGCCAGCCTGGCTCTGCTCGCCCACGCGGATGTTGAAGGGGCTCCCGGGCACGTGGCGCCCGTTGAAGCGCAGGTCGATGGAGTGCACTCCGTTCTCACGTGGCAGGAACCCCAGAGCGTAGCGGTCTGGGGGACACAGACATGTCACCGTGTCCTTGTGTCCCATGTCCCTGTGTCCCCATGTCTCCACACTGCCATGTCCCCACACCCCTGTTCTTGCGCAGCAGGGGGACACAGACATGTGTGACCATGTCCTGTGTCCCCACATCCCTGTGTCCCCACACCCCATGCAACAACTCCGGTGTGTACTATTCTAGGAGATGCCATCATGTCACCGTGTCCTGTGTCCTCATGTCCGTGTGCTCCACATCACATGTCCCTGTGTCCTGTGCCCCGTGCCCACTACCCCACACCCGCAGTCCCGGTGTCCCAGTGTCCCCACAGTGTCCCCACAATGTCCCCACGGTGTCCCCATGTCCCCTCACCGCTGTCCAGCTCGGACACGTAGCACTCCTCCACCACCCCGGCAGGTGTGTGCACTTTGGCATCGATGACACCCCGCGCCCCGTTCAGCTGCACCGCAAAGGACGCCGGCTGGTTCACTGCTACTGTCTCCTGTGGGGACACCACAGTGCCATCAGGGACATGGGGGGCAGGGGGACAACATGAATGATGCCAGCTGGTTCACCCCAGGGATTGGGGGGACACAATGCGTGGGGGCAGCGGGGCAGGGGGAACACCATGGGGCCCAAGGGTGACACAGGGGTGCAAAGTGCCCCAAGATTAACACATGGGACACGGGGGTGGCACCAGGGAGGATGCCAGTGGTGACATGCGGGAGAGAGAGGTGGCTCCAGGAAATCCCAAGTGTGACAAAAGAGTGACTCGGTGGTCCCAAAGGTGACACAGGTGTGCAGCATGACACAGGGACATGAGGCTGGCACCAGAGAGGATCCCAAGGCTGACATGGAGAGGGGCATAAAGGTGGTCTAGGGGTGACATGAGGGAGGGAGAGGTGGCTCCAGAGGGTCCAGCCTGCCACAAGAGACCCAAAGGTGGCAGACAGTGGGCATCCCAAGAGTGCAATAGGGGCTCAGAGTGGCTCAGCAGTGACCTGGGGACCCAGGGGTGCCCCAGGTTTCACAGGGGCTGTCCCCAGTACCTGCAGGCTGGTGACAGTGAGGCGGCGGGCATCATCAGAGTGGGAGGCGACAGGGACAATAAAGGGGCTGTCAGGGATATGCTCCTCGTTGAACTTGATGGACACCTCATAGTCACCTGGGGGACAAGGGACAGTCAGGCAGGGAGCCCCCACATGGGGACACCTTCCCTCAGGAACACTCTCACGTGGGACACCCTTAACTGGGAACACCTTTGCATGTGGCTCCCTGCTCATATGAGGGTTCTGCGGCCCCAGCCCCAGGCTGAGCACCCTGGGGACATTAGAGGTGGTTGTGGGGTACAGCCCCGCCTCACCTGGCTCCTGCACCAGGTAGGAGACGCCACAGGAGCCGTCCTTGCGGTCCTCAAAGGAGATCTCGGCCTTGCTGGGCCCCTCGACAGCAATGGAGAGTCCCCCCGCGCCCGCCTCACGCGTCCAGATGCTGAACTCAGCTGGGGGGGTCACCGGGGTCACCCCAGGATGGTGACACCCAGCACAGACCTGCACCCACTTCCCCATGCCACCCAGACATCCCCCAGCACCCACATCCCACCCATGGCACACAGACCACCCATAACCCCCTGCCCCCACACCCAGCTCACCCAAATCCCGCATCACTGCACTCCGAGCACCCCAATTTCACAACACCCCGGCACACATCCCCCCAAGAGCACCCACCCTTCACTGTCCCCACATCACATCCTCCAGAGCCCCCAGGCCCCATCATCCCCCACAGCTGGCAGACCCCGCTGTACCTGGCGTGCCAGCCACGGCGCGCTGCAGCCCGGTGCCCCCTGCCCGCACCTTGTGGGCACCGCCCTCGCCCAGCGGCCCCACGGTGAACTGGAAGGGGCTCCCGGGCACGTGCTGGCCCCGGAACTTGACACTGACGGTGTGGGCACCCGTCTCCTGGGGCACAAAGCGCACGCTGTACACCCCCGCGCCCCCCGGCACAACCTCGGCCTCGCGCTGCTGCCCCGATGGGCTCAGCACCTGCGCCGACAGCTCCTGCGCCGACGCCTCACCTGCAGGAACACCCCACGTCACCGTGGGCACCCCAGTGCCCATCCGCACCCCAGTGCCACCCCAACACCGTACCACTGTGGCATCCCAGCTCCTGCACCATCACCTCACCTGCAGGCACACATCATGTCACCCTGCAGGCACCAGGACACCTTGTCACCACAATCCTCATCACTCTGTAACCCGGGAAGCCCTGTGCCCTGGCCGCTCTGCACCCCATTTTCCCATCACCATGTCACGATGGCACCCTGTGGCTGGGGCACCCTGTCACCCCATCAAGCCATCACCCAGGCACCACAGCAACCCTGCATCCTGTCACCAGGGCACTGTGTTGTTTTGTCACCCCAGCATGCTGTCACTGTGAGACCAGAGCCCTGGGGCACCCCATTGCCCCATTCCCTTCTCACCAGCGTCCCAGGGGCTCACTGGCACACCAGCACTCTGCTACCCCACCAGCATGCGCACACACGCACATTCACATCCCCTTGTGAAGCGCACACGCCTGCCGAGGTGCTGAGCACACACCCCTCTAAGCAGGTGTGCCCCTAGGTGAGCCAGCCCCCACCTCCACACATATCCCCCAGGTGTGAAGGGCTCCCCCAGCAGCAGCAGCAGCCCCATGCGTGTGCCAGGCAGCTGGGCCTCGTGTGAGTGCACACAGCCCTGCCCAAGGGCTCTCCTGTGGCAAGTGTGCCCAGCTCTCATGCAAGCCCCTTTCCCTGCACACCCAGCCCCTGTGCCAGCACGGCGCCCTGCCCACACACGCCCCGGCCTCATGCACACCCAGCCCCGTGCAGACACACTCTGGTGCTCCAGCACACCCAGTCCTTGTGCAAACACACGTTCCTGCGCTCATGCTCCTCTCATGCACACCTGGCCCTGTGCAAGTGCAGTGCCTGCCCCTGAGCACCCAGCCCTGGTGCAAGCAGCCCCTCGTGTGAGCACAGTGCCCTGCACGCCCAGCCCCCGTGCACAGCCAGCTCTGGTGCACCGCCCCGTATTGCTGCACACCCCCATGCACGGCCCGTACACCCCAGGCAGGACGCACCCTCATGTGCGCGCGCAGGGGCTGCGAAGGCGCCGATGCCCTCGCGGGTCCCGAAGGCCCCGAAGGCCCCGAAGGGCTCCGGGGGGGCGCGGGGGAAGGCACCACCCACACGGGTTGATTCCTCCACGTGCACCTCGCGCGTGGTCTCGCCGCCGCGCGTCTTGCTGATCTCGGTGCGCTCCGTGCGCGTGTACGTGTGGCTGCTGCGCGTGAACGTGCGCGTCAGCCGCTCCTGCGCCGACACCATCTGGAACCAGTTCCCTGGGGAGCACCCCGCGGGGACACGGAGGGACAGTGCGGACACGTGGGGACACAGAAGGACATAGAGAGACACGGGAGGAGACGTGGAGGCATGGAGACAAGGATGGACACAGGAACAACGGAATCATGATGTGTGGAGACATGGGTCACAGGATTGGAAGCAGAGGATGGTGCAAGGAGGGGTGGACACAGAGATGGATGTAGGGATGATTGCAGGGATGGACGGAGCCAAGGGTGGATGGAGCCATGGATGGACACGTGGATAGACATGTGAATGGACACACAGACAGACAGATGTGGATGGAGGTATGGGTGGGTGGTGGCATGCACAGAGGGATGCAAGGATGCAGGCACGGACACACAGAGGGACACAGACATGGACACAGACGCACGGAGGGGAGAGAAAGAAGAAGGAAGGAGAAATCAGAGCTGGAGCAGCTGAGATGCATCTTCATCCCCATGGCCCACAGAGCAGGAGGAGAAAGAGGATTAGGATGGAAAAGGAGGAAGAGGAGGAGCGAGTGAAGAAGATGAAGAAGGATGAAAGATGGAGAAGAGGAAGAGGAGGAGGAGGAGGCAGCGGAGGAAGGCCAACCCTACCTGGGATCTTCAGGTTGAGGTCACAGGTGCTGCCAACAGTGGCAATGGAGGGCGCCTGCCGCCGGCGCGTGATGCTCTCCTTCATCCGCCCCTCTCCCGTCACCTTCACCGTGAAGGGGCTCCCTGTGGGACACAGGTACCTCAGGGAGCCGTCACCCACTGCGAGTCCTAGCACCACAACCCTCTGCCCCCCTTGCTTCCCCCAGCCTCACCTGGGACATGTTTGTCAGCAAACTTGATGTTGATGATGTAGTTGCCAGGCTCGGTGGGGCAGTAGGTGACTTTGCAGGTGCCATCCTCCATGTCCTCACAATTAATGTCCACCTTGCTGGGGCCCTCAATGGACAGGCCCAGCCCGCCGTAACCTGGGTGCCCATGGGGATATGATCAGAGGTGCCCCAGAGGTGTCGCGGTCATACCCAGGCCAAAAGCCCAAACTGTCCATGGTCACCACCCAATCCCACTCATCACCCCCATCCTGGCCACAGCCATGCCGTGGTCACCACAGCATCACCCTCCACAGCTCACCGTGGGCACGGCCACTGCTCTATCTTGACCATGGCCATACCATGCCCATAATCATGGCCACCATCCCATCCTGTGTTGGCCACAGCCATGGCATGGCCTTAGCCACCTTTCACCTGGCCATGCCACCCCCACGCTCACCATCCCATTCAGATGAAGGTCACACCATAGCCACCACCTCATCTTGTGCTGGCTGCAGCTGTAGCATGGCCACGGTCCTCCAATCATCCTGGCCATGGCCATATCACCACCACAGCCACAGGGACCATCCTGTCTTCCATGACCATTGCCACCATCCCTTCCTGGCCACATACAGCCTTGGCCATCATCATATGTGGTCCCAGTACACCACAGCAATAACCATGGCCACCATCTCATCCTTAGGTGGCCACAACCAACACATGGTCATGGCCATCACCCCATCCTGCCTTTAGCCATGGCTACCACCTCCCCCATGGCCATCCCCCACCATGGCCTCACCAGCGCTGCGCGTGTCCACGATGAACTCAGCAATCTCAAAGGTGTGGCCCTCCAGAAGCCCCTGGCCCCACACCTTGACCCGGCCAGCATCACCGATCTCTGACTGTCCCACCAGGATCTTGAAGGGGCTGTTGGTGACGTGCTGCCCGCTCTTCCGCACACTCACCACGTGCTCACCCACCTCCTTGGGTGTGAATGAGATGCCTGGGGAGGACACAGCAGTCACACTCCAACACTTGGCCACCGCCACCAGCCCCTCTGTCAGCCCCTGGTCCCCATCCAAGTCTCCTGACCATGGCCACCAACCTCTACTGACCCAATGCCACAAGGCCACCCATCCCTGTGACAACATAGCCCCACCATCCCCTGTCCCACATCCTCCGCTCATGTGCCCATGTGCCAGTTCTCCTGTGCCCACATCTGCATGTCCCATGTCCCCATGGTGTCCCCATGTCCCTGCACACCAATGTGGCGGTTGGGCAGCCGCTTGAGCAGGCATGGCTCCTCGTTGCCCGAGGGTGCGCGGATGGTGGCCGCCAGCAGGCTCAGGTCTGTCTCTGCGATCTTCAGTGACACATCAGTTGAGGTGCCCACATTGAGCTGGGATGTGCGCATGGAGTCATCCCCTGCAGAGATGCCATCGGCAGGGACATCAACCCAAGGCGGACCACAAGACGGATAGGATCCCAATGGTGTTGGAATGATATTCCCAAAGTCCCACAAGGTCCCAAAGGAGAGGGTCTCCAGAATCAGGGGTCGCCCAGAGATGTGTGAATAGCGTCCTCAAGGCCATGGACAGAGTCCTCACAAGGTCTACACGCCTTGTGATGGGATCCTCAAAGCCCCATGACATCCCTGTGGCCATGGGTTGGGGTCTCCAAGCCTTCACAGTGTCCCCGAGGCCATGGGAGCAGGGGATCCTGGTGGCCAGGGATGGACAAGGGACACCACAGCTGTCCCTATGGCCATGGGGCAAGCATGCTCACAGGTGTCCCCATGACCGTGCCATGGTGTCCATCACCCCCAGGCCATACAAGTGCCCCCACAGCCTCGCAGGTGCCCTCATGGCCGTGACTCTGTAGATGTCTCCATGGCCAATCAGGTGCCCCCACAGCCATGTGGAGTCCCCAAGTACCCCCAGAACTGCCCCGGACCCCACTGTGCCCCTCAGCCTGCCTCACCAGTGATCTTGGCAGTGAAGGGGCTGCCTGGGATGTGTTTGTCATCGAAGCGCACGATGATGCTGTAGTCGCCAGGGGCTGTGGGCAGGTAGGACACAGTGCATGTCCCATCCTTGTTGTCCTGGCAGGTGATCTCTGCCTTGGAGGGACCTTCGACTGCTAGTGACAGCCCACCTGGAGGCACAGGGGGTGTCAGAAGGCACCAGGCAAGGGGTGTCAGGAAGCACCAGGGGTCTGCAGCCCCTCCTGGTAGCACTGGGGGGTCCCCATGGCCTCCCAGCCCCCTTTGGCCATCACTCACCCTCGCCAGCATCCTTAGTGACAATGGTGAATGTGCATGGCTTGTTGACCATCCCATGGCTCAGCCCAGGCCCATAGGCACTGACATGGCGTGGGTTGATGGCATCCACGTAGAACTGGAGGGGACTCCCTGGGGACACAAGGGACAAAGGTCAGAGACCCATGGGGAAACCCCAACCCAAAGGTGATCACCCATGGGGCCCCACAGAGACATTCCACAGGGACATTCCACACTATGGTGCATGCCTGACCCACAGGAGTCCAAGCAGAGCATAGCTGCAACCTTCCTCAGGCACCCCCCAGTGACTCCCAGTGCCCCCCCAGCGGCTCACCAGGGATGTGGTTGCCATCATAGCGAATGTCCATCTCGTGCAGCCCCTTCTCGGAGGGGGCATAGTGCACTGTCACCGTCCCGTCCTTGTTGTCCATGATGCTGGGCCGCGCTGTCTTCCCCGAGGGCATCCGCACCTCACCTAGGGGAATTTAGTCAGTGAGGGCACCAAGAAGAGGGCTGGTGTCTGAAGGGGTGGTTCCTGTCCCCATGACCCTGTGCTGTACCTGTGATCTCACCCTTCTGCACCGTGAAGGGGATGACGAGGTTGAAGGGCCGGAGGCTCTCAGTAGTGGCTGGGGGCTCCTCTGTGGCCTGATCGTGGGGCAGAGAGGGAGGGTGAGAACCTCATGGTGGGCTCCCTGCCCCGTGATCTCCAAACCCCATGGTGACACTGCCCCACCGTGGTTCCCCAATTCCATAACTCCCTTCATGGTCACCCGATCCTGCAGTGTCCATTGTGCTCTTGCAACTCCATGCTCAACTGACTCAACCTCTGTCCCTTGGTGTCCTCCATGGCCCCAGTCCTGTCTGTTAGTGCCCACCGTGATGTTCCAACCCCACCATGGCTCCCCTTCTCTATGGTGTCACCCTGGTGTTCAAAATCTGTCCCATGGTGTCCACTGTGCCCTTGACTCTTTACCCCTTGGATCCACCACAGATTCCCAACCCCACAGCACCCACCATGATCACAGGACCCCCTGGTGCCCATCACTGTCCCAACTCTCTGCCCCATGGCACCATCATGGTCTCCCAGTTCCACGCTGCCCACATCACCGTCTCCCAAAGTCTGACCCATGGTGCTCATCACAACCCCCCAGTCTCACAGTGCCCCCCAGTGCCCCACGCACCATGACATGGAAGGGGCTGTTAGGGACGTGCTCCCCGCCAAAGCGGATGGTGATGACGTATTTGCCAGGCTCAGGTGCAGTGTAGAAGATGTCAAAAGTGCCATCGTGGTTTTCCACCACGTCCACATCCAGCTCAGCACCATCAGGCGTTGACACCTTGCAGGTGACCTTGCCCTGTCCCGCCGCCTTCGCATCCACCGTGATCACCGTCTCCTCCCCGATCTGGATCGTGGGGCCCAGGCAGGCACCTGCAGGGGAGGGTGGGGTCAGGGCCATAGGGGGATTCCAAACCTATCCCCCAACTGCCTCCTCCCAGCCCCCCAACTGCCCCCCTGGCACCACTTACCCAGTCCATGGCCCCCAATGGATACTGCAAGAAAGACCAGGGAGAGCGGTGAGAAGGGGTTGGGGGGCTGGTTGGGGGGCCGGGGGTGCCGAGGGGGCCGGGGGGTTCCGGGGGGGCCAGTACATCCTGTCCTGGGGGCACCCGCTCATCCCCACTGCACCATGGGGCGGGTCTGGGGGCGGTGGGAGAGGTGCTGAGGGGGAGCAGTGGGGCGGTGGGAGTGCTGGGGGACAGCCATGGGGTGGTGGGGGTAAGGCAGGGGTGTCAGGGGTGGGTGCTGTGGGACAGCAAGGGGACACTGTGGGTCAGCACATGGATGTTGTGGGGCAGGAGGGGATGCCATGGGGCAGGAGGGATGCTGTGGGGCAGGGAGGGGTGCGGTGGGGCAGCGAGGGGACATTGTGGGGCAGTGAGGTGATGCCATGGGTCAGCAAGGGGATGGCATGGGCCAGCAAGGGGATGGCACAGGTCAGCATGAGGACACTGGGGGGCAGCCCCACCTGTGACGAGGCACTTGCTGGCATCGCCAGAAGGCACGGCGAGGACACGGAAGGGCGATGCAGGGATCTCGTCGCCCCCGTACTTGACAGTGCTGGTGTAGCGCCCTGGCACGTCGGGCACATAGGACACTGTGTAGGTGCCGTCCCCGTTGTCCCGGATTGACGCCTTCTTGGGCTGCCCCTCGGGGTCCTGCAGGCATGACCCCCTCAGTGCTAGGGGCACCCTGTGGGGCTCAGCACCCCACCACTCTCACCTGCACTGACCAGGATCTGGACTGTGAGCAGCCCTTCACCCATCCTCAGTGTGTCCCCCCACAACCCTCACGCTCCCCCATGCTTCCCCCTGACACACTGACCAGAATCTGCACGGTGAGCAGTCCCTCGCCGGCGTCGCGCGCATCGATGGTGAACTCCACAGGGAGGCTGGCAGGGATCCCTCCCGCGCTCAGCCCGGGGCCGCTCGCCCGCACCTTGCTGGCGTCGTGGGTGGGCAGCGCCGTCACCTTGAAGGGGCTGGGGGAAGCAGGGAGTCAGGAGGGTGCCAGGCTGTGTGGGGATCCTGTGTTCCCCCCCCACCCACCCGACGCGGGGTCTCACCTGCGCGGTACCTCCTGCCCCCCATACTTGACAGACACGGTGTAGGGCCCATCGGTGGCTGGGGTGTAGGTGACCTTGTGGGTGCCATCACCATTGTCTCGGATCTCCACTGGCTCCGGCAGCCCTGTGGGGCAGTGGGACATGTGAGGCAGGGGGATGAGTGGGACAACAGCACACGGGGGGTATAGAGCAGCATGTCGGGCACAACCTCCATGGACAGGGAACTCCATGGAGCAGGACAGCTTGTGGATCTGAGTATCCATGGGGAGGGCACCCCGTGGAGTTGGACACCCCATGAAGAAGGGCATCCATGGGGTGGACATCCTATGGGGAAGGACACCCTAAGGACATCCATAGGTAGGACACCCTATATAACAGGCAGCTCCATGAAGCAGGACACCCTGTGGAACAGGGCGTCATGGTGCTGGAGAGCCCATGAGGCAGGATGCTCTGTAGACCATAGGATCCTATGGAGCAGGACATTGATGAGGCAGGACAGCCCATGAGACATGTACCAGTGGGCCCCAGCAGCGTGACCTCAAGGGCTGCACGTCCCGCGGCGCTGACGTCCACGGTGAAGCTCTGGGGCAGCCGGGCACGGACACTGGGGCCCAGCCCTGGCCCTGAGCACGTAACCTTTGAGGCGTCCACAGCATCCCGCACTCGTACCCGGAACGGGCTCCCTGTGTGGGGAAGGGGTCAGTGCATGAGGGAGGAAGTGTGGGGCAGGGGAGGGTTGCCACTGCCAACGTAAGCATGGGGTCAACACGGGACTGGGGTCAGCATGAAGGCATGGCCACGAGGTCAACAGGGGCACAGGGACAGCATGGCATGTCCATCACATGCATGGGCACCTTGTGGGACCAGTGTGCTCCTAAGCCATGGGGTCAACACATGGGTCATCATGGCTATGGGTTCAAAATGCGCATGGGGACAACATGACCATGAGGTCAGCATGGCCACGGGGTCAATGGGAGCCATGAGGACAACATGACCATTGGTCAGTGTGGGCCCCATGACTGCCATGGCCAAGGGGTCAGTGTGGGGAAGGGCTCAATAGGTGCATGAGCACAGTGTGGGGTCACCATCATCATGGGGTCAACATGTCCATACAGTCAGCAAGGGAACAAGGACAGCATGGTCATGGAAATAGTTCGGCCCAAAGGCCCCACATGGGGTCAGCGTGGCCGTGGGTCAGTGTGACCATGGGGCTACCAAAGCCATGGGGACAGCACAGGCAGGGGACAGCTTGGCTGTGGGGCCACCATGGGTGGCATCACCACAGTGAAGGCCTGTGACCAACAGATGACAATCAGGACACCCCCCCCACCCCCGTCCCTGTGTCCCCCCGCACCGGGGATGGGGTGGCCGCCGAAGGTGATGTTGACGTCGTAGTCACCAGCCGTGAAGGGGACATACTCCACTGCGCAGCTCCCGTCCTTGTTGTCCTTGCAGGACATCTTCGCCTCCGAGGGACCCTCGATGGCCAGGCCCAGCCCCCCGGTGCCCGCGCCCCTGGGGACATGCCACCACTCAGAGAGGTGTCGCAGGCATGGTGGGGCCAGGGGGAGCAACAGCCATGGTGGGGAGATGGAGATGCCACCTCCCAGGCAGAGGTGGCACCTCCATGGCAAGGGGACAGAGATGCCATCCTGGTGCCATGGGATGGAGATGGCACTTTCATGGCAGGGGGTGGATGCCTGTTTGGTGATGTGGGATGGAAATGGCACATCCACAGGAAACGACACAGGTGGTAGAGGATGCAAGAGGTGTTGGATGTGGGACCTCTGTGGCAGAACATGGAGATGCCAGAGTGGTGGCACAGGATGGAGGTGACGGGATGGTGGCATGGGATAGGGTGGGACATGCACATGAAGAGCACAGAGGCAAGAGGCTAATGGTGGCACTTCCACATCAGGGGATGGAGACTGTGGGTTTGTGGCTTGGGATGGAGGTGAAATCTCTAGAGGAGGAATCCACGAGTGTGGGAATGGAGGGACCCAGGGTTGCTGCTCGCCTGGTCACCACATGCAGCAGGGAGCCATGGCCACCCCAAACCCCCAACACAGACATGAGGGGCAAGTGGGTGTGGAATAGGGCTAGGGCAGGGGGTTTGGAAGGCAGGGGCTGGGGGAGCAGGGCTGGATTGGGGCTGGGGTCGGTGCCCACCTGGTCTCCACAGTGAAGTGGTTGGCCGTGCCCACCAGGCCGCCCTCCAGGCCGGGGCCGTGTGCCCGAACGCGTGTGGGGTCACAGCCCTCGGCCACTCCCACACGGAACGGGCTCTTGGGGACCGCCACGTCATCGTACGTCACCTCCACCAGGTGAAGCCCTGTGACAGGGACACCATCACACACTGCCCAGGCAGGAGGCACAAGGGGTCTCTGGGGTGAGGGTTCTCAGGGGACTTTGGGGGTCCTTGGGCAGGTTTTGGAAGGTCTTGGGGGCTTTGGGGATCCCTGGATGAGGTTTTGGGGGTGGCTGGGAGTCCCTGACTGGGATTTGGGGGTGTCTCAGGGAGCTCGTGGATTCCTGGTTCTGGGGATCCAGAGGGAATTGAAGGGAATCCTCCTGGCACGTGGTATGGGAAGGTCCCTCTCAGAGGGTCCTTCATGAGGAATGGAGGATGCCTGGCCAGGAGCTGGGGTCCCGGGAGGGTGCTGTATTCTGGAGTGGGAGCAGAGTCCCTGGGGGAGCTCACGGTCCTGCAGGTTCCTGGGCTGTGCCGGGGCTCCCTGGGGCTAGGGGTCCCCGGGGGTGCTGGGGTTCCCAAGGGTTTGTGGGGTCCCTCACCCTCCTCGAAGGGTGTGTACTCCACGCGGTAGGTGCCATCGCCGAGGTCAGTGACGAAGGTGTCGATGGGGGTCCCTGAGGGGTTCAGCACCCGTGCCCGGACGTGGGGTCCCCCGGTGGGGGCCAGTGTCCGCGCATCCACTGTGAACTCAGTGCCCACCTCCCGCAGCACCCCTGAGGGGAACAGGGGAGTCAGGGGGGCCCAGAGCTCACCTGGGGTCCCTTACAACGCCCTCCGAGAGCCCACAGCCCCCTTGGCACACACAGGGGCTTCAAGGGGGAACTGGAACACCCTTGGGGTCCTACCCCTTGCGCCCCCAGAACTTCCCCCCAGGAATGGGAGGAAAACCACAGAGACCTTTGAGTAGTGGTGGGGGCAAAGAGAGAGGAGAGGAGAGAGGCCAGGGGTAAGTCCAGGAGAGCCCCCATTAGAGAGGATGCCCACGGGGAGGAGATGTTGTTGACGACAGGAATGTCCATGGCCACGGGGCTGTCCATGCAAGGGGGAGGTGCCCATGGAGGAATATCCATAGGGTGCCCAGAGACCCTTTACATGGGCAGGGCTGAACATGGGGTACCCACATGGATGGGGTGCCCATGGGGATCCCATAGAGAGGAGATGCTGTGGGGGTGTCCACAGGGGTACCCAGGAGGAAGAGATTCCCACAGGGATGGGGTGGCCCTGGGGAGAAGGAATCCCCACCCAGAGGAAGGAGGTACCGTGGCGAGCAGCCCCAGCTCCCTCACCTCGCGGCTCCACGCCTTTGCCGTAGACCTTGACGCTGCTGGTGTCCACGGCCGGGTCAACAGTGACGCGCATGGGGCAGTTGGGCACTGGCAGGCCGCCGTAGTTGATGGTGATAGTGTAGGCCCCGGCGCAGGCCGGGGTGTAGGTGATGGCGTACGTGCCGTCCCGGTTGTTCTGCACCAGCACCTCGGCCTTGATGCCGGTCTCGGAGCGGATCTCGATGGTGAGCTCGGCCTCGCCGGCCTGCGAGCAGTCCACGGAGAAGACGGCGGCCTCGCCGGCACGGCCGCGCTCCAGCCCTGGCCCCGAGGCCGTCACTTTGGCCGGGTCGAAGGGCGCCGTGACTGCAGCCGTGAAGGGGCTGCCCGGGATGTGGCGCCCGGCAAAGAGGATGTTGATGTGGTACTCGCCGGGCGCCGTGGGCAGGTAGGACACGGCGCAGGAGCCGTCGCCGTTGTCCTGGCACTCGATCTTGGCCTCGCAGGGCCCCTCCACTGTCAGCCCCAGCCCCCCACTGCCCGCGCCCTGCGTGGCAATGGAGAAGGGCGCTGGGACCCCAACACGGCCGCCCTTCAGCCCCGGCCCCGAGGCCACCACCTGCAGGCACAGGGACACATGGGGGTCAGCGGGAACACAGGGACAGGTGGGGGTCAGGAGGGATATAGGGACAGGTGGGGGTCGGGGGGGACATAGGGACAGGTGCAGGTCAGGAGGGACAGAGGAACACAGGGACAGGTGGGGGTTAGTGCACCCCCATGTGACTGCCCTGTAGCCCCAGCCCCAATGCCACCACCTGCTTGCACAGGAACACATGGGGGTCAGGGGGGATGTGCAGGGGTTATGGGGGCATAGGCACATGTGGGACTTGTGGGGATTAGGAGGGGGATCAGGGCTTGGGACACCTTGCTGTGTCACACGTGTGCCATGCTCACCTTGGAGGGGTCAGGAGGCAGTAGAGCCTCCACAGGGAAGGGGCTGCCTGGAACGGGGTGCCCATCATAGGTGACCTCGACACGGTGGGGCCCCTCCTCGGTGGGCGTGAAGGTGACGGGGTGGGGGCCCCCGGGGGGCGCAGGTCCCACTGTGCAGGGCACGGGGCGCCGCGAGGGACTCGTCACCTTCACCTCCAGTTGCCCTTGGCCTCCTGCATCTTGTGCCTCCACCTGGAACTCCTGCACCTGCCCCACCTCCGCCTCTGCAGAGGAGTCGGGGGTCAGAGGGGCATCCCACAGCCTGGGGTGCCTCCAGACCAATGGAGAACCCCACCCTCAGATATGTCCCCCAGGTCCAGGTGGGGACAGGTTGTGTGTCTGTGCCAGAGTGTGTCACCTCCACCCAAGGGTGTCCCCCACATCCAGGGTATTGTTTCCCCACAGGATGCGTGTCCCCCCCATGCCCCCACACGGTGGTCCCAAACCTCTCCTTCTAGGGTGCCCCCAGCCCACCCTTGTGGCCCAAAGCTGCACCCCATAACCAGAGTGTGTACCCCCACCCAGGCACCCCAACACGCAGTGTCCGTGCCCTCATGTGCCCTCACCCCATGCCGAACACCACACCCGAGAGTGTCCCGCCCCAGAGTGCCCCCCAGGCTGACCCCCTCACACAGGTGTCCCCCTCAGGGTGCTCCTGAAGCTCAGGTGTCGCTGACAGAGCCCGCCCCCCACCCTACACCACATGCGAGGTGCTCCCCTCCCTCGGTGTCCCCCCACCATTCCCCCAGTGCTGCCACTCACTGCTGTTGAGCCCCTGCACCTTGACCTTGCCCAGCTGCAGTGGGGGGGCCACAGTGACGGGGAAAGGGCTCTTGGGGATGGGGTCCCCCCCATAGGTGACCACCACGGACAGGGGGCCCTGCAGGAACAACTTCACGTCACGGTGCTGCCAGGGGACCCCACACAGCGCCCAGGGCGGTGCTGGGGGATTCCAAGGGAGCACCATAGGGCTGGGGGGGGCAGGGGGTCACCCACGGGGTAAAGTACCAGGGATGGGGGAATCCATGGATCTGGGGGTGCCCTGGGTTGAGACATACACATGTGGAGCTCCAAGAGGGGGCCCACAGAGGTGGGGTGTTCACAGCAGTGGGGGGATGTTCACAGGGGTGGGCTGCCCAGGAGCCGGGGTGCCCACAGGGTGCCAGGAGATGGGGATGCTGATGTGGAGGGGGTGCTCATGGGGGTGCCCCTATACAGTGGGCTTTGTGGTGGATGTCCTTTGGGGAGCCCAGGCAATGGGCTGGGGAGCCCATTCCACGTGTTGGGGATCCCCCCATGCATTGGCCCTGAGGGTTGGGGTGCCTCCATGGGGTGTTGCAATGGGTCGGGGTGCCCCCAGCACGCACCTGCTGCAGCGGGGTGTACTTGACGGTGTAGGAATAGTCGTGGTTGTCGATGACCTCGAAGTCGGCCACAGCTGGGCCAGGCCCCGTCCCCACAAACCGCACGTCCAGGGGGGCCTTCCCTGCCCCCCGCGTCTGCACGCGGAAGTGGGTGGGGGTCCCCACCTCCACCCCTGCACCACATCATCGAGTCACTGCAGGGCCCGTGGCACCCACGGTCACCACAGCACCTGCCCCACAGCACCCAGCACCCCAGCCCATGTCCCCCATCCCCGCTGGCCCCTCACCTGTCCGGCTGAGCCCAGGTCCCTCGGCTTTGACCTTGGAGGCGTCGTGGGATGGATCCACCTTAATGCGGAAGGGGCTGGAGGGGATCTCCTGAGGACCAAGAGCAGGGCACAGTGACAAGGGGGCACCTGGCCCTGGGGGCTGGAGGCACCCCGGAGAGTGGGGGATGGAGCATCGGGGGCGCGGGGCAGTCGCAGAACCCTGACCTGGTTGGCAAAGAGCACCATGATGGTGTAAAGCCCTGCACCCGGCGCTGTGTACTTGACCGTGAAGGTGTCGTTGTCGTTCTTAATGATGTCAAAGTCGATGTCAGCCTCCAGCGGCCCCACCACTCCTGGGGCACACTTGATGCCAATGCTGACGTCACCTGTGGGGGTGCCTGGGTCAGTGGTCCCCACTCTCCAGGGGGACACTGAGGAATAGAATCGGGCACATGGGGCAGGGGGCCAGATCAGAACTGAAGACAATGGATAGGACTAGGACTGATGGACCAGGACCAAGGATAATGGACCAGGGATGCAAGTGCAGGAACAGGGATGCAAGCCCAGAAGTCCTGGAGCAGGGACAATGGACCAGGAGCAGGGATGCAGGAACAGTGGTGTTGAAACAGGAGCAGGACCAGAACTGATGGGTCTGGAATGAAGGACCCTTGATCCAGGGATGATGGAGCAGGAGTGGTGGTAATGGTTCAGGGCCAGGGGTGCTGCCCCAGGGACACAGCCTCCTGCCCACAGAGGAGTTCCCAGGGTGCCCCTCACACGGCACCCACCCTGTCCAGCCTCGCTGCAGTCCACGATGAAGTAGGTGGGCTCGTTGGCCTTCAGCCCTGTCTTCTCCACACCTGGCCCGTGCACCTTCACCCTGCTGGGGTGGCTGCCCTCACCCACGCTCACCTGCGGGCCCACAGTGTCACGTGAGGCAGGGGCAAGGACCCCTCTTTCCCTGGCACCCCAAGGGACTGGGACCTCCAGCTCTACCACTGGCACCCTGCCTCCATCCATAGACCCCCTTCCGCAGCACTTCTCACCCTAAGGTCTGGGACCTCCATCTCCACACCCAGCACTCGATGGGACCCCCATCTCCATCCACGTCCAGCACCCCATGGGCCCCCAGCCACACTCTGGCCCCCCATCCTGCTCCCATGCTCCACATCTGACACCTTAACACCCTTCATGATGAGCACCCCCTCCCTACACCTCCTGGGACCCCCACGGCCACCCCAGCACCCCACGGCCCCTACGACACCCACACGGAAGGGGCTGTTGGGGGTGTTGACGCCGCCCCAGGCGACGATGATGGTGTGCTTCATGGCCTTGGTGGGGATGTAGACGCAGTGGAAGGTGCCATCACCATTGTCCTTCACCTTGATGTCAATGGGGAAGCCCTCGGCATCCTGTGGGCAGCAAGGGGAGGTGAGGGAGCCCACCGGCACTCAGTGCTGGCCAATGGCACCCAGTGGTGCCCAACGGCACTCAGTGTTGGCCAATGGCACCCAAGGGTGCCCAGCAGTGCTCAAGGGTACCCAATGGTGCCCAACAACACTGAATGGAACCCAGCAGCGTTCAACAGTACTCAGAGGTGCTCTAGCCACCCAATGGCAGCCAGCAGCACCCAACAGCCCCCTACAGCTCCCACCTGGGCATAGAGCTTGAGGGGCCCCTTGCCAGCAGCACGGGCGTCAATGGTGAACTCGGCCGGGCGATCCACGATGCAGCCAGTGGGCTCCAGCCCCGGCCCGAAGGCCTTCACCTGTGGAGAGAGCGTGTTAGAAGCATGCAGTTGAGGCGTAACGGGGCACGATGGAGCACAGCAGGGCACCACAAGTGCACCAGAGGGTCGCTGTGGGTCGCAGCACCTTGTCGGGCCAGGAGTCGGGGGGAGCAGGGCGGATGTCAGCCATGAAAGGGCTGTCCCGGATGTCCTCGTCGTCACACACCACGTGCACGGCGTAGAGCCCTGGCTCCGTGGGCCAGTAGCGCACGTCGCACGAGCCATCGCCCTTGTCGTCACACTCGATGCGCGCCTGGGACGGGCCCTCGATGGAGAACCCTGGGGGCACCGCAGCCACCGTCACCCTGTGCCCATGCCAGGACCCCCAGACCTCGTCCTTGTCCCCACTGGCTGACCCCTAACATGTCTTTATGTCATCCCCCCAGTGGGAACCCCCAGATCACTGTCCCCTGTCTGTGACCATGTCCCCAGTGTGGCACCACCCATGTCCCCCCGACCACTAGGGCCACCCTCAACCCGCCCCATGTCCCCACCC
>VRYO01002253.1:105904-116778 GCA_009812075.1 Sialia sialis
GGGGGGCTGTGCAGGGTCAGGGGGCTGCACAGGGGACCAGGCAGGGTCAGGAGCTTGGCCCAGGCAGGCCCAAGGTGTCCCCGTCCCTGGTCCCTGGCAGGTGGCGGCGCAGCAGCAGGAGTCGGCCACGACACAGAAGGCAGAGCGGGAGGTGTCGCGCATGGTGGTGGTCATGGTGGGCTCCTTCTGCCTCTGCTACGTCCCCTACGCGGCGCTGGCCATGTACATGGTGAACAACCGCGAGCACGGCATCGACCTGCGCCTCGTCACCATCCCTGCCTTCTTCTCCAAGAGCTCCTGCGTCTACAACCCCATCATCTACTGCTTCATGAACAAACAGGTGACACCAGGGACAGCCCAGACACGTGGGGGGGACAACCAGGGACACCTGGTGATGGGGGCATCCGGGGGTGCCCAAGGATATCTGAGGGAGGCCCAAGCAGAGGGAACACCCAGGGATAGCCAGGACACTCGTACGAGGAGAATACATTGGCAAGGGGACATTGGCAGAGAAGATGGGGACACCCCAGGACATTGGGGCAACGGGACACACAGGGGTGCCCGAGAGCATTGGGGGACCAGGGACACCCAGGGACACTTGCATGGCTGAGGCACCACGACCCTAGGGACAGGAGATGGGGCCAGCGCGGCATCTGGGGCTGTGAGGACAGTGCCGGGGCTGGCACAGGACCAGCGGGACCCCAGGCCGAGCTGTCCCCTGCCCTGTGACCCGTGGCGCTGCCCATGTCCCCACAGTTCCGCGCCTGCATCATGGAGACGGTGTGCGGCCGGCCCATGTCCGACGACTCCGACGTGTCCAGCTCGGCCCAGCGCACCGAGGTCTCCTCCGTGTCCTCCAGCCAGGTGGGCCCCAGCTGAGGGGCTCTGGCACCCTCCCAGCCCCCGGGACCCCCGGCTGCCCCCCGGCCAGCCTAGGATGTAGCGCGGGCGGGACAATAAAGCACGGCCGCGGTCTGAGCGCAACCGCGACCCCTGAGCACCGCGGAGCACGCACGGGCACCCCGGGGACAGCGGGGTGGGGACGGGAACGGGGACGGGGAGCCTGTGCTGCGGGGTGGGGTAATGGGAGGGGATAATGGGATGGGATAATAGAGGGGATATTGGGATTGGGATAATGGGATGGGATATTGGGATGGGATAATGGGATGGGATATTGGGATTGGATCTTGGGATTGGATATTGGGATGGGATGGGATATTGGGATTGGGATGGAGGTCATGGTGGTGGCTGCGCCCCACAGCAGGGCAGGACAGGTCCCGGGAGTGACTGTGCCCCACGGCAGGGACAGAGGGCGGGTCCCAGGGGAACCTATGCCCCACAGCAGGGCAGGATGGGGCCCCAGAGGGGCTGCGCTCCCCAGTGATGCCTTGGTGGGACTCTGCCCCTCTGTCCCGCCCCAGGCCCCACACACAGCGAGGGGAGGGAGGGGGGATGCCGCTGCCCATCTCCATCTGTGGGGTGGGGCTGAGCCCCCCACGCATGGGGCTGGATTCCCTCGGTGGGGCTGAGCCCCCCACACCTCAGAGCAGGACCCCCACAGGTCTCGTGCACCCCACACCCCCCCAGTGCTCAACACATCCTGGGTTAGGGGCAAGCAGGGAACTGGGGTCCGTCCCCCTCGGCCCATCGGGGGCTGAACAGGTTTATTGAGTTCCAACCGATCCGGATCCCTTCCATCAGCCCGAGACAACCGACGAATAAACCTGGAGGCGGCGAAAAACCCATGTCTGGAATTGTCCCAGGGCCCCAAATCCTCACGGATGGGAGTGGGGGTGTTAGGAGAGGGGCTCTGTGGGGCAGAGTGGCTGCTCCAGAGGTTTTACCAGGGTTCAAAAAATCACTCCTGCTGTCCCAAATCATCCCTGGTGTCCAAAACCAACCCCAGCATTCCCACATTCCCAAGCCACGCATGGAGCCACATTCCCAACCCTCCTACCACCGGATTTAGGGAGAGGAGGAAAAGGAGGAGTAGCAAGAGGAGGAGGGGATGGGAGGATCTGGTCAGCCCTTGGAAACCTTTGGGGAAGGATTTAAGGGAAAACCTGGGAATTTGAGATGGGGCTGATTCCGCGCAGCTCTGGTGGCTGCAGGGGGACAAACAACACGGCAGAGAGAAAACCTGGGGAATTGTCCCAGAGCGGGGCGGGATGGTGGGATGGAGCCCTCCCCCAGAGGTTTGGGGGCTTCAAGGCACTTGGAGCAGGGCTGGAGGGAAGGGTCTTGCCCAGATCCCACAGGGCAGTGACAGGGGAGGAGGGTCCAACCTCCCTGGGGTCACCCCGGGGTCCTGCGGCTGCTCTGACCGTTTTTGGGGTTTCCTTGGCTTTGAATTTTCATTTCAGTATTCATTTTTTATTCCAAATTCACATCACTGTTTCCATTTAATTCAGTTTCACTTCTTTGGTTCCAATTAAGTTTCTGTTTCAATTTTCAATTTTGATTCTAATGTTTAATTCCAATTCAGTTCTTAATTCAAATTTCAATCCAATTCAAATTCCAATTTTAATTTCAACCTTAATTCCAATTCCAATTCTAATTTTTATTCCAACTGCAATTCCAATCCCAGTCCCTGTGTGAATTTCCCACTACCCCCCAGGCCCCCGAGCCCCGCAGCCCCGGGCGGCCCCATCGCTGCCCCCGCGCCAGGGCAGCCGTTTCCACACGTGGTAAAACCAAAACATACAAAAATAACCCAAAAGTCATTAAAATCCGGGGAAAACCCACGACGAGACGAGCCCCAGGTGCCAGGGGAGTGTGGCTTTCCCGAGCCCCGTCCCCGGGAGCCGGGATGGGCTTCTCCGCGGCAGGAGCGGCCTCGGCCAGGGACGGAGCCCACGAGCAGGCGTCGGGGCTAGAACTAGCCATGGAGGCTAGAACTAGCCAGCGAGGCTAGAACTAGCCATGGAGGCTAGAACTAGCCAGCGAGGCTAGAACTCGTCGTGCCGCACCAGCGCCTCCCCGAAGTCCGTGGCCTGGCTGCCCACAAACAGGTCTGATTTGTCCACGATCTCCTCCCGCGTCAGCTTCCCGTCCTGCAGGGAATGCCACATCCCACTGTGTCCCCATCCTGCTGTGTCCTCATCCCGCCTGTCTCCATCCCATCGTCCCATCCCGCCATGTCCCCATCCTGCTGTGTCCCCATCCTGCCGTGTCCCCATCACACCATGTCCCCATCACACCATGTCCCCATCACACCGTGTCACCATCCCACCTGTCTCCATCCCATCATCCCATCCCGCCATGTCCCCATCCTGCTGTGTCCCCGTCCCACCATGCCATCCTGCCATGTCCCCATCCCACCGTGTCCCCATCCCACCTGTCCCCATCCCCTCATCCCATCCTGCCGTGTCCCCATCCCACGCTGCCATGTCCCCATCTCACCATCTCCCCGCTCCTCCCATCCCCTCCCAAATTCCCCCCCGAGCTGCTGGCCCACCTTGTCCTGGTCGGACTCATAGACGAGGTGCCGGGCCTCAGCCTCGGCGTGGTCGTAGTCCGAGGGCAGGATCCAATCCTTGGTCTCCTCTTTGTCCATCTTCCCATCCCGGTTCTTGTCCCGGAATTCCACAAACTGTTCCCGCTCCGTCTTCACCCACTCGGGCTCATCAGCGTCACCGTCCTGGCTGTACATGTCACCTGGGGGCAGAGCAGCAGCAGCATCAGCCCCACAGCCCCCTCCCTACCCCAAGGACTGACCCAAAGCCTTGAGACACCTTCCCTAAACCCATCCTCAAAATCCCACGTGGGTCACAACTGCACCCGAAAATCCTCGATGGTGTGTGCAGGCAGGTCAAATTGAGAGAGAAAACATTCTGTGAGGGGAGGGCTGGGAAGGACGTGGTGGCAGTTGCTGCCATGGACAGGGACAGAGGGGACACGCAGCAGCAGCGTCTCACCAATGTACTCCTCCAGATCGATGAAACCATCGCCGTTCTTGTCAATGTCCTCCATGGTTTCCTGCAAGGAAACGCCGGCGTGAGCCGAGCCCAGAGCGATTCCTGCCCCTCAGTGACCACCAGAGCGTCCCCGCAGGCCCCACCTGCACAACGATGTCCTTCATGTAGTCGTACTCCTCGGGGTGCAGGAAGGCCGTGAACTCCTCCTTGGTGGCCGCCAGGTCCCCATCCTTGTCGGCCATCTTGAAGCGCCGCTCGTCCCGCACCATCATCTGCTTGTAGTTGAAGCCATCGTCGGGGTCCGGGTCATCTACGACGGGCACAGGGAGCACCTGGGTCAGCTCAAAGGGCTGGGCAGGGCAAGGGCCACGGTGACCACCGACAGAACCTCCACACAACCTCCACACAACCTGCACACAACCTCAACATTCCCAGCTGAACCTCAATTCAAACTCAGCCCCCTCTACTGAGCCTCAACTTCCTCTCCACTTCAACCTCAGTCTCCTGAACCCAACACCAACCTTCACCCAAATCCAACCTCCTGAACAGAACCTTCTCATCCTCAACTTCCTCAAGGCAACCTCAACACCCTCCAGCTCCCCAAGTCCACTTCCTCCCTCTCCGCGCTGTGCCAAGAGCTCCCTCGCAGCCCCCGCTCCCCGGAGGAGGAGCTGCAGAAGCCCTGGGACCATGACCAGGGAGAGGCCCCAAAGCCAGGGCTCGGGGGTTTGGCCGGCACGGCCAGAGGCTCAACCAGGACTATTTTGGGAGGGGAATGTGTAAGGGGATCTCACTGGCTGCTGGGCGAGGAGGCATCGGCCGGGCGGGACCGCGGGCCACGCGTGGCCACTTGGCACAGCCCCAGCAGGAGTAGTTCTGGGACACAGCAGTGGCCAGCGGGAGAAAAGGGGGATCCCTGGATCCTGGGGGACACTGCCAGCCACGCTCTGGTTAAGCTGAAGCAGAGCCAGGCCTGCTCTAATCAGAGGGTACAAAAGTCCCTGTGTCCCTGCCCTGTTACCTGGGACAAAAGGCAGGCTTTGGGGAGCCCTGGATTGAGGAGCTCTGGAGCATCCATTAAATATCCAAAGATTTTGGCTTTAAGGCAGTTGTAGGGCAGAATGAACCCCAAATTCCCCACTCTGTTCCCAAGGTTTTGCCTTGAGAAGCAGCATAACCCCAAACAAGGAAACCTCTGGGACCAGCATCGTTAACAGACGATTCCTTAATTGCTGTTGGGATAATAAAAGGGTTTGATGGGGGAAGCAGGTGGGTTACAAAGGGCTAAACCCTCCCAAAGCCCCCAGAGTCACTTCCCTGGGCTGGGAGAGGTTTGGGGGAGCAGAGGGAGGGGAAGGAGTATGGCAGCAAAGCCACAAACTCAACCCAACATCTCGTCTCCTGGGACAAGCATTCCTGGTTTAGGATCCCACCACAGGATAGAGGAATTAACAAAAACAGGAGTGATGATGATGATGATGCTCTGATTTTGAAGGGAGTTTCAGAGCAATTTCCAGTCCCAGATAAAGGTCTTGGACATGTAATATTAACATTCCCAGCCTCCCAGGACTGCCCCCAGCAGAACCCCACACTGCTCCTGGCACTTCTGGGGGCCACCCGGTGACTCATCCTGCTGTGTAATCAATTAATTAATTAATTAATAAAATGGCTTCCCGCACCTCGTTTTGCTGACCAAACACCACACTCTGGACCCTGCAGAGGGTGCATCCCCTGGCCAGGGGTCAGCACTCAGGAAGCACTTCCAGAGGCATTCCCGCCCCGCTCTGGCCAGGGAGGGCAGCGAGGGGAACACAGGGGAACATTTCAGCAGCAAGGAGCTGTGGAAAAGCAATTGCTGCTGAGAGGAGCCGCAGCCAGAGCGCGGGGCAGGATCCTCCCACAAGTATGTGGGAGCAGCACGAGCCAAGGGGCTGCCAAGGGCGCTGGGGCTCAGGCTGCTGCGGCTTTGGGAAGGGCTTTGGGAAGGGCTGTGCCGGGCTGGGCACTCCCCATGAGCTGCCCCACCGTGGCAAGAAGCTGCTCCTTCACTCAGGGTTTTCTCATTGAGGCTTTTCCCCACCCAGCACCTGCAGGTCCTAAACCCTGGCCCAGACTCCTCAAACTGCGCTCAAAGCCTTCCCAGGCTGGATTTACACAGAGCAGCACATGAGAAATCCACGGCAAGGGGAGTTTGGGAAGTGCTGCCCCAGCCCGAGGGTGTCACAGAGGGACTTTCCTCAGCCAGCACGGCAAATCCAGATCTTCCCCGATCCCAAGGGAGATGGATGAGCCTCCTGTGCAGTGGCTCCCCCTCTGCACATCCCACAGAGCAGTTTGACTATTTTTGGCAATATTTAGGAAATTAGAGTGGATTCGACACTCCAGAGCTGCAGCTCCTCCACACGGGCCGCTGCTGGAGGCCAGAGCTGGCACAGGGCTCCAGGGTTGAAGGTTTTAACCCCAAAAGAGCTGCTGCTTCCCTCACTCCCAGGGATGTCACGTGTCCCAAAGCCCCCAAGTTCTGGGGTCTAGCACTGCTCCCAGGACAAGGCAAAGTGATTGAAATCTCTGCTGATGGTTTTTTAGGGATGCAGTGGACACTCCAAGGTGGCTCCACAGCCGCAGATCAGTGGGTTCCACCTGCAGGTCCCAAATTCCCCCACAAGCCAGGAATTCCAAAGGGCCAGAAACCCCCATTCCCATAAGCCATTAATCACAGAATCACCTGGATTCAGCCCAGAGCTGCACTAGTCACCAGGGACATTCCTAATGCCCAGCCATGGCTGCAGAGGGGAAAAGGGGGACGTGGGGTGTGTAAACGTCCCCTTGGGGAGATTTCCATGCCTTTTGGGCTCTTTTCCTTGGATTTCTCTCTGTTAATGTCAGCAGGAGGTCAATGTGGAGACTTCTGGAGGTTTTGAAGTGCAACATTTTGGGGACATTTTCTCCAGCCTGCCCCACCGGTACCAAAGCCATGCCCTACACCACATTCCTGTGCTTATCCCAGGGGACAAATCCACCTCTGGACAAATCCACTGCTCCACACTCTCAAGCCTTCCTCCTTAATCCAGGCCCCAAACTGCCACATCCAGATCCATGTCCACCCCACTGACCATCGCTCCCCGAGCCCATCCTGACCCGTGACCACCACTGGCCACTGAGCCACCAGGATGCCTCAGCTCATCCCAGGGGGCAGGACCTACCCAGGATATATCCATAGGTGGCATTTTTATACTCCTCCCAGGAAACCAGCCCGTCCTCGTTGAGGTCGTGGCCCTTCCACTGGCGCTCCACGTCCTCGTAAATCCAGCGCTTCTGGGCAAACTTGATCCAGGCCTTGAGCTCCTCCACTGTCACAAACCCGTCTCCATCCTCATCTATCTTCCCTACAATCTTCCTGTGGGGAAGCACAGAGAAATCCAGCAAAAGTTTGAAAAAGCGAGGGGTCAGCATGGAGGGAAGGGGCAGAGGGGTCAAGTCGAGGTTGTTACAGAATTTGGGAATTCAACCGTTTGGAGAGCTTACCCTTAAAACCAAAGTATGGTTCAGCTGCCAAAATTTTGGCTCAGACATGAAAACCACTGGCCACTTCTGGACCGCTCAGGTTTTGGTTTCTTCAGAAATTATGAGTTTTAGAGGAAAAACTTCCCCTTGAGCCCCTGGGAAAGACCCATCCACGTGGCACCAGACAGTGCCAGGTGATGAGCATGGACCCATATTTACATTAAAAACGGGAATACTGGCTCTGCCCTCCTGGTGATGCCAGCAGAAAGCTGAGGTGGTTATGGAATTTGCAAATTGAACCCCTTGAAGAGTTTATCTTTAAAACCAACACTTGTGTTAGCTGCCGAAAAGCCAGGTCAGCTGCCAAAACTGTGTCGTGGATACAGAAAACGCTGGCTCAGACATGGAAATCACCGCTCAGGGTTTGGCTCCTTCAGGAGTTATCGATTCCAGGGGGAAATCTCCCCTGCTAAAGCAGAGGAAAGCCTCACCTGCGTGTCCCCCTGCCCCAGTTCCTGCTGCAGCCGTGGGTTTGGCGCTGCGGGAGCTGCCCCGGCCAGCCTGGCAGCAGAGCGGTGCCGGTGCCGGTGCCGGCCCGCAGCAAGCGAAGCCGAGCCCCAGCACCCGGCCCGCGTGCCTGCGTTATTTTTAGCAGCAGCTGCAGCACAGGGCGGCAGGAATGCAGCATCCAGGGGCAGATGGAGCCGGCTGGGGGCTGTTTGATCCGCGCCGCTCCGTGCTGACAAACCTTGGGGCTCCTTGGGTGGCAATCACCCATTCCGGCCCCAAACCCCCCAAATCCTCTCTCTGGTGAGGCAGGACTCTGGCTTTTCCCTTTAATGCAACGCGCTTCAGGAATCCTCAGCTCCAGTCAGGTATTTCAAGAATTTTAGGTGGAAAACATGGAATTTTTAAACTTTAGATCACCACCAGGACTACTGCAAAGGGAAGCCCAGGCACCGGAGCCAGCCGTGCTCACACCCAGGTTTCCGGGTTTCAGAACTGCCTTGGTCTAGGAAATCAGGAATTCCTTTGTGGCACAAAGGATGTTCCTGGCAATGAGAAGCTGGGGAGAGACTGGAAGAAAATAGGGAAAAACGTGGAATTTAGTTCTGACAGTGAGGTGCCAGAGTGGGGCAGTGGGCAGGGCTTGAAGACCTGAGTGATCTTATAGAGAAATATAAATAATAAATATGCAAGTATAAAAAATAGCTCATCAACAGTGCCCAAATTTATGCAGAAATATGTAAAATACTGTAGAAATATTTCAGAATTTTATACATCAATGTGCAAAGTGTTCCTTCCAATGTTCCTGATCAAACACAGAAATATGCAAAATGTCACATAAGTATTCACAATTTTCCATATAAATATACAACAAGTCAATCAACATTATAAAATTTTGCACAGAATTATGTAAAGTATCACATGAATATTAAACACTTGTCCACATAAGTACATAAACCACAAATAAATCTGTCAAATCCTTCCTATTTCAGGGAGAAAATTCCCTGTTTCCCAAGAAGCAAAGGGATTTCCAGGGAAAATCCTGGGAATGGATGAGCAGAGCTGGCCGGGGTTGATGGCCAGGACAGCTTCTAAGGGGTTAATTAGGGAACAGCTTCCCAGGGAAGTCAAGCCCTGTCCAGCCCAGAGCGCAGGAAGCTCCCAAACCTCCTCCCCGGCACAGCTGCTCCCGGCTGCTTTCCCAGGGCACCAGCTTGTTCCCAAAGCCGCGCTGTGCCCCCGTGCAGGGGAGGGCAGCAGATGTTGGGGCAGGGCTGGCAGCTGCTGCATTCCCACTCTCTGCTCCAAGGGATCGGCTCTGCTGCCAGGGAACCGCACTGCTGCCGGGACAAACGGGGTGCAGTCCAGAGAGTGATCCCAAATCCCCACGGCCCCACAAATGGGGTCCAGATCATACAGTGATCCCAAATCCTCACAGCCCCACAAACGGGGTCTGGCCAGGCAGTGATCCCAAATCCTCAAAGCCCCACAAACGGGGTCTGGCCAGGCAGTGATCCCAAATCCCCCAGCCCCACAAACGGGGTCCAGCCCAGAGAGTGATCCCAAATCCCCACGGCCCCACAAACGGGGTCCAGTCCAGAGAGTGATCCCAAATCCTCACAGCCCCACAAATGGGGTCCAGATCATACAGTGATCCCCAAATCCTCACAGCCCCACAAACGGGGTCCAGCCCAGGCAGCGATCCCAAATCCTCACAGCCCTACAAATGGGATCCAGCCCAGGCAGCAATCTCAAATCCTTACAGCCCCACAAACAGGATCCAGCCCTGGCAGCGATCCCAAATCCCCCGGCCCTACAGGCAGAGCTGCGTGGTGAGCACTGGGGCAGAAGGAGGGGCAGCACAAGCCCGTGAGTGAGAGCAGAGCTGAGGGACGCAGAGCGTGCGGAGGAGTTTATCAGAGCACGGCAGCTCGGGACGCGGGAGCCCTGTGGATAAACCTGCTCCCCACAGCAAGGCAGATAAGCCAGCCCGCAGAACAATGGCATTGAGCAGTGATGGAGCGCTGGGATCCGAGCCCTGGAGCGGGGACAGCCCGGGGCTCAGCTTCCCTCAGTCGCTCGCTCACGCTCTGCCAGCAGGAAAAAACCCTCCTGGATCCTGTGCTGTGGAGCTTATGGAGTGACCAGGCTCCAAGGGACCGTGGGGTTTTCCAGTTTAATTGTCCCTGGAGGGAGGAATTCCCTCCGGCTCATGAAGTGATGGGGGAGAGGCCAGCACCTCCTTCCCTCTGGGGGCCAGGGTGACCCACAGGGATGGATGGAAGCTGCCACCCCCGGCCCTGCACATCCCACTGTATGTGTGGGAATTGACTCACTCTGGAAGTTTCCCCAGCACCTACATGGGGTTGAGCTTTTCTTTCCCATCAGGGAGGACCATTCCCAAAAAACAGCCCCAAATTCACCGTGGGCAGCAACAGCAAGATTGGGATGCTTGTCTGAAAAAAATCTGACTAAAAAAGGAGAGATTCAGATGGGATTTTGGGAAGGAATTCCTGGCTGGGAGGGTGGGCAGGCCGTGCCCCTGGATCCCTGGCATGTCCAAGGCCAGGCTGGACATTGGGGCTGGGAGCACTGGGACAGTGGGAGGTGTCCCTGCCATGGCAGGGGGACACTGGAGGGGCTCCTTCCCACACAAACCATTCCATAAAAACTCGGCCAAAGGCACCCAGTTCCAAGGTGAGGGGAGCCCAGCACCCTGAGAAAGGTCCCAAGCTGCCCAGGGAGCCTCTGTCCCCAGCCCCACTGTCCCTGCTGCAGTTCCCAGGTCTGAGCCACCCTGAGTACCAGAACAACTGCAGCAGCAGCTGCTGCGGGGGCACCGGCTCTGGGCTGCTCCCAAAAACTATCCCAGAGCCAGGCTGGGGCCAGGCAAACACAGCCAGATCCCAGGGAGCACAGCCAGATCCCAGGGAGCACAGCCAGATC
>VRYO01002253.1:117778-131026 GCA_009812075.1 Sialia sialis
CAGCCAGATCCTGGGGGGCACAGCCAGATCCCAGGGAGCACAGCCAGATCCCAGATCTGAGGGGATGCCCAGCACATCTCCAGCAGAGACACTGGAGGAATCTCCATCCAGGCTCTGTTTTCCCAATTCCCGATCAATTCCTTCCAACTGAGAAATGCCAGTGACCCCAGGGGCTCCAGTGACACCAGAGAACACAGAGCGAGCACGGCACGGCACAGCCCCCCGGTCTGCTCTGGAGTTCTGGGGAATGCCTGGCACTGGGAATGCTCTGGGTGATTTTTGGGGAATGCTTGGCACTGGAAATGCTCTGGGTGATTTTGGGGAATGCTCTGGGTGATTTTAGGGAATGCTCTGGGTGATTTTGGGGAATGCTTGGTGCTGGAAACAGCTCTGGGTGATTTTGGGGAATGCCTGGCACTGGGAATGCTCTGGGTGATTTTGGGGAATGCTTGGTGCTGGAAACAGTTCTGGGTGATTTTGGGGAATGCCTGGCACTTGGAATGCTCTGGGTGATTTTTTGGGGAACGCTTGGCACTGGGAATGTTCTGGATGATTTTTGGGAATGCCTGGCACTGGGAATCCTCTGGGTGATTTTTGGGGAATGGCTAGCACTGGGAATGCTCTGGGTGATTTTGGGGAATGCTTGGCACTGGAAATGCTCTGGGTGATTTTTGGAGAATGCTCTGGGTGATTTTTGGGGAACGCTTGCCACTGGGAATGCTCTGGTTGATTTTGGGGAACGCTTGGCACTGGGAATGCTCTGGGTGATTTTGGGGAATGCTTGGCGCTGGGAATGCTCTGGGTGATTTTGGGGCACACCTGGCGATGGCAGTGAATCCTCAGGCTGGGAATGCTGCACGTGCCCGTCCCCCCATGGAAGGGCTGGACGCTGTCCTTACCCCAGGCGCTCCTTGCTCTCCTCCGGGGTGAGCTGGTCGAAGCTCTTGGCCTCGTCGGTGCCCAGGAAGGCGTCGTGGTCGTAGTCGAAGCTCTGGGCGTCGTCGTGCTCGCGGGTGCTGAGCGGGGCCTCGCGCACCACGCGCTCCTTGCGCTCCGTGGGCTTGGCTGAGCCGCACAGCGCCCACACGGCCAGGCACAGCAGGAGCCGTGCAAACCGCATCGTGCCGGCCTGCGGGACAGCGACAGTCAGCGGGACACGGACAGGGCATGGGGACAGGGACAGGAGATGGGACTGGGACAGGAGATGGGACACGGACAGGAGACGAGACAGGGACAGCGACAGTCAGCAAGACACGGACAGGAGACGGGACTGGGGCAGGAGATGGGACAGGGACAGGAGATGGGACAGGGACAGCAACAGTCAGTGGGACACGGACAGGAGACGGGACTGGGACAGGAGATGGGACAGGGACAGCGAGATGGAACAGGGACAGTCACATGGGACAGGGACACAGTGTGGAACAGGGACAGGGAGATGGGACAGGGACAGGGCATGGAGACAGGGATATGGCATGGGACAGGGACGGCGAGATGGGACAGGGACAGGAAATGGGACAGCGACAGGAGATGGGACAGGGACAGTGACATGGTGTGGGACAGGAGCACTGCATGGGACAGGGAAAGTGAGATGGGACAGGGACACTGCGTGGGACAGGGACACTGCGTGGGACAGGGACAGTGATATGGGACAGGGACACTGGGACGGGGTCACTCTGTGGGACAGGGACACAGGGTGCGACAGGGACAGTGACACTGGGTGGGACAGGAACACTGCATGGGACGGGGACACTGAGATGGGACCTGTGATGGGACAGGGACACTGGGATAGTAACACTGTGATGGGACAGGGACACTGGGACACCGCTGTGGGACAGGGACACTGTGACAGGAACCAGGCAGTACCAGGGTCAGAACTGGGCGGGACAGGACTAGGGCGTGCTGTCAAGGAAAAATTTGGATTAGGGCCAGTTATCGAGGAAAAACTGAGGATTAGGGCAAATTATCTGGGAAAAATGGGGAGTAGGGCATGTTACTGGGGAAAAAACGGATGAATAATAATATGGATTATGGGAGCAAAAATGATGAATTAATCCAGATGATTTGGAAAAAATGATAAATACAGATTGTCTGGGCAAAGATGATGAATTAATGCAGATTGTCTGGGGAAACGGAGAATTACTGCACATTATCTGGGAAAATGGAGACAGTGCAGATTATGTGAGCACAAATGATCAATAAATCCAAATTATCTGGGGAAATGATTAATTCCTGCATATTCTCAGGGCAATTTGATTAATTGATCCCAATTATCAGGGCACTGTAATGAACCGATATGGGTTATCTGGGCAAAAGTGATTCACTGACATGGATTATCAGGCACAGGGATTAATGGATGTGGATTATCAGGGCACAGGGATTAATTAACACAGATTATCAGGGCACAGGGATTAATTAACACACATCAGTAGGGCACAAGGAATTTCCAGCCCCAGGAGCCATGAATCCTCCCCGCACTGGGACCCGCCTGAACAAACCACCCCAAGGATTCCAGATCCCTTTGAATCCCAACAGAAACTCTGGTGTTCCCCATGCTTGTCACCGAGATCCCAGCTCAGATCCCATCACAGATCTCCATCCTGATCTCTCTAAGTTTCAGACCAGGTATTCATCATCCTCTTGTATTAAACCCTAAAGTTTAATCAAGATGTTTCTGGTTTTTAACTCTTTCACTCTAAATTTAATCCAGATATTCACCATCCAGAGCTCTTCGATGCAAATTTAATTCCATATATTCCCCATCCTTTTTGCTTTAATCTAAATTTAAACCCAAGATATTCCCCATCCTTACCCCTTTAAATTTACATCCAGGTCTTTGCCATCCAGACCTCTTAAACACAAATGCAAACCCAGGTATTCCCATTCTTTAGCTCTTTAAATTTGTGGTTTTAAACCCAGGTATTCCCCTTCAACCTGAACTCCCACCAAGGAATTCTGCCCTGGGAGTGACCCAGGAATGACCAGGAGTGACCTGGGACTGGTCCCACGCCAAACCAAGACAGTGGTGGCGGGACATGGGGGAAAGGACATGGAAAAACTCTTTCCTTCCTTTTTTAAATGAGGATTTATCAGACCATTCAGGAAATCCACACATTTCAATCCCTTGGAAGTGGGGGAGCAGGGAGTATGGTGAGGGGATTTGTGTTATAAAGAGTAAAAGTCACTTTTTTAGTGTTTCTGGGGAGGAAGAACATTCCAGAAGGGAAGCTCCAGGTGCAAGTGGAGCTCTGGATATCCCTGTCCTGAGCAGCCAGTGCCAGGGCCTGCCCAGCCTGGAGCACAGAGTGACCTGGAACGGGTCAAACAGCCCGATTTTATCTCCCAGTGTCCACACAGAGCCCGGGAGGGATTGAAGAGGGACAGCCCGACCTGCAGCCCGACCTGGGCACTGCCAGGAGCTCAGAGACACCAAAACCCACAAGCCACGGTTATCCATGGACAGTCATCCATGGAAAACGGGCAGCGGGATTTCCTGGGGAGATGCCAAAGTCAGGGAAAAGCAGAGCCCCTCTCCTCCCAGGGCAGCACACCCCCTCACTCCCCAATTTAGGGGTCACGGGGTGAACTGCAGGGAAGCTGGAAACAGGAAGCAGTGGTGGGAAGATGTGGGGGTCAGAACGGGGAGGAACTCGGGATTCCAGCAGGGCAAGGTGGGATACTGATGGAGAACCTTGAGATTACAAGGATACTGATGGAGAAATTCAGGATTTCAGGCGGGTTAACGGGCTGTTGATGGAGGAACTTGGGATTCTGGGTGGGTTTGCTGTAATGTTGATGGAGAAACCCAGAATTCCCTTTGGGTTTGCTAGGATACTGACAGAGAACTCAAAATCCTGCACTGGGCGTGGAACTGTGGTGACATTTAGAGGAAACTGATGGGGAAAAGCCCCTCTGGACACACATTCGCCGTGTGGGAGGCCAACAGGATCCCAGAAAACCCCCTTAGGGAACACAGTTTGTTCATGTTTGGGAATCACCCTCTGTTTCTGCTTTTTACGGGACTGCTCCCGCTGGAGCAGCCAGGGAACAATTAACGGGACCCCACGGTGGGCAGGTAACCCCGGGACCCCCAGGGGCACAGCTCGGGGAGCTCCGGCCCTGAGAAAGAGGGACGGATGTGGGGGAGACACCGGGAGCCGAAAGCAGTCCCGGGACAGAAACGGGCTGGAGCTGCCCAGAGCAGCCTGGAGCCCGGGGTCACTGAGAGCCGCAGGGTCACTGAGGTCACTGAGGTGGGGTGGGGTGGCACCTCCCGGCCCCGAGCTCCCGCACGGCAGCACCGAGGGCACCACAGCCCGTTATCCCGGGGGTCCCACGGCCCGTTATCCCGGCGGACGCCCCGAGGCACTCGATGGATTCCCGCGGCCGGTCCCGCCCGGGTCGCGAGATGCGGACAAGACTCCATCCCCGGGAGTCCCCACCCTCCCCGGGTCCGATGCACGGGCGGCCCTGGGACTCGGCACCGCCCGAGCTGCGCAGCGGGACGGGCCGCAGGACTCGCGGACACGGCGGCACCGCCGCTCCCGCCCGTTCCCATGGAGACCGGGCCCGGCGCTGCCGCTGCCGCCGCCACCGCCGCGTTACCGCCGCACCGCAGCGGCCCCGCAGAGCCGCTCCCCCCGTTTCTCCGGGCCCCAAACCCCGGCCCCGACTCTGGTGCCCATCCCGGTCCCTTCCCGTCCCTCACCGTCCCCACTGCCGTCGCCTCTGCCGCCGCCACTCCGTGCACCGGAAGTCGGCGCCGCGCCACGCTGCACGGCCCCCCGCGCGTCCTCCCCGTCCACCAATCACAGGAAGGACACGCCTCCTCCTCCACGGCGCTCTGCGTTTCGATTGGTCTCTTCTGCCGCCACTCCGCCCCTCTGCCCGCCCCAGCCCCGCGCTCCGCCCCCCGTGCCCTCCCTCTGCCCCGATCCCTGAGCCCCCGCCTACCCTGCCAGGGCCACGGGCGCTGATTGGCTGGAAATCGCCACGTCCTCAGGCGCGCGCCGGCAGCCGGCCCCGCCCACCGGGGCGCTCTGCGCTGCACTGCACACGCGCCTGCAGGACGGGCAGAGTCACGTGTGGGGAAAAGGCGGGAAAGCTGAGGCGGCGCTGGCAGGGGGGAATGTGTGTCCCCTCACGGTCACCCCTGGGCACAGCCCGGTCATCCCCTGGTCACCTTCTGGTCACTCCTGGGCACAGCCTGGTCATTCCCTGATCACCCTCTAGTCACTCCTGGGCACAGCCCAGTCATCGCCCAGTCACACTCCGGTCACTCCTGGGCACTCCCTGGTCACCTCTCTGGCCATTCCCTGGTCACTCTCTGGTCACTCCCAGCTGAGGGCCCGGGCTGCCATGGAGCCACAGAATCAGTCACACGTGCCCACACAGACTGCCCTGCACTGGCCCCGCAGGGATCACGGATCCCGCTCCTGGCCCTGCACAGAGTCCCCAGGGTACAGAAAACCCTGCTGTGAAAAGCGATGTCCGCAAAGGAGTGCAGAGTCCTGCATCTTTGCTGGAATAGAGGGGCACAGCCTCCTTTCACCCCAGACTCCCGGCCAACCTTGCCCTTTTCCTTCCCCGCTGGCTGAGGTAGCGGGCAGGTGGAGCCTTTTCAGGCAGAGCACATCTCTCCCCTGGAGCCTGGCATCTTACCCAGAGTTCGGAAGCTCAGGCTTGTGCAGACCCTTGCCTGTGTCCAGAGTCAGAGCTGTCTGGGCTCTGTAACCCACCTGCTGCTTGAGGCTGGTATAGACATTGAGACCCATTTCAAAGACACCAACACCCATATCCTCACCCACAGAAATGTTTGTAAATACACTAGCGCACATCGTTTTTATCACCAACAATCCCAGCTCATGCATCCCTGGCAGCGTGGAGCTCTGGCAGCCTCGGGGCTGTGCTCATTCCATGGAGAGCCTGGGCAGTGCCCAGCACCCTCCGGGGGAGGGAAGAACCTTTCCCTGCTCTCCAGCCTGAGCCTCCCCTGGCTCCAGTCATTCCCTTTGTCCTGAGGTGTTTGTCTGAATGGGCTGGGCACTCTGTCCAGAAAGATCTGGAGAGAGACAGTATTGAAATATCTCAAACTTCATTAAAGATGTTAAGGGCCTGGAGCCCCTCCTGGGGCTGGGGAGGGGCTTAGCCTGGAGAAAAGGAGGCTCAGGGGGTGTTATAAATTTGGGGGGATCCTGCTTTTCTCCAGGCTGAGCCCCCTCCCCAGCTCCCCCTCCTGGGGCTCTAGCTGTTTCCCAGCTCCTTTCCCTTCCCTGGCCATGCTCCAGCCCCTCTCTCCATGCAGGTCCCGGCCACACTCCAGACGTGCCCCAAGCCATGACCACATGGATCTCAAAATATCCGCAGGGCTCCGCTGGAAGTGACGGCCTGGCTATAAATACTCCTCGCTCTGGTGTCCAAAGCTCCCTTGCACAAGGTGTGATCCCATTGGCAAGGAATGTCTCCCAGGACCCAAATCCCGGTTTACGGGCTCCCAGCAGCGTCAGGTTCTATTTAACCCGCGCTGCCTCTGCGCCGTGACACATCAGCCGTGCCACGGGCTGAGCTCAGCACCCGTCCCGCTGGATCATCCCTCTGGATTATCCTGCCCAGACACGCAGACACATCTCCAGCTCCCCGCGGAGTCACCGCCGAGAAACCAGCGCTTGCAGGGCCGTGATTCATCCCGGCCCGCAGAAATGCCTAAATTAGGGCAGCAGGAGCATCCCGGGGCTGCGGCGCTCCCACTCCCAGGGAGCTGTGCTGGGGTAGAGGCTCCCGCAGATATTTACAGTCAGTGAGATAATTCCCACCCTCGGCCTCGCCGGGAGCGCTGCCAGCGCTCACACTCGGACACGGCCCCGCAGTGAAGTCACGGACTGAAAAAGCTCAGCCCAGAATTCCTTGGAAAACCTCCCACCGTGTTTTTCCCCTTGTTAAATCTCCCTTGGTGCTGGAATCGCACGGTCTTGAAGGAAAAATGAGCCCAGATATGGGGAACGGGCACTGAAAGCATGAGATTTTTTTAATCTTATTAATCCAATATGTCTCCGGGGTTGAGATTTTTTTTTAACAAAAAGTGGCTCAGGAAGGTTGAAATGCTTAATTTTTTAGTAAAATGTAAGTTAAGGGGGTTTAGATAGGTTTTCAAAATTAAAAAATGGTTTGAGGGTCATTTTGGGCTTTTTAAAATAAAAATTCCTTAGGAGGTTGAAGGGGATTTTTTGAGGTGAGGGTTTTTTTTGGAGTTGGGCATGGGGAGGCTCTGGGCTGAACACTCGTGCCCAGTCCAGGGACACAGAGCAGCTCCTGGCCATGGTCCGACAGTGCCCACCAGAACCAGGAGGGGAATCTGAGGCTCTTTCTGTGCTCTCCACCAGCTATCCCCACAGCCTGGTCTGACCATTCCTAGGGAATCACATCCCATTTGACCCATGCGCCTTTTTACTCCAGGCTGCCTTTTCTCATGGTAACTGAGCCCGGACGCTCTCCGCTGCTCTGGGAGTGATTTATTGCATTTCCTTACGGAAGTGCTCAGGGAAATCCCTTTTCCTCTCCTTTCGGAGTAGCTGAAAAACCTCCGAGCTCCAAATCCCTCACAACCCCCCTTTTTTCCACACCTCGTTCCCATTGTTTCTTTTATCAGTTTTCCAGTTTCTCTGTCTTTTAATGCCATTGACATGTTGCAGCTCAATCTTCTTCTCTCTCAGTATTTAGCATAAGGCAAAACCCACTCCCAATCCCTGTTTTCCTGTCCTCCCAATCCCTCAATCCTGCTGGTTTTGCCCGAACTCTGGACATTTTCTCCGCTCTGATATTTCCCTTCCCCAGTGATCTTGTCCCACTACCAACACTCAGTACGAGCAGCTCCCAAATTGGGTAAAAATAAATTCTGATTTTCACATACTTCCCAGCTGGATATTTATTAACGGGACCTTCAGACACTTCCAAATCCAAGAATTTAGGAAAGCATGTTATTTATTAACCAGATTTTTGGCCACAGCCATGTTTGCCTCATTGTCACACACCCTGACCAGCAAAGCTTCAGGGAGGATGGCCTCGGGATTTGGGCAAAGGAGAGGGAATTTTATTGGTGTGTGGGGATTATTGATCCCCTCCTGCCCACCACAGCCACACCAGGGCCCTGGCCACAGAATCCATGCTGGCTTTTCCTCTGTGAATTCCCTGAGAAACCCCTGGAGGAAGAGCTGGGGTGGCCTGGGTCCAATCCCACAGAACCCAGAGCAGGTCTGGGTCCAATCCCACAGAACCCAGAGCAGGCCGGGGCCAAATCCCTCAGAACCCAGACCCGGCCTGGGTCCAATCCCACAAAACCCAGACCCAGCCTGGGTCCAATCCCACAGAACACAGAGCAGGCCTGTGCCAAATCCCTCAGAGGCCAGAGCAGGCCTGGGTGCAATCCCACAGAACCCAGACCCGGCCTGGCCCACATGGCACTGTCCCCGGGTACTGTCCTCGGGCACTGTCCCCGGGCTGGCACCGCCGTGACCCTTCAGGACGGGCAGTGGCTCTGAAGCACTCAGGCTCCACCAGCGAGGCCGCGGCGTCACCGGGAAAAGCCCAAACGCCGCTGCCAAACGCAGGCGGAACAAACCCATTGGGGCTCGGGTGGCTGTGGATGCCCCCGCGGGGTTTGGAAGGGCGGCGTGAGGGAGGAGGAGGAATCCCAGGGCCGGGGGAGCTCAGGAGCGAGGCGGTTGTGGGAGGACGGATGTGCCGAGGAATGCCCCAGCTAATCCTCCTGCCCGCCGCCGGCTATTTAGGGAAGAACCAAGGAGACCGCGCTCCGCTCCTGGCTCCCCTCCCGGCCCAACCGCCTGAATCCCGGCCCCGCGCCCCCTCCTCCCTCCGCTCCGGGCAGCCCTCGGCTGCGCTGACCCGGGCCGGGCTAGGCACCGCGCTGCCCCTGTCCCGTCCCGTCCCTCGGGCACGGCGCTCCCGGCCTGCTGGAGCGCACCGAGCCCGGAGAGGCGAACGGCCGGGCCGGGCCGGGCGCTGGGAGCCGTGATCTCAGGGAGCAGCAATGCGGGGCCGCTGCCAGCCCGGCAGCGCCGGCCCAGAAATGTCCTTGTCCCGGCACGGCTTGGGTCACCCACCATTGTCCTGCCATCCCCGGGACACCGCCGGGCATCGGCCCCGGGGCTACAGGGGCGGCGGCCCCGGGCAGGGCGGCTCCGAGCACGCTCGGCTGCGTTTTGAGGAAGAAAAGAGGTTTTTGTTCCTGCTGTGCCGGCAGCCCTGACCTCCCCGTTTTGCACCCCAAAATCCCCAAACTCCGTGGGTTTCTCTGAGCCACACTCTCCCGTCGGATCCACAAGCCGAGCGGCGGCTCTCGGGCTGCGGGGGAGGCGGCAGCTCCAGCCCGGGGCGCCCAGGGAGGGCTCGGGGGTTTTCTCCGCCCTCCTCTCCCGCTGCAGGATGACGGATGGAGGTCAAAGTGACACCATCAGCCTCTCCTCATCCCGGGCGACGAGCTCTCTCCATCTGCTGGGCCTTTGACTGGGAGAGCTTGAGCCAAAAAGGAGAAACTGCCGGGGAATTCCTGGTTCCGGAGCAGCCGAGTTTAATGAAAACCACTTAAATCATTAAAGTGTTTTCCAACTAAATCAATGCAATGAGAAACCTCCCATCGGTTCTGTCTCTCCCTCCCCGGGTTTGTTTCCCCAGGGAAAGGTCACGGGAGCAGTCGTCAGACAGGGCCTGCACCCAGCAGGGGTGGAAGCACCGGGGACAATCGTGTGTCCCCAGTGTCCTGCGGGGCTCCTGACCCTGCGTGTGGCTGTCCTGGCACAGTGCCTTTGCTGCAGGATGTCCTGGATTTGATCCCTGTGACCGGGTGCTGTTTGTGTCCATGTGTGGCCCTGCCTGTCGCACAGAGCCAGGCTGCTCCCCGCGGCCCAGCAGCCTTCAGTGCCCATTCCCGGGCTGCCCTCGGTCACCCGAGCCCGGAGAACTCCTCTGTGCTGGCTCCCAGCGCCCAAGGGAACATCCCGTCTCACAGCTCCGTGAACTCAGCACCCCCCAAATAGCCCGGACAGCCTGGCCCCCAGCAGGAGCACTCCGGCCCCGGCGCTGGCCCGCAGATGATCTTACAGCCTGGGAAGCTCCAAACATGCTGCTCCTGCCCATAAAAAGCAAAGGGCTTTGGGCATGGAATCATCGGGAACACGGGGATTGCGCCAGCCAGGGGAGACGCTCCCGGGAGGCAGCGTTGTTGGGAAGGCGAAAGGGCAGAGGGAGCTGAGGCTGGGGGCAGGCGAGCCCCAAAACACAGCTCAGTCCTGGCCCTGACCCTGCAAGGGTTTGTAAAACACACACAGAGCTTTGCTGCCGCTGTTGGGCTCCTTGGCCACCTTGTCCCCATGGCAATACCAGACCCGAACCATGCGCCAGAACCGCCAGAACCCGTTGTTAGGTACTGTTACATTGTGATCCCTACTTTTCAACTGCCCCCAAATCCCAGTCTATCCCATAGCACCGGCTCTGGAGACCGTTCTAGAGTGCTGGGGAGCTGGCAGAAGCTGTCCCCTCCCCGCAGTGCCCTGGGCATCACCCCAACAGTGGAGCCTATCTGTCTGCAAGAGACTGGACAGCGAAGTCCTGAGAGTGAAAAGCCGAGTTTTCCAGGCAGGAAGAGGAAAAACAGCTCACTGTCCAATGGATAAAACTGGAATTTAATTAAGTTAAGGAGATATTTGCAAAACTAGAAGACCCAAACCCCACTCCCAGCACACCATGTGCTGCTCCCTGCCCAGGCACACGTGGAGACAACAACAGTCCCATCCCTCCAGCACCTCCTGGGCCAGCCAGCCCCGCTCTCCTGCAATTCCCAGGAATTCCTCTTCCTTATCTTATCTGGCCGCCCAGGGCCCGTCCTCACGCCCCGCCGTCGCCGGCCCGCAGGTCCGGGCGCAGGCGGATCTCCACCAGCCGCACGGCGCGGAGCAGCACGGCCAGCTGGGAGCACACCCGGGCCACCACATCCAGCACCGGATCCGTCAGGTCCCGCACACCACTCAGCACCTTCAGCAGGAAGAGCAGGAGCGGCTGCAGGAGGCTGTGGAACGCCGCCGCCAGCAAGGGCTTCAGGACATGGTCGCCAACGGCCGTCAGGACACCGACCACCAGCGCCTGGATTTGAGATGAAATTTGGGATGAAATCCTGTGTTTGAGGGATATTTACCAGCAGGAGTCACCAAAACCGGGCTGAGACACAAAAATTCCCCTCTGGGAGAGGAAGTGTGCAGTGGTGGGAAATGGAAGCTCCTTCTCCCAGTACTGAAGGACTCTGACATGCTCAGCAGCTGCTCCGGCCGCGGCTCTGCAGGAGCGGGCGGCTCACCTGGACCACGGCCTCGCCAAGGAAGCGGATCAGCTCCACCAGGAACAGGCTGAACACGCTGACCAGGCACCGCGGGATGGTGAACAATTCCCGCAGCTTCCGCTGCACCGGCCACTCGGAGCTGCCATGGGGAACAGGGAATGTCAGAGCCAGTGCAGCCTGCCCAGGGCATGGATCCCCATCCCGGAGCAGATCCAGCATCCCAGGCAGCTCCTTGGCAGCACGTCCCAGCTCCACAGCCACCAAACCAGGAGTGAGAGAGCGCTGGAGCCCTGCTTCCACAGGCGCTCCCTGTATGGCCCAAACCCACCTGAAGTAGCCCCAAAACCCAGTCCATCGGGATAGACCCAGAGCAGCGGCTGGCTCCCGGAATCCACACCGGGAGCAGCTCCGGTGTGGGCAGTCCCGAGGCTCCCTCTCATGGCCAGCACCACGAGCTGAGCTGGGACATTCATTCTGATTTCTCTTTCCAGGACAATACCGAGTGAACAGGGTGGATTGTGCCGGGCTGGGAGGACACCCCAATCCACCGGAGCACCTGCAGCGGTTTGGGGGGATGGAGCGGCCGCAGGATGACCCAAACCTGAAGTTTTGCCCCATTTTTCCCAATCTCCCATCTCCAGAATCCCAGACGAGATGCTCGACGCTGGCCTTACCCACCCGGGATCCCACTCTGGAGAAACCCCCAGCGAGGCCGGAGCAGACGCCAGGGTGGGATCCTTGGGGAAATGTCCCTTCAGCATCCCATAACTGGTGGCTTTGGGGCCTTTCCCTGTCCGGGATCAGGTCCTGGCCTGCGGCCAGTCTCACACAGGCTGCAGCTGTCCCTTGGGATCAGCTGGGATCCTGGGAACAGCATGGACAGGGCATGAACAGGCACAGTGTGGGATAAGCTGCAGTGATCCAGCCGGGAATCCAGCGGCTCTGCTCCTACCCCCATTCACAGGGATCCGAGCCTCCCTCTGTGGGGATTCCAGGGGATCTGATGTCCCAGGAATGCACTGGGCTCTGCTCCCCCCACCACCCTGGATTCTCTGGGATCTGCTCCTCTCTCCGACAACGCCTGGGTCCCCGCTCCCCTCCAAACACCCGGTCCCGTTCCCAGCGGTCGCACCGGGATCGGGGCGAAAAACAACCATTAAACCCTTGAAATCTGCCAGTTAAACGGGGTGAGACCGGCCCAGACCCGCCAGGAACCTCGAGTCCCGTCCGCCCCCCCGGGACATGCCGACATCGGAAGCGCCGAGGACACATCCGCACCCCGCCCCCGCGTGGCAGCTTTTGGGGGTCCCCTTCACCGGCGGCGCCCGGGGCACGGCGAGTCCCGGTACCTCCTTCGGTTCTTCCTCCCGGGGCGGGGCGGGGGCACCGGGGGGGTGCGGGGGGCACCGGGGGGTCCCGGCGTGCGGCGGGGCGCGCCCGGCGCCATGGAGCAGCCCCGCCCCCGGGACAGGCCCCGCCCCCTGGACTGGTTCCGCCCTGCTATGCCGTATGTGGCCACGCCCCTTCATTTGACGGACAGCCCCAGGGAGGGGAGCCGGGCCAATCAGAGGCCGCGGAGGCGCTTTGGTGTCACCGCCCACCGCGGGGATCCCCATGCGTCACGTGAGCGGAGAATAGGAACACTGTATGCAAATCGTATGTTAATGAGGGGACTGCCAGCAGCGCGCGGTGACAGCCAGGGAGAGGGGGCGGGGTCCAAATGGGGGACACCAGGGTGGGGACACTGGGAGGACCCAGGGCAACAAGGAGGGAGGGACATGGGGGGAACATGTGGGGGCCACATGGGAAGGGGGCCGGAGGGACACAGAGGGGTGACACGAGTGGGGGGGGTCCTGTGGGGACACGAGAGGGGTGACACGAGGGGGGGGGTCCTGTAGGGACACGAG
>VRYO01002253.1:131953-153859 GCA_009812075.1 Sialia sialis
AAAAAAAAAAAAAAGAAAAAAAAAAACCAAACAAGAAAACAAACTAAAAAAGCAGAACAAAATAAAATATAAATCTCTATTTGCAGTCCGTCCCACCCGTGTCGTCTCTGGGAGTCGGCAGCAGGCAGGCCATGGTGGGCTCAGGGGGCAGCGCCCCACGACCCCCACACTGACCCTCCCATCTTCCTAAACGATTTGTACTGTTTGTTTTTTGTTTGTTTCTTTTCCTTCTTTTTTTTTTTTTTGTCTCCGTTTCACAGAAAGTTTTTTCCACTCTTGCTGCCGGCGGATCGCGTGGGTCCGCGTGGCTCCCGGTGGGTTCGCGGTTGGGTGCAGGGTGGGGCCTGGGCTGCTGCTCTGGCGGTGGCCGAGCCCCGGCCTGAGGCCGCCGGGCAGGGCGGGGTCCCCGCGCCGTCCTCCCGGACACGCTGGAGCGAGCGGGCGAGCGCCCTCGGCTGATTGTGGGACACATTCTTGGGTTGCTGTTTCCTGTCTTCTCCTTAAAGACATTCCTGGGAGAAAGAGGAGGAGGAGGAGGAGGAGGGGAGCATCAGCCCTTTGTCCCCGGTGTCCTGCGGGGTGAGGCCAGAGCCAGCCCTTACCTGGGAGACAGGAGCCACGTGGAGCCGGAGCTATCGGAACAGGCGGGTGAAGTCCCTCAGAGCCCAGCAGACTTGTTTACATTCCTCAGCACTGCAAGACAAGGGGTGACATCAGGGGGGACCCCGAGGTGTCCTGGCAGAGATGAAGGGACAATCAGGGCAGGAGGAGGTGAGCAGCCCCCAGGCTGACCCTGAGGAGACCCTGTGCCACCAGGGTGGTGGCTGGGGAAGGGACTCCCCAGCCTCTGGGATTTGTGCAGGGATGAGAAGGAGCCAGGCAGAGGCAGTCAGGGCTCCCAAAACAGCCGGTGGCCTTGGGAAGGGACAGGCCCGGGCAGGACCCGGCAGCTGGAGCAGTGACTCACGGCACGAGGAGGTGGCTCGGCAAGGGCAGAAAAATCCACTGGGTGACAGCACAGGCTCCTGTGCCATCCCAGCAGGGCCAGCAGCACAGGCAGGGCTGGGGGCTGCAGCCCAGCCCCAAGGGGGAACCCCGCTGCCACTCACCTGGTGACCTGCTTGTGGAAGTCGGTGAGCTGTTTGTGTGTCACCTGGATGGCTCCGCCCGTGGTTTCCTTTGGCAGCCCCTTCAAGGAGCTCTCCAGCCAGCGGCAGAACGTCTGCAGGGACACGAGAGACTTGGAATGGGGAGCCAAGCTCAGCTCCCGGCCCTGCCTTAGCAGAGCTGCGGGGTCCTGAGGGTCCACCCCTGTCCCTGGGGTCCACCCCTGCCCCTGGGGTCCCTCATGTCCCCCGGTCCCTGCCCTCACCGGGCGGTCGATCTGCATGATCTCCCAGAGCACCTCGGCGACATCGGGCAGGGTGTAGGGCGGCAGGCAGAAGCAGCACGTCTGCAGGAGCTGGTTCACGAGCTGCTGCCCCAGCTGGGTCATCACCTGGTTGATGAGCTCCTTCCGCACCTCAAAGTCCTCCTCGTGCTGTGGGAGGAAGGAGAAAGGGGTGGCCAGGGCCTGGGGACAGGGACACACCGGTCCTGGGGACAGGGATGAGTTCCTTGCTCTGCAGGCAGCTCCCAGAGCTTCTGTCAGCAGCAGGGAAACCAGGGTGGCTTGTGGGGACAGGACAGAGCTGATGGGGCTTGGAGCACCCTGGGACAGGGGGAGGTGTCCCTGCCACGGCAGGGGGACACTGCAGGGGCTCTGGGGTCCCTTCCCCGCAAACCATGATTCCATCGTGACACCCCAGGGAGGAAGAGGCTCCTGAGGACGGTCCTGGTGTGTGACTCACGTCGTTGGCCACACCGGTGTGGATCAGATCCCGCAGGAATTTCATGACGCTGCAGTTGGCGTCCCGGTGGTCCAGGGTGGTGGCAGCGATGGCCCACTGCAGGATGGGGATCATCACCTGGCTGCGCAGCAGCGTCACGGGGCTGCGCTGGATGAACCTGCCAGGGACACGGCTGTCAGCGCAGCTCTGGCACCCTCCACGGGGGGACAGGGCCACTGTCCTGTGGCAGGGGTGGCCCGGCGCGGTGGCACCTGGCTGCCAGGCGAAACAGGTCATCCACAGTGTCCGGGTGGTTCTGGAGGCCGTTGGGCTGCTCAAGGAGCTGGAAGGTGGGGATGCAGAGAGCCTGGAGAGAACAGGGATTCATCATCAGGGATCACTCCTCAAACTGCCCTTCCCCGCAGGGAACAGTGTCAAGGACAGGCTGCAGGGGGCTTGGGACAGCCTGGGGTGTCCTGCCCATGGACAGGTCCAGGGTCCCTTCTCTCCCAAACCAGTTTGAGATTCCACACTGGATATTAGGGAAAAGAAAGGGCTGTCTAGCCTGGGCACAGCTGCACGGGGCAGGGCTGGAGTCCTGCCCCTGGAGGGGTTGAAGAGCTGTGTGGATGTGGCACTTGGGGACAGGGCAGGGGTGGCCCGGGCAGTGCTGGGGATGGCTGGTGTGAGCATTTTCCAGCCCAAGCGGGGCCCCACCTGCAGCATGTCGAGCAGGCCCTGCCTGCAGCCCTCCTCCATGCCGTACTCGTCCACCAGGATGCTGCCCAGGTAGAGGAAACAGGAGTGCTGGTGTTCCCGGTACACATTCACCATCTGGGGAGACAGCAACGCTGCAGGGCACTGCTGACCTGCCCTGAGCACGCAGCCCCTGGCACAGCCTGGGCCTGCTCAGACTGTCCGTGTGGGCAGGGACACACACAGACACACAGACACACAGACACAGGACTCCAGTGCCTCCTGGAACCACCCCCTCTCCCAAAGCCTCTCCCCTCCCCGAGGCTTATGCTGCAATTCCCCAAGCTGACAGGATTCACTGCAGCACTTGCAGTGCTCACTGCCAGCCCTGTGACCTCAGCGAGCCCCCCGAGGCAGCAGTGTCACCTGGAGCCCCAGCAGTGTCCCCAGCCCCAGCAGTGTCCCCAGCGCACCTGGGTGACGAGGGGCTGCAGCAGGGCGGCCGAGCCCTTGCCCACGCAGCGCACGGCGAAGCGCAGGCAGCGGCAGCAGCGCTCCACGATGCGGTTGTCGGCACTGTGCTTGTTCAGGGTCTCTGACAGCACCGGCCAGATCTGGGCAGGGACCGTGCACAGGGTCACACCCGACCCTCAGACGGCCCCCAAAACACCCAGATCCCAGCGGGGGATGGAGGGAGAAAAGCTTTCTGGAGTCGTTCATGTCCTCCAGGGCAGTGTGGCCACGGGGACACGGGCAGGGAGATCAAACACTTGGGATGTTCCCAGAGCCAGGGCCCCTCCCAGAGGGCTGAAGCCCCAAACTTCCCCCCCACCCCAATCCCTGCTGGCAGGAGGGACAGGAGGGTGCTGACAGCTCCCCTCCAGTGCAGCCAGGGATGGGAGTCAGTACCAGGCACCCCCACCAGAACCCTCTCCCCAAACCCTCTCCACGCACCTCCTGAATGACTTTTTGGCACGGGTGGACCTGGCCGTTCTCGACAATGGGGTTGGTGTGTCTGTGGGAACAGCCAAGGGTTAGCGGGGGCTTGGGATCAAAGCCAAGGAAAAGGGCTGGAGCTGTGGGGAGTGGAGTGGGAACCGGCTTGGGGGGCACCTTGGGAGCTGGAACTGGGGAAGCAGAGACTGCCAGCCCATTCCCCAAGGGCTGGGGAGAAGCAGGCAGGGCAGATTCAGGCTCTGGGGGAGCAGCAGTGCCCAGCTCCCTCCTCACCTGAAGATGACGGCGAGTCGATCCAGGGGCACTGTAGGGTCTGAGGAGAGGCCATTGCTTGGCTCCTGGGAGAGCAGCTGGGAAACGAGGGAAAAGGACAGGATGGCAGGAGTACAGGCAGCCCTGTGCCCAGGGAGCAGCTGCACTCAGGGGGCTTCTCCAACACAAACAATTCCATTACTTGAGGATACACCTCTGGCACACAGCTGCTGCAGCAGGGCTGGGGCCTGGCCACTGTCCCCAGGGTCCCCTCAGAGCTGCTGTCCCCCCATGCAGACTCACCTTCTTGAGCGCCAGCACCTGCACGGCGCAGAGCTCGCTCAGGCACTCCGAGATCTTCTCCAGGGGCAGCCGGGCCAGCACCAGCGCTGTCCCTGCAAGGACACACGGCACTCAGGCCAGGGGTGACGATGGCATCCCCAGTGACTGTGGGACAAGAGCAGGGCCTGGAGGGATTCCCTGCAGCTGAACCTGGCTCTGGTGGAACCAGACACCCAAACACTTCAGTCCCAACAGGAGTGACGCTGGCATGAGGGACAGCACGAGGACAACAGATGCCACAGGCACATCTGGGCCTCCCTTGTGTCCCCAGTGTCCCTGTCCCAGTCCAGCAGCACCATCAGATCCTGGGAAGCTCCAGTGAAAATGCTTCAGGCCGTGGAACACCAGGAGCCAGCCAGCCCAGGGAATTCCTGGCTCGTTCTAAGGGAGAGAAGCAGCTGGGCCATGCTGGGGAGTTTTGTCTCCCATGGCAGCACAGGGCTGCAGGGAAGGCTCCCCAGCTCTGGGGTAAAGGCTCCAGCAGCACTGGAACTCATTGGAAATCTTTGAGGCACATCCCCAAAACCAGCTGTGGTTCAAGAGGCTCATGGTGAGTCCAGTGAGACACCAACACTCCGAGTGTAAACTGGAGTTAAAAATCTCCATTCTTGAGCCCAAACTCTCTAAAATGACCAATACTCCCAAATTTCCACCCTCTGTGTCCAGCAGGTGATTCCCAGAGTTTGGACGGAGCAGTGACCTGCCTGCCTGGCTCTCAGCACTTCCCACACATCCAGCCCAGGACAATCCCTGAGCCCTGTCCCAGGGATGGGGACAGTTACTAACCCAGGATTTATTTCTGCCTCCAGACCTAAGGCAATCCCTGAGGACACCCTGCATGTGGAACTGGACTTGGGGCACATCAGGACAAACCCTGTGAGGATGGGGCTCAGCACCCTGGGGAGCAACTCCCATGGATACCGCAACAGATCCCCTGGATACCCCAACAGATCCTGTAGATACCCCAGCAGATCCCAGGGATAACGTCCCAGATCCCACAGATCACTCCCAGATCCCAGTGATGCCCCTGCGGATCCCCTAGATCCCCCGCAGGTAAGCCCCAGAGCAGGGACACGCACCCTTGAGCAGCCCCACGGCAGCCTCGGGTGACAGGGCGAAGGAGTCGAGGGCGCGGGCGATCTCCAGCAGCCCCGAGAAGTGCTGGGCCATGTGGTCGCGGCACACGGAGCAGATGTTGTGGATGGCCTTGGCCGCAGCCGACGCCAGGCGCCGGTCACAAAGCCCCTTCATCAGGTAGCCCAGCACAGGATCTGCGGGGACAGCGGGTCAGGGGCGGCAGGGGGGCCCGGGGGGGGGGTCAGGGGTCCCGGACTCACCCAGGAACTGCGGGTTCCTGTCCACCACCTCGCTCATCTCGCCCACCAGCTCGATGCTGGTGTAGCGCACGGCCGTGTGCACCGACTCGGGCAGCCGCACCACGCCCTCCAGCACCTCCACCAGCGTCGGGTTGTTCTCCCTGCGGGACAGGCGGGCTCAGCGCCAGGACCCGGCGAGAGGGAGTGGGAGTGTAGCGGGACAGAGCCAGGACCCCAGGGCCACCGCAGGGAACAGCCAGGGAACACCCAACACCTCCAGGGACAGCCCCAGGGGGCTCCTCAGCTCCGGGCTGGGATGGGGTGACCCATGGGGACAGAGCTCCCAGAGCCTCCAGCCAGCACTCCCGGGAACAAGACACGGGAAAAATGAGCAGGAGCCAACTCAACACGGACACCAGGAGGGACTGAGGGGACTCCTCCAGGTGCTGGGGGACACAGGATAGGATTGCCAGCCTCACCAGGAAAAGAGGGATGGTGTCACCAGCCTCCTGGGAAAGGAGTGATGGCAATCACAGCCTCCCAGGGAACAGAGCGATGGGGATCCCAGTGTCACAGTGTCCCATGGCTGGGAGGGACAGCATTCCAAGCCCAGGAAAGGTCAGCTGGGTTGTCCCACTGCTGGCAGTGCTGTGGAATCACCACCCTGGGTGTCACCTGTCTGTGCTTCCACTGTCACCAACACCAGAGGAAATACACTCCCTAAAGTGACTTAACCTTCCCTGAAGATGCCTAGGACACTCCACCTGGATGTGAATGGACCCCCAACACATGGTTTGGGTGGGAAGGGACCTCAGAGCCTCTCCTGTCCTGTCATGGCAGGGACACCTCCCCCTGTGCCAGGTTGTTCCAAGCCTGGGATATTTGTGGTGTTTGTGTCACAGGGAGGCAGCCCAGCCCCCCCAGCCCCCCCAGACTCGGGCAGGACTCACTGGTCGACGCTTTTGGCAATGGAGGCCATGATGAAGAGCACGGCCTCTGTCACCTCCCAGGGCGGGTTCCCATCTTTGAGCGTGGCGTAGAGCTGCACGAGGGGACAGTCACCGAGGGGCCACCAACCAACCCCCATCACCAACAACCCCGCCAGGGCCCTGCTCCTGACCCCTCCCAGCCCCAAAATCCCACCCCTCACCCATCCCACCCCCAAACCCCACGTTCCACCACCCTGACACTGTGGGACAACAGCAGCTTCCCCAAAATGGCAGAAACCTCCCACACCTCCTGCTGCTGCTGCAGCTCCCACCACACACTTTCTCCTGCACGAGATGTGTGTGACCTCCTCATGTGTGTCCCCAAGGCAGCCAGGGCTGGGTGAGCTCCCCTGGCTCAGTGCAGCTCAGGGCAGTCCCACAAACCCACCTGAGCAAAGCACTCCACGGAGCCCACCAGGAAGATGAGGTCCTTCACCAGGTCCGAGACGCGCATCCGGAACTCCCCGAAGTCATCGGTCTCCTCCGGGACGCCCTCCTGAGGGGGAGACCAGGGGCAGCTCAGGGCAGCTCAGCTTCCCCTCAGCCAGGAACACCAGGGACTCTGTTTAAGATCAGCATTCCTGCCCCACAGCAGGCTGCTGGGGGGACTGCAGGGCTGAGCCCAAGGAAAGCACACTGTCTGTGCTCCTGCTCCCAACAGGCACGGGAAGAGGGGGAAGCAAGGGGATGAGGAGGGGAGAATAAATCATCTCAGACTGCATGGAGAACAACAATGGCTACAGAGCTGTGCCATCCTGACCCAACACAACTGCCTGGAGCAGGGACAGCACAGCTGACAAAGGGGACACACACCCCAGTGCCTGGCTGTTCCATAGGGACACACACACATCCCAGTGCCTCCACAGGGTCACACACACATCCCAATGCTGTTCCACAGGATCACACCCAGCCCAGGGCTGCTCCAGAGGGCCCTTACGTGGTCAGAGTCCAGCTGGCAGTGCCGTGCCAGCGCGTGCAGCAGGCGCTGGATGTAGGCTTTGAAGATGCTGTGGATCACAGCATCGTCCGTCTTGTACAGGTGCTCCCCCAGTCTGTACCAGAAGTTAAAGGAGATTTCTACTACCTGTTTGGAAAGAAAAATCCAGCGTTCTGTTACCAGCACAAAGTTTTTCCCCACTATGTCTGCGGTCCTGTGGAGAAACAGAAACCCTTCCTGGTGCCAGCAGTGGTGGCACCACAAATCTGTGTTGGAGCTGCTGTGTCACACAGTGGTGACACAGGTATCCCCATCCACCCAATTTCTGTGCCTGTCACTCAGTAAAGGGCTTGGGACACCCAGTGCCCCTCAACACCAAAGCCTGTCCAGCCAAGAACCACCCAGAGAGCGGCCTGGGGCTCTGAGGGCAGCCCCTTTGTGGTGTGTTTTTGATTTATTGTGTAGTTATTGCACAAAAAGCACGAGTGTGGATTTGGTCAGGAGCAGCTGCAGAGCTCCATGTGCCCCTCAGCACTGATGGCACAGGATGAGGTCATGGCCAAGGAAACTGAGAGCTGAACACACCTGGGAAGGGAGGAAAAGGGTCCCAGAGACCCCAGGGAGCACAGCTGCTCTGCACCTCCCACAGCCCAACCAGTGAACACAGGCAGGGATCCCCTACTGCCACTCAATTAATGGTTTGGGAAGAACAAAAGGGTAAAGATTTAAAAAAAAGGATAAAAAGAGACCAAAACAACGACAAGTTTTGCTCAAGACAGGTGAGCAGGAGCTCTGATATGAAGCAGCATTTCAGTCACTCACAGGGCAAAGCTCCCAGGAGCCACAAACACCCCCTGAGCTCCACTCTAACACGTGGGAAAGCTCTGACGGGGTTTGGGAGCTGCCCTGGCACACCCAGAAGGAATCACGAAGGCAGAGCCCAGCCCCTGTGCAGACAGGGACTGCAGAGCCAGCAGCTCCCAGGCACCAAGAGCATGACTGTGTGCTGGCACAGCTGTCCCCAGCCTGTCCCCAGAGGGGACCGGGGCACGCCCTGCTCACCTCGTACTGCGGGTGGCCCGCACAGATGAGCAGCAGCTCCAGCGTGCGCAGGTCGCCCAGGCCCTGGCCCGGCGTGCACACGATCTTGTCCAGGAAGGTCTCGCACAGCTCGGTGAACACACGGCAGTAGTTGAGCACCCTGCAGAGGGACAAGGGGCTGATCAGCCAAAATGTGCCCAGACCCATGGCCAGAGCAAGGAAAAACAGCCTCTGCTTTGCCAGCAGCTGGGAGGTGCTTCAGCAGGGGAAATTCAAACTTGGGTTTAACAAACACTGGGTTCCAACCAGCAAATGTGCTGAAATACTGATCTGAACTTCTCCAAAATCCCAGTGCCAGCTGTGAGGGCACAGCTCCAGTCCAGCCCAGCCCCTGGGCCTCTCCATGTCTGTTTGCCCCCAGAAATTGGGTGTGACCCCACGAGTGCCCAGCACAGTGTCCCCAGCCCTGCTGCTGCTCCTGCAGCTCCATCTGGAGGCCGACATGGCCCGTCCCTCCCTGTCCCTCACTTGTCCAGGTCCTCCCGTGCCACAGCCATGTGGTAGGCACTCTCGAGGGTGAGCACGCCCTGGAAGAGCTGCAGGGCCAGGGGCAGGTTGGTCTCCACGTTCTCGATGGCGTAGAGGGCCGAGCACACGCAGTCTGACGCGGCCTCGTGCAGGTTGGATGAGGTCTTGTCCTGTTGCTGCAAGGCACAAAAACCCAGCAATTATCACAGAGCCATGGGATCTCCTGAGCTGGAAGGGCCCACGGGGATCATGGATCCAGCTCCTGGGCCTGCACAGAGCCCAGCAATCCCAGCCTGGGCACCCCTGGCAGCGCTGCCCAAACTCTGCTGGAGCTCTGGGGCCGTGCCCAGTCCCTGAGCACCCTCTGGGGGAGGGAAGAACCTTTGCTGACACCCAGCCTGAGCTCCCTGGCACAGCCCCAGCCACCCTGGGTGCTGCCCCTGCTCACCAGAGCACAGACCCGAGCTGCCCCTCCACTGCCCCAACCACACCGTGCCATCAGACAGCAATGAAAACACCAGGTTTTTGTTCTTGCTCCCATAATGGCTGGATTTCATCCTTGAGATCTATTCCAACCCAAAAAATTATGTGGAAACACTTTGTAGAGGTCCTGCACAGCCACAGCCCCCACTACCTGCCACCAGGCTCATAACCTGCTTCCCTGGACACTCCAGGACACCCTGACCCTTCCCCAAGGAACCCTGGCACCTTCTCTGGCAAACTCAGGAGGGAAACACCAGCTGGGATCCATGGAAGGAAGGAAACCACCACGCTGCTCATCAGCTGGCTGGGCAGAGTCATCACTCCCACTGGGAGGAGAGGAGGGAACTGGGGAGTCCTGGTGGGGATGGAGACGAGGTTCCTCACAAGCATGTGAGGAATATTGACCAGGGATGGGCTGGAGATCAGTGAATTCCATGGGGTGACTGAGTGAGGGGGATTTACAGGGAAGGAGACAGGACAGGGACAGAGAGCCAGGAGAGAGCAAGCAGGGAGGAAACAAAGGAGCGGAGACTCTGTGAGTCCTGCTGAGATCTCAGTGCGTTTGGGAAACAATTCCTGGTGCCACTGGAGGGAGCAGGGGAGGGAAAAATGCCCCATCTGAGGTGTCATTAACCATTAACCAGGCTGGGGAGCCGCTCCTGCTACAGCTCCACAATCCCACACGGATATCCAGGATCCTGCATGGAGATCTTTCCTTGGAAGCCCTCATTTGCATTTGTCATTGATTAAATCATGCAAATGAGAGATCGTGTGGGAGAGAGGGAGGAGGGACGGACAGCCCTCTGTCCTCCAGGAATTTCTCCCTCTGGCTCCACTTTCTGCCTGCCCTGGCTCAGTGGCACAGGATTCTCCACACCTCTGGCTCGCCCACACTCAGCTGGGCAAACACCCCAACATCTCTGGGAGATGATTTTCCAGGAAGAAAGTGTCAGAAAAGGAATACTGCTTTATTGACAATCTGGGAAGAAAAAATAACGTCAGCTCTCCGCTTGATTTGACCATCAAACCCCAACAGAGGACTCCAATGCCTGGCCATGAGGATGACACCTGGCACCCCTGGCTGTGACAAACCTCAGCTGGCACCCCTGGCTGTGACACATCTCACCTGGCACCCCCTGGGTGTGACAAACCTCACCTGGCACCTTGTGGGCAGCAGCACTTCCCTGCCTGCACTTCCCAGCAGGGAGGCAGTGCCTGTTGCATGGAGCTGACCCCAGCCCAGAGGGAACCAGAGTCCCTGCTGGACAGGAGGGATGAAGCCCTGCCCCACGCCTGGAGCCCCCCTGCTCCTGGGAACACTCACCAGCACCTCGAAGAGGAGGGACAGCAGCTTGCTGTTGGCCATGAAGGTGCCGTCCAGGACGCCCAGGTTGAACCAGCTGCCCAGGCAGCGGAAGATTTTGATAAGCATCTTCTCCTCATTGCCTGCCTTCTCCACACACGTCACCTGGGGGACAGGGCAGAGCTGCTCAGGGTCTGACCCCAGCGGGTCAGCCATGAGGAATAACCAGTAACACTCTCTGGAGCCCATGAGGACATTCCGGAACGCTCTGGCTGCTCCCAAGGTCCCTGTCACCAAGAGCCCTGGGCTCAGTGAGAGGGAGGGGCAGAGCCCAGACCCTCTGTGCCAGCTCCAGCTGCTGTCACTGCTGTCACTGTCACCCCTGCAGCATCCCCAGGGATGCTCACCTCTACAAATCCCAGTTCAAGCCCCTCCCCACAAACCACTCTGCAGAGAGAAGCTGGTGCTGAGAGCCACACCTGTCCCAGGCGCACTCCAAACTTGCCACCCCAGTGGCCAAGCCAGGATGTGCTGCGCTGTGGGATGGCAACAACTCATTCCCAGGGCTGGCCAATGCTCCAGCAGAGCCCTGCCCAAAGCCCCAGCCCCACAGGCACAGGGAAAGGGGGCAGGGGTGGACAGGCAGGACATGGAGACAGATTCCAGACCCCCTGGAATCCTTGCAGAGCTTCCAGAGCTTTCTCCTCACCTGACACTACAGCCCTAAAGGCAGAATGTTGGACCTCTCACAGTCCCTGGAATGATGCTTTAACCCCCCATTTTGCAACTGAAAATGGGAATTCAGCATTTAAATCCCATACAGAAAATATAAATCCAGCTCTTTCGGGTAGGGGTGGAAATGCCCACGCTGGCACCACCAGGGAAAGCCCAGGAAAGCTTTAGGCAGGTGCAGAGGGAGCAGGAATGTGCAGGGACAGGGCCAGCCCTTGGTCATCCTGCGTCAGCTCCAAGTGGTCACCAGCACCAGGGTGAGGTGACACTGCCCGTGTCCCCAGAGTGCCAGCCAGGATCCCACAGGGGGAAGCAGCCTCGAGCTGTGCCAGGGGAGGCTCAGGTTGGACACTGGAAAAATTGCTTCCTGGAAAGCACATCTCTGGCACATCCCTGGGTGGAGTCCCCATCCCTGCAGGGATTTCGGAGCCGTGTGGATGTTTGGACTGGATGGGCTCTGAGGGTTTTTCCAGCCCAGGCCATTGCAGGATCCCGTGATTTGGGCTGGGTGCTGCGGGGCAGGGGCAGCCCAAGGCCAGCTGGAGCCCAGCCCTGCTCACCAGCAGGGACACCACGGTGCTGGAGTAGTAGGCCAGGTCCTCGATGATCTCGGTGCGGCGGTTGGCGCCGATGCGCAGCGAGCGGCTGTGCACCTCCTCAGGCAGCACCGTCAGGATCTCCAGCAGGAACGGCAGCGACGTCACGTCATTGCTGTACCTGCGCAGGGACACCGCAGGGAACGGCACTGCCAGGGCTGCAGGGACAGCCCTGCAGGCAGGGCCTGCACCAGCAGGTTTAGGGTCCCTTCCCAGCCCAGCATCCCATAATTCTGTATTCCAGGGACTGGAGTCCTGCCTTAGGACAGCAGTGCCAAGAGCAGCCTCCAGCACGGCTCAGCCCAGGGATTTCCAACAGAGCAGTGACACAAGCTTTCCCAGCCCATGAGTTCTGAGAGCTCAGGTGCCACTGCCCGGACAAACCCCATCCCCTCCTGCTGCCAACGGACACAGGGGCTGCTGCTGTCCCTGTGCATCCCGTGGGGACATCTGGGGACACCCAGCGGTGGCAGCTCCAGCCCCGCTGCTCCACTCCACAGCACAGACAGAGCTGAGAGAAGAGGGATCATCCCAAACAAAACAGGGATGAGGAAAAGCGCTGAGCGCTGGGCTGTGAGCAGACAGCCCCTCCTGCCACCACCGAGGGCAACTGAAATCACGAGAGAAAAACCTCCCTGTGCTGCCCCAGCCCATGGAACAATCCTCAGGAGACAGAAGAGGCACTCACTTCTCCACCAGGGTCTGCACACAGCCCTTCCAGGAAGCCATCTGCAGGGCGAGGTCAGCTATGGCCAGAGCGAGCTGTGAGGGCAGGGAGAGCACACATCAGCGTGGCGAGGGCTGGGATGTGCCCAGGACACAGGAGTGCCAGGCAGCTCTGCAATCCACCCCAACATCCCTGCCAGATGTAACCTGGGAACCGTTCCCAGCACGGCCACGGGCAGGGAACTCCGGGATCCATCCCCACCACACCCAGGGAACTGCGGAGCCCCGGGGGCTGGCGTGCCCTGCCACAACATTTCAGGACTGCAGGGCACCCTGGCCTCAGGGTGCCACAGGAAGGGATGGGTAATGGCAATGAAGGGTGCAGAGAAATCCCCCTGAACAGCAGGGCACTGCTGGGTTTGGTCTCCAAGGCACAGCACTGCTCCTCCTCTCCAAACAGCAAAAAGGATGAAGTGATGCAATAACTAAAGGGACCAAGAGATGAAGGAGGGAAAACAATCTTGTGTGGGAGCAGGGATCAGCCTTGTCTGTTTTCCAGCCCAGGAAGAGCTGGCAGGAGCAGCTCCATCCCTCCCCTGCCATCACCCACCTGTGTGACAATGACCGGGGACAGGTCCTTCAAGTTCTGGATGTGGGACAGCAAAGAGTCCCGGAGTGAGGCGTGGGAATCCGTGGGGAGCTCGTAGAAGGAGGTTTGGATCTTCATCTTCATGGTCTGCGCTGCAAAGTAGCAGGACTCCACATCCTGGTGGATCTGCAGCAGCTGGTCCGAGATCTCCCAGGCATGGACCTGAGGGAAACCACGCTGTGCTCAGTGGGCAGGGCTGGGGTGGCACTGAGGGGTCAGGCACTGCACAAAGCCCAAATTCCCTGTCCTGCTGAGAGAGGCCAGAGGAGCCCCAGAGCTCCCTCAGTTCCCAGGGTGGATCCACCCCTGTCACACCTGCAGCTTCCCATGGACACAGCAGCTATCCCCACGGAATGCTGCTCCTCCAGAGCCTCCAGACCAGCTCCTCTGCTCTGATCCTCCTTTCCCAGCTGCCTCCATGGCCAGTGCTGCTCCCTGGTCACTAACTCCAGGATCTGCAGCTACTCCTCGTGTGAAACTCGCCTGGAATGGCTCTAACAGGGAGTGAGAAGAACCTGGAGGCACTGCTGCCATGAACACCCCCCTGGATTTACCTGTCCCCACAGGAAATGCCCAAGCTGGGAATAAACAAAAAGTTAACCTCAACACCTAAAACAGACAGAATCCCACAAAAGCCTCTCACTCAACTCCTGCCCTCAATTAACAGGCTGGAAAATGGGAATTTCCAGCTTGGATGGACACAGTGGCTGAGGGAGATCCTCCCAAACCCGCCAGGGCACACAGATAATCCCTCTGGGAGCCCAGCTCAGCAAAGAGCACAATTATTAATGGGCTGTGAGCACCAATGACTACAAGAAGCTGTTTCTATGCCTGAAACTCCTCGTGGCACATTCAGGAATCCTATAAACCCAGAGGATTTCCTTCCTGGAAAGCATTTCCTGAACCCCCACTAAAACCCAAAGCAAGCTCAGCTCAATGCACAGCAGAACCCCAGCAGAGCTCACAGCCCTGGATCCCCACAGAACGTTCTCCCAGGGCTCTCTCCAGACCGGGACGGGGCTGGGGGAGCTGGGACAAGGCCAATCCTCGCTCCTGAGCCCCAGGAACCCCCAGGCAGTCTGCACTCAGCCCTCACACAGCCCCCAGCACACGGCTGCCCCAAGGATCCTCACGTTCTGTGATCTAGGTCAGCCTGCACCTCCAGCCCAGCTCTCCAGTGCTGTGCAAGCCCGGCCCCATTTCCCAGGAATAACACAGGAAAGGTGAGAACGAAGCTGGCCGACCTGAGCCCCCAGTGCCCTCCAGACCCACACCTGAGCCCCACATCCTGCCTGACTTCCAGAGACGGGAACTGTGGGGATCTCACTCAGCTTTGGGGGTGCCCAGTGCCAAACCTGAACCCCACAGACACCCAAACTCAGCGTTAGGCTTTGCCTTCTCTTCCCCACGACGGCTCTGGCCATCCTGGCAAAAGGGGCAGCTCAGCACAACATCCCTGGCAGTGCCCAGGGCCAGGGCTGCTATCACCCAGCAGCTCCCAGGAGAGGAACAACACATGGAAAATAACTGGGATTCCTCCTGAGACCCTCAGACAGCACCAGGGTGAACAAGCACAAGAAAAGGGAGAAGCAGGAATGCTGCTGGCCTGAAATAATGACACTGTTATTGTTGGTCTGGATATTATTATTAATATTGCTGTTATTACTATCACTGTTATTACTACTGCTACATCCAAACCAGCCCAGGCAAACTGGAGCAGAGATCCTGGCCCTGCAGGGGCTCAGAACTGGGAATACAAACGAGTCCCCAGAACTCCAAACTCTCCTGGGATGGGGGCCTGACCTGAGGCCACCCCTTTATCCAACAGGCCCTACAGCGTGAGCCCAGGTTTGGGCGTCCCTGGGACAGGAATTCTGGGGGCCTCGCCCACGTTCAGGGAAGCCTGGGAAGGGAACCATCCCTGAAATGTAAATGTCTCTCCTCCAGCTGTCCCACATCTCTGTTCTGGCAAAGCCCCCGCCCAGGGGGGAGCAGCTCCCAGAGACCTCTAAGCCATCCACAGACTGGGAACTCTGATGGGAGTGGGAGTGTTCCACAGCACTGAGAGGAAAATGGGAAACCAGGAGTTTGGGGCAACAAAGAGCTGCAAGACTGGCCAAAGGGCAGGAAGGGGACAGGAGCAGCAGCTGGGACACACCAAGCGGAAAGGGAGGGGGCAGGACACGGCTGCTCCCCACCCCGGGGACAGCACAGAGGGGACACAGCCCTGGGGAGGGGAAACATCCACCCCTGAGGGAGGAGAGGGGACAAAGCGGCTCCAGCAGGACCAGATGAGGCCACAAAACATCGACAAACACCCCAGAGCTGGGGAAAGGAGCTGGGGCTGTGTCCGGAGGGCGCTGGGGAGCCCAAATTCCCCTGCAGGAGCCGATTCCTCCTTCCCAGCCACCTCAGGGCTGTGCCAACGTCCCGGCCCCTTGTTCCTGGCGTTAATCACGGAACCGGGGAATGGTCTGAGTGGGAAGGGACCCCAGAGCCCCTCCAGTGTCCCCTGCCATGGCAGGGACACCTCCCCCTGTGCCAGTGTCCAGCCTGGCCTTGGCCACTGCCAGGGATGCAGGGGCAGCCACAGCTACTCTGGCAATTGCAGCCCTGCCAGTCAGGAATTCCTTCCCAAGATCCCGTCCAGCCCTGCCCTGTGGCAATGGAAGCCATTCCCCGTGTCCGGTTCCTCAGCCCCAGGAAATTGTCTCTCTCCAGAGCACTCCCACGGACAGGGCAGCCAGAGGCAGCGGGAAGAGGCAGCGGTGGGGTTAGAGGCTCCCCGGGGCCGCCACGGTGCCGTCGTTCCCTGCCCCGCCCCACCCCGGATGGGACCCGAGGCCTCCCCGCGAGCCCGGGCCCGGTACCCGCCGCCCGCGGCTCTCACCGAGCGCTGTAGCTCGCCCAGCCAGCAGCTCGCCCGCTCCTTGCCGCTGGGGTCAGGGTCGTGGTAGAGCGCCTGCACGGCCTGCTGGACGAGCTGCAGGCTGGGCCGGCCCGGCCCGCGCTCCATGGCCGGTCCCTCAGCGCCGCCCGCCCGCCGCCATCGCCGCTCCGCGCACCGGGCCGGCCCCCGGAAACGCGCCCGCGCGCCTTCCGTTCCCCGTCCTTCCGTTCAGCCAGCCTCCCTCGCCGTTGCCCGCTCCGCCCGGTTCCGCCCGGTTCTGCCTCTCCCATCTCATCTCATCCCATCCCATCTCGACCTGACCCGTCCCGTCCCGACCCACCCCATCGCATCCCATCGCATCCCGCCCCGTCCTCTCCCGTCCCGCCCTGGTTTGTCCCGTCGCATTCCCCCCCACGCCCCGCTCGGAACGGGTTTCCGGCGGTGCGGCGCTCAAACCTGTCCGGGCGCACGCGGCGCGGCGGGAATGGTCTGTGACCCCCCCTCACATCGGAACGGGGGGTCCCGGCACCCCTCCGTCCCCCCTGAGCACTCTGGAGACCCCCAGCCCCTCAGCCCGTCCCGCGGGGTCCCGCTGCCCCCACTCTCAGTGACCTGTCCCTGAGGGCTCCCACCACCCGCCCCCAGCCCCAGTGAGCCGTCCTGAGCCCCCAGAGCCGCTATCCCAGTTCGCAGTCCCGCGTGGCAGCCTGGCCAGCTGTCCCCATGGCTCCCGGGGTCCCAGCAGCCCAGGCTGGGCTCTCTCGGGGCTCTCCCGTGGGCTGAGCCCTGCTCCCCGTGCCAGGACACGCTCCGGTTATGGAATAGGAATCATTAATCATGGAGACAATTAAACTCCAGCCCAGTGGGGGCCTCAGGTCCCAGAGCCCAATAAATCCCCACCAAAGGGGTCTGTGCACACAGCGGCCCGAGGGACTGCACCATCCCAACTGGAGAACCACAGGGAACTGCCCCCAAACAGGGGCAGTCACCAAACCGTGACAGTCGTCAAACAGTGACAGTCCCCAAACAGTGACAGTGACAGTCCCCAAACTGACAGTGGCAATCACCAAACAGTGACAGTCACCAAACTGTGACAGTGACAATCACCAGTGACAGTCACCAAACAGGGACAGTGACAGACACCAAACAGTGACAGTGACAGTCCCCAAACTGACAGTGACAATCACCAAACAGTGACAGTCACCAAACAGGGACAGTCCCCAAACAAGGACAGTCCCCAGTGACAGTGACAGTCCCCAAAGAGTGACAGTCCCCAACCAGCTCCCGGTGTGTGCCAGCCCCGTCACATTCGGGTGGCTCCAGCAGCGGCTGCAGGAGGAATGAGCACCCCTGGTCCCTGAGGGGACACTGACAGGACACCCAGGTCCCAGGTCCCAGGTCCCATCGAGGACACTCCAGCCGCAGCTGCTGTGTGATTTTGGGATGGGGGTTTCCCTGAAACCTCGATCCCACCTCGTTCCTCATCTCCATCACTCGTTTGCTGTCGAGCCTGGTGTCAAACCCCCTGTGTTGGCAGGCAGCGGGGTTGGATTGAGAAGGATTTGGGGGAAAACTCCCTTAATTTCCTCATTGTTGAATAATGATGAGGTGGCTTCTGAGGCCAGCGCTGCTGGTTGCCTCTGCCCAGGGCTGGGACAGCCACCATGTCACCTCGTGGTGCTGCCCGTGGCAGGCGGGTGGGACAAGGTCATCTCCTGGTCTTCTCCAACTCAGACCAGCCCGAGATTCCATGATTCTGTGGTCAGTCCACCTGCAACTGTGGTTTCACTGGTGGGTGACCAGCCTGGATGGATGGTGAATTTGGGGACGGAACAAGCCCCAGAGCCTGCTGGTGTCCCCCTCGTTTGGGGTAATTACTGCTCTGCTCCCCCAGTGATGGGTTTGGGAAGCGTTGGGATGCCCCAGGGCACACCTCCAGCCAGGGGCCGTGCTAATTAACGCCAGCCTCATCATCACACCAGCTCACACAGCACAGAGTTGATCCCCAAGCAGGAATGGAAGGATGTTTTTGACAGCCCGGAGCTCTGGCGCTGGGTGTCAGTGGCAGGAATTGCCAAGGTGCGGGAGGGGAATTGTTCTTTGTTTTGTCCAGTTCAGAGGGGTGGTTGGGGCGTACCGTCCAGGTTCTGTCTCTTTGGGTCACTCCAATTAAGCAATTAATGAGATTTGGTTACTCTGCCACCCCGCAGCACCCACTTGGCCAGCACCATGGTGGCTACAAGCCAAGCTGGTTGCCCAACATCTCCAGGCCAGGTGATGCTGCCTTGGTGGCACCAAGAGCCCCAGGGTCCCCAGCCGTGCTGGGCAGGGGTCACACCGTGTCCTGGGCTGTCCCAACCCAAAACCTGAACCCTCAACCTCCTGTAGGGGATGAGCACGGGGACTCTGGTGGCAGGGAGGCGTGTGTGACCTGATGAACGTGTCCTGGTTGGTCAGCATGTCCTGGTCAGCGTGTCCTGGTCAGTGTGTCCTGGTTGGTCAGTGTGTCCTGGTCACCATGTCCTGGTCACCGTGTCCTGGTCAGTGTCTGTATCAGTGCCACTATTGGTTTCCCACTGAGGAACCCCAACAAACGAGAGCTGGCTCTGTGCCCGGCTTGGGCCAAGTCCAGGCGCTGCCCCCAGGCCGGGACAATCCCGGGACAACTCCAGGAACGGGGAACAGCCCTGGGACAGGGCCTCAGCACCCCGAGCATGCTCCAGCAGGAGCAGCAGCTCCAACACCACACCCCTGAGCCCAGCTCCCCGTTTGGGGTCCCGGGGCTGCCCTGGGGCTGAGCTGGGAGCGGCTGCCTTTGGGATGTCGGGGTGTCACTGCGGCCACCTGGCCAGCACCAGGCCGACACTCTCACCTCATTTTCACACCCCCGCCCCCCCTCGGCGGCCCCCATGTCACTTCCCCTCCCCCCGCTCATCCTCTTTGTCCCCAAAGCGGATTATGGCGCCGGCTCAGCGGGGACACGCCAGTGGGCACGGAGGGGCCACACCTCTGGCAGCCACACAGGGGCCACAGGTGTGCACAGGGTGTCACACACCCCAGGTGTGCACAGGGCGTCACAACCTCCCCTCCCAGGTGTGCACAGGTGCCAGGTGAGGCTCCCAGGCAGCACAAAGGTGACATCTCCTGAGGGACAAGCAGTGCAGGCAGGAGCTCCCCGGGCACGGCAGGTGGGCTCAGGGCAAACAGGGCTCGGGGAGGTGCCCCAGACAGGGCAGGTGCCAGGAGGGGATGCCCAGGAGGTGTGGGCAGGGCAGGTGATACCCAGGCGATGCAGGTGCTGCCCAGGTGCTGCCCAGGTGCTGCCCCAGGCAGAGCAGATGATGCCCAGCTGGTGCTCAGGTGGTGCAGGTGATGCCCAGGTGATGTGGGTGATGTCCATGTGATCCCCAGATGATGTGGGTGGTGCCCAGGTGATGAGGGTGATGCCCAGGTGGTGCCCAGGTGATGCCCGGGTGATCCCCAGGTGATGCAGGTGATGCCTAGGTGATGCCCAGGTGGTGCAGGTGATGCCCGGGTGATCCCCAGGTGATGCAGGTGATGCCTAGGTGATGCCCAGGTGATGAGGGTGATGCCCAGGTGATCCCCAGGTGATGCAGGTGATCCCCAGGTGATCCCCAGGTGATGCCCAGCTGGTGCCCAGGCGGCGCCCCGCGCTGCCCAGGCCGGGCCGGACTCCGATCCCCGGTCGCTGGTCCCGGGTCAGCCCCGCCCCCGGCCCCGCCCCCCCGGCCCCGCCCCGCCCCCCCCGTCCCGCCGGGCCGGGGCAGCAGCGCCGGGGGCGGCGGCGCCGGGCAGGTACGGGGGGGCGGGGGCCGGGGGCTGCGGGGGGAGGGGACTGCGGGGGACCGGGATCCCGAGGAGGGGGTCCCGGGCTGGGGGGGTGTCCCGGACACGGGGGTCCTCAGCCCAGGGGTGACACGCCCGGGGTGACAGCCGGGGACCGCGGGCGGGAAGGGGGGAGCCCCCCGGTTCCCCCTCCGTCCCCAAGAGGGAGCGCGCCCTGGGGGGAGCAGCGTGGGGGTCCCCGCGCCCCGGGGCCGGGGTGCTCGAGGTGGCAGATGGGGAGCGCCCCCCCTTCCCCTGCCCTAATTATCTGCCGCTAATTGAGGGGGGGGGGCGCCAGATGGCTCCGACTGCCGAGCGCGGGGAGCGCTGAGGGTCCCCCCTGCAGACCCCCAGTGCTGGGGACCCCACAGAGCGGGGCGCGGTGGGGACATGGGTGGGACACGGGAGGGACACGGCCGGGCTGTCCCGCAGCGAGCGGTGCCGGCCTGGCACGTGCCGGTGAGACCCTCGCGCGGGGACAGGGACAGCGACAGCACCTGGGCTCCTGAGGAGGGGACACGGTGGGTGGCACGGGCAGAGACACGCATGTGCGAGAGGCCCAGGGGAAGGGGACCCCAGCGTGGTGACAGCGCTGGGGACCCCAGGGGAGGGCAGCTGGCAGGGGGACGCCGGCACAGGGACCCAGGGAAGGGCACCTCGGGGTGGTGACAGGGCTGTCACCGAGGCTGTCCGACTCGGAGACACTGCGGGACAGGGCGGAGGGGCCGGGGGTGGCAGCCCCGCTCCTCCGTCCCCGCCACAGGCGCCCCCCGAGGTCCCCGTGTCCCCATGGCCGCGTCCTGCCCGGCGCTCCTGGCCGCCTGCCTGGCGCTGCACCTGGCCACCGGTGAGCATCGGGGGCACCTGGCGGGCAGGGGACACCTGAGGGGGACACCGGCGCTGGGAGGGAGCCGGTGGGCACCCAGGGGATGAGGTCACCAGGGAGTGGGGACTTGGGGACATGGGAAAGGGACCCTGGGAGTGGCAGCCGTGAGAGGTGGGAGCGCAGGGCATGGGGACTCTGGGGGCGACCCAAAGATGTCACTTGAGTGCAGGATCACTAGGGTTGGTAGCCCACTGGGCTACTGTGGACGGAGACTTGGGAGTGAGAAGCCAGGGGTGGGGACCCTGGGGGACACGGGACACGCGCTGGGGGTGCGGGAGGTGGCACCTGGGCGGGGGGGACACGGCGGGGACTGAGGGGGAGCTGGGAACGCCCATGGGGGGTTGGTCTGGGGATGTGGGGACAGGGACACGAGAGACCCCGGGGGGTAGCAGGGAACGGGTGTCTGGGGACCCGCGGGGCCACAACCCCCGGACACCCGTGTGCCATCCCCGGCACGGCAGCCCGGGGCGACGGCTGCAGCGGCTTCGGGAACCTGTTCACGGAGATCGCGGAGAACAGCGCGCACGGCAGCCTGGTGGCGCGGCTGCCCCCGCCGGGGGACGCGGGGGGCGCGGGGGGCGGCGCCGGCCTCCAGCTCTGCCTGGTGGGCGCCGACGCCTCCTGGTTCTACCTGGACGGGCGCAGCGTCCGGCTCAACGTGTCGGCCGGGAGGGCGCTGGACCGTGAGGTGACACCGCCAGGACACCCCCGGGGCCTGTCCTGCCCTGTCCGGCCCTCCGTGTCCATCCGTGTCCATCCTGTGTCCATCCTGTGTCTGTGTCCATCCTGCATCTGTCCTGTGTCCTCTGGACATCCTGAATCCACCCCCACACCTTCTGTGTCTATCCTGTGTCCTTCCTGTGTTCATCAACCTCCATCCGTCTGTCCGTCCATCCATCATCCATCATCCACCCATCCATCATCCATCATCCATCCATCATCCGTCTGTCCGTCCATCCATCATCCAT
>VRYO01002253.1:243105-257792 GCA_009812075.1 Sialia sialis
GGGATCTAGAGGGGGTCAGGATGGGAGCCCTGGGCAGCGGGGGTCAGGGTGGTGTTTGTGATGTTTGCCGTCCATTTGGTGTCCTGGTGGGCTCAGGACGATGCTCCAACCCATCCCAAAGATGCCTTTCCTCCTTGCCCTGCCTTCCCCCCAGACTGCCCCGCCATGGAGAAGTTCGGGATGAACTTCGGGGGCGGCCCCAGCAGGAAGGAGCTGCTGGAGACCGTCGAGACGCAGAAGCAGCAGCTCCTGCGCTTCCAGGCGCGCCTCAAGGATGTGGTCCGTGCCTACAAGAGCCTCCTGAAGGAGAAGGAGGCGCTGGAAGCCAGCCTGAAGGTGCTCTCCGTGTCCCACGAGGGGGACCTGGCAGTGCCACCGCCCGCGGCCGGGGACTCTGCGGATGAACGGAGCTCGGAGCACAGCGAGGACAGCGCGGGGACGGCCGCCAGCACGGACACCGCGGCCAGCCTGGCCAGCGCCGCCAGCGCCAGGGAGGACGAGGAGGACAAGCCCGCGGCTGCTCCCGCGCAGAGAGCGGAGGAGCCGAGCGGCCCCGAGAGCGGCGAGCTGTGCGCCGGCGGCGAGCCCGAGCGGCGCCTGCTGCAGCTGAAGGGCCAGCTGGCTACGCTGACGGGCGCGCTGGCCACGGTGACGCAGGAGAAGTCGCGCATGGAGGCCTCGTACCAGGCGGAGCGGCGGCAGATGAAGCAGGAGCTGGAGGAGGCGGCGGCGCGGGCGCGGGAGGAGGCGGAGCGGCAGGAGGCCGAGCTGCGGCGGCTGCAGGAGCTGCTGGCCGAGACCCGCGGCCGCCTCGCCGCGCAGCAGCGCGAGCGCGAGCGCGAGCAGGGCGACCACGGGCTGATGCTGCGCGAGCTGCAGGAGCTGCTGCGCGCCGAGCGCGAGGCGCGCCGCGCCGCCGACCGGCAGCTGCACGAGTCCCGCGAGGCCGAGCGGGCCCAGGGCCACGAGCAGCACGTGCGGCAGCTGAGCCAGGAGCTGGAGGAGCTGCGCAGGGAGCTACAGGGGGTGCGCGACGAGAACGGCAAGGCCGACCCGCGCATCCAGGAGCTGCAGGAGGAGATGGCTGGCCTCAAGAACCACTTCCAGCTGCAGCTGGTGCAGGAGATGAAGAAGGTGATTCCTGGTGGGAGTGAGGGTGGTGTCCGGGGATCAGGGCCGGGTTTGGGGATAGAAGAGCCAGATTGCCTCTGCCAGTCTCTCAGAGTCCAAAGCATCATGGCTTGGATGATGGGATGGCAATCCTGGGAACCAGCTCTCTGTGGGACATATCTAGTGAGTGGGGCCGGAGTAGGACAAGTTCTCCTTCCCAGTCCCTGACAGGAGGTTTAAAATAAATGGCACAGGGTGCCCAGAGCAGCTGTGGCTGCCCCTCCATCCCTGGCAGTGGCCAAGGCCAGGCTGGACATTGGGGCTGGGAGCAGCTGGGACAGGGGGAGGTGTCCCTGCCATGGCAGGGGGACTCTGCAGGGGCTCTGGGGTCTCTTCCATCCCAAACCATCCCAGGATTCCAAACACACGAATCCCCAAAAAGCCAGGATAAGGAGAGGTCTCAGGCAGGATTCCTGGCATGGGGAGGGTGCATTGGTTTGGAGCAGAGCAGGGACTCCGGGTGTGACCCCCGGTGTGATCCCAGGTGTCCCCGTGCTGCCCTAACCCCCCATGTCCCTGCACAGACAGCCCAGGCCGAGGAGCAGCTGCGGCAGCGCTCACAGCGGGAGGAGCAGCGCGTGGCTGAGCTGGAGGCCCAGGTGGCCCAGGTGTCCGAGCTGCTGGGCACCTACGAGAAGGCCAAGCAGAGAGACCAGGCCACCATCCAGAGGCTCAAGGACCGCATCGTGCAGCTGGACCTGGAGAACAAGACCTTGGCCATCGCCGCCTCCAGCCACCCCCTGGGCGAGGTGGCCGTGGACGAGGCCACCCTGGACGTGACCGTGCTCAAGGAGAAGATGGAGAAGCTGCAGAAGCTGCTGCAGGCGGCGGCCGGCAAGGAACCGCAGGAGCCGCGGGAGCTGGAGCTGCCCCCGGGGGACGGGAACGGGGACAAGGAGCTGCGGCAGCTCAAGGAGGAGTTCGAGCGCTACAAGGTGAGGGCGCAGCAGGTGCTCAAGAGCAAGGCCACCAAGGACGTGGGCCTGGCCAGGGAGCTGGAGGAGGCGCGCGAGCAGCTGGCGGAGCTGCGGGACAAGCACGTGCTGCTCCAGCTGGCCACTGACGACATGGAGAAGCAGCAGCGGCAGGAGCTGGAGGCCAAGAAGCAGGAGCTGCAGCAGCTGCAGCAGCTGCACCGGCAGGAGCTGGAACGCTGCCAGCTGGAGTTCCGGGAGCGGGCGCTGCGCCTGGAGGAGGAGATGCACAAGCAGCGGGACCGGGCGCTGGCCGTGCTGGCCGAAAAGGACCGCGAGCTGGAGCAGCTGCGCGCCCTCACGCTGCCCCACGGCCACAAGGGCGGCCGGGACGGCGTTCCCGGGGACGGGGACGCTCCCCGGCAGGACTCCTCTGAGATCCTCCCACAGGAGCTGCAGCCCTGCTCCGCCTCCGAGCCCACCTTCTTCCTGTACGCCGAGCAGCTGGCGCGCAAGGAGGTGGAGATCGCGGCGCTGCGCAAGCAGCGGCACCGGCTGGAGGGGCAGCTGCACCAGCTGCAGGGCAGGGCCCTGGCCGAGGAGGAGCGGCACCGCGAGGAGGTGGCAGCGCTGCAGGGCGAGATCCAGAAGAGCTGCCGCGACAGGAGCAGGGAGGGAGCCAACCTGGAGTACCTGAAGAACGTGGTGTACCGGTTCCTGACGCTGCCCGACGCGCGCGGCCGCCAGCAGACGCTCACGGCCATCCTGGCCATCCTGCACTTCAGCCCCGAGGAGAAGCTCAGCATCGCCAAGAGCTCCGCTCACGGCTCCTGGTGGCTCCACGGCAAGAGATGAGGGTGGGCTTGCTTCCCTTTTTCCCTGAGGACTGACCAAAAACCACATCCCGGCCACGCCTAGAGCTCTGCAGGATTTGGGCTCCAGTGGGGTTGTGCCAACTTTTCCAGCCCCAAAGCCTCTGCGGTGGGAATGAGCTCCGAGTTGGGACTTGATCTGAAACCAGGGAATTGAAGATGCTGAGGGTGTGTTTTTTTATAGGTGATTTAAAAACAATGCCTACCTGTCAGGTGTGGGATCGAGTGGAATTCACTTGGATCTTCAAGCTCCAGCCAGGCTGGTGACTCAGGAGATGAAAGCGAAGGTGGGAAGCACTTTAGGTGGAGCTAAAATAGCACCAGGCCCTGCAAGGCTCAGGAAGATGGGGATCAGTGCAGGAAATCTTGGGCATTTCCCCCTCAGGTTCTTTTCCAGAGCCATATTTAACCAGTGGATGCAACTCCAGGCTCAGCCAGGGGCTCAGGCTCTCCTTCCTTCCCAGGGATCCTCTCTGGGTTATCAGGGATTGCAGGAAGGAGAAAGGATCTCCCTGTGGATGATTCTCATCCTGAGTGGGAGTCTGAGCTGCCTGGGAGCTGGAATGAGTTCCCTGCTCCTGGCTTTTGAGGTCTCCAGGGAAGTTTGGCTGCTCTGTGGTGCTGATTTGGGAAGGAAGGGGCTGCTCCTGCTGGAGGGACAGAAGGTGTCAAGTACTGGTGACAATGACAGCCTGGCCAGGGCTCAAGAACCTTGAGGTTCTTCCCTGATTTCTTAGGAACTGGTGAAAGAAGGAAGCCAGGACATCCTGAGATGCCCTGGGGTGTTCTGCTGGAAGAGCTGCTTCCCTGGATTTGGCTTTTCCCAGCTCTGCTCCCCTGGATCGTCCAGAGCCTCTCTGACTGGGCTTGGAATTAAATCCTGTCCAGAGACAGGGATAGGCCTGGATTAACACCCCAGGCGGGGCTGGAGCTGAGTCTAGAACAGGTTTGGGAGCAGCTCCTGGTGCTGCACTGCCCAGAGAGCCTTGGGAAGGATCCCAGACAGGGACCCTGGCACTGCCAGGGACAAGGACAGGGACCTGGGATAAACATTGCTCCTGCCACAGCCACCCTGGCACTGCCAGGGACAAGGACAGGGACCTGCACCTTTCCTCCTTGGCTTGTCCTGGTGCTGTGAGCAGCCCAATTCCCTGGATTCCGCTCTGGCCAGTGCAGCCCTTGGTGCCAATTTCTCCTCCAAAAAATGCTCAGGGAAAAGCAGAGCCCCCGGGCAGAGCCTGTCCCTGCTGGAGGGGACACAGCTGAGTCCTCCTGGGGCTCCATCCAGGAACAGGATCCAGGTGCTGCACTGGATGGGAGTGGGGGAGTTTGTCCCAGGAATGTTTAATGGAAGTGCTGGCTCAGCCCAGTCCCTGCTGCCAGTTTGGAAATGCTGAATCAAGAGGTGCCACAGGAATGGCAGGGATGGCTCCAGCTCTTTCCCTGGAACATTCCCACAGCTCCAGAGCTAGGTGCAGCCTCCTCCTGCTGTGGCTTCACTGCTCAGGCTGAGGGGATGGATCCCTGTTCTCCCTCTGCTCCTGCAGGGTGGAGTGACCTGGAGAGGATCGCAGGGGGAGTGGGACCAAGCTGGGGGACAACGTGGGGTCACATTTTGGGGCAGGGAATCCGTGTGGGATCCTGGGAGAGGAGGGACAGGGACAGTGACAAGGACAGGGCAGAGTCCTTTTGGGAGGACAGGGATCCATCCCCATGCCCTCCCTCTGTTCCTGGCAGAGGAAGATGAGGAAGCTGCTGCTGGGGAGCATCTCTAGGAGGGCCCAGCTCTGTGTCACTGTCACCCTCCAGCAGCTCCTGGTGCCATTCCTTCCTCTGTTCCCCTGCAGCCCCTCTCCCTACTGCTCCCTCCTTCCCTCAGACTCACATTCCTCCCTCCCTGCCTTCAGCCAATATCCCTGAAATAAAGGTAAAATTCCTGTTTGAGGGGACTCTGGTGGCTCCTGGGGACGGGCATTGCTTGGGGATTTTGGCTGGGTATTGGAACATCCTTGGGTTTAAAATTATCACAAAATTACCAATTCCCGTGATTTCCTGAGGTTCCTGGGAGTGTGAGAACAGGAACGGTTCATTCATGCACCTGCAGTTGTGCCGTGGATGCAGAGGAGTCTGGCACTGAGAATTCCAGAATGGTTTGGGATAGAGGGGACCCCAGAGCCCCTGCAGTGTCCCCTGCCATGGCAGGGACACCTCCCCCTGTGCCAGTGTCCAGCCTGGCCTTGGCCACTGCCAGGGATGCAGGGGCAGCCACAGCTGCTCTGGCAATTGCAGCCCAGGCAGGAATTGCTGCCCAAGATGCCATGCAGCCCTGCCCTGTGGCACTGGGAGCCATTGCCTGTGTGCTGTCCCTTGTCCCCAGTCCCTGTGCAGCTCTGCTGGAGCTCCTGCAGGCCCTGGCAGGGCTCTCAGCTCTCCCTGGATCCTGCTCCTGTCCAGGTGAACATTCCCAGCTCTCTCAGCCTGGCTCCCTGGGCACTGAGGGGCTCCAGCCCTGCAGCAGCTCCGGGTCCTGTTCTGGATTCTCCAGCAGCTCAGGGAGCTCCCGGCTGCTCTCCCGGCGCTGTTCCCTCATTCCCACTGTGCCCGGAGGCATCAGCGCGCTCATTTGGCCTCTCCCGCGCCGGGAGCTGATCCCTCCCCGCCCTGCTCCCGGGGCTGGCCTGGCGCCGGCTGCTGCTCTGGGAGGTTTCTGCTGCTCTGGGGCGCCGCTGCCGCCCCGGCCGGGCCGGTTCCTCCGGCCGTGTCCCCCAGCGCGGCGTAGAGCGGGCCCGGGCTCGCAGCTTCCATTCCTTGCGTCCCGGCCATGGGCACAGCGCAGGAGCGGCCCCCCGCTCTCTCGGATATCCAGGTAAACGCGTGCGGGACGCTCCCGAGGGCCATCCCAACAAATCCTGCCCGAGGGAGCTCCCGACGCGGGGCTGGGGCAGCGCTTTGGGCACCGCACCCAGGTGGCCACGGTGAGAGCCGGGCAGGAGCGGCTCTTCCCTGGCTGCTGCTCCCGGCTTCTCCCGGCCCGGGGCCCGCCCGGCTCCGGTACCAGAGGCGCCGTCCGGAGCCGCTCCCAGTGGCGGGGCGGGACGCGGCCCCTCGGCCCTCCCCAGCCCCGGAGAGGGGAACGTGGGAGAGATCCCAAAGTCGGGAGAAAGCAGGGAAACGAGCGGCCACCACCGAGGGGCTGCTGAGGAGCCGGCCCTGGTCCCTCCACTGCTCCCACCACGACGGGAACGCCTTCGCTTCGTTCCTGGGCTCGGGGGACAGAGTCCAGCCGTGCCCAGGGTCCCCCATCCCACCCCCGAGGGGGGCTCGGGGTGGCCCCGCTCCGGCCGAGCCCGCGCTCCCCCCGTGCTTCCCGCAGGTGCTGGCGCTGGCCGGTGTCACCCTCCCGGCCGCGCTGCTCAGGTGGGTGCTGTCCCCTGTCCCTCGCCTCGGGCTGGCACCTGGGGGTGGCTCTGCGGGGTCATTCATCACCCGCCGCGTCCCCTCCAGCCTCCTGGGCAGCGGATCCGTCCTGGTTGTCACCTCCTGGCAGGGGCGCTGCTGCCGCATCCAGGTGAGTGCCGCTGGCTCCTGACAGTGTCACCGCCGCCACATCCAGGTGAGTGCCACCAGCTTGTGGCAGTGTGACTGCTGCCATATCCAGGTGAGTGTCACCGGCTCCCAGGGACACAGGGCTGGGGCTGGCTCCAGCTAAAGCCGAGTCAAAGCCGGGCCAGCACCGGGTTTAAAGCCCCGTGCGGGGGGCAGGAGGTGCAGGATGCCCAACTCGGCCGGGGGAGCTCCCGGGGGACGCGGCCGCTGCCAGCAGAGCTAAGGCGGTGCCCTGTCCCCAGCTGCGGCCGCTGTTCCTCCTGGCCCTGGCAGATCTGCTGGCTGCCACCGCGCTGCTGGGCACGGGAACCATCCCGCTGCTGCCCGCGCCGCTCTCCGTGCCCGCCTACGCCGCCTGTCCCTACGGGCGGATGCTGACCACGGTGAGGGGTCACTGCTGGGGACAGCTGGGACCTGTCTGCGGCTGGAGCGTCCTGGGGACGCTGTCCTGGGGTCCCCTCCTCGGGATGGGACGGGCGAGTGTGGGGTGTGGAGCTCGGGGCGGGGATGGGCAGGGGGAATGGGGGTGTCGGGGCAGAGGGAAGGTGAAGATGCCTGGTCCTGGACACAGCAGGGTCCCGTGTCGCTGTCCCTTCTCTGTCCCAGAGCTCCTACGCTGTCTCGTTCCTCATGGTCCTGGTTTACGCCTATGAGTCGCACCGCGCCGTCCTCGGGGGGCGAGCCCGGCCCCCGGCAGCGCTCCAGGTCCGAGCCCGCCCGGGCAAAGCCGGGGAATGGTCCTGGCCGCACTCGGCCCTCCCAGGACCCGGGGGCAGCGGGGCGGTCCAGCCCCTTTTCCCGGGAATTCGGGGTTCCCCTGGTCCCGGAGAGACCCCGGCTCAGGGTGGTTCTCCCGCAGGAGCGGAGCCGCTGCCTGGAGAGCGCCTGGCAGGCAATTCCCTACGTGCTGGCCTGGTAGGTGCCCGCGGGGAGGGGCCGGGCCGTGCCGGGATGTGCGGGGCTCGCACATCCCTACCTCCCTGCCTCCCTCCCCAAGGCTGCTGCCGGCACTGATGCTCCTGGGCCAGCTGCTCGCCCGCGGCTCCTCCGCCACCGACATCGCGCCCGTGGTGCCCTGGCACGGCCACGGCTCCAACGACTCCTTCAGCCTCTACTGCTCCAGGTACGGCCCCGTCCTGCCCGGGCATCGCCGCAGCCCCGGGACCCGGGGGCGGCTTCGGCACCCCCAGCACCGCTCTGTCCTTGCAGCTGCCTCCTCCTGATCCGCCCGAGCCACGACATCTGCTCGCAGGTGGGCGCTGCCTCTCCCTCCCGCGGGCCGGGGGCTCCGGGGGTCGCCGGCCCGGCCCCGCTCATTCATTGCCCGCTGCCCCGCAGTCCGCCGCGGGGAAGAGCGTGGAGGGGAAAATCATCTTCCTGCTGTGCCTGCTGCTGGTGCTGGGCTGCTGCTGGGTGAGGAGCGGGCTCCGGGGCAGGGACTGGCGGTGCCCTGGCCCCGCTGAGCCCCGGGCGCCCCGCAGCTCCTGTACCGGCGGGTGCGGCTCCGCTGCCGGGGGAACGCGGCGCTGCCGCTGCTCAGCCTGGACACGCACGGCGCCTTGGGCAGCGGCAGCGGCCGCGGCGTCAGCAGAGCCTCGCTGCACTTCCAGCTGGTTTTCCTGCTCTGCTGGACGCCAGGCAAGGCCGGGGGGTGTCCCCAGGGTCACATTGGGGGTGTCCCCAGCTCCCCCAGCCCTACAAGGGCCACACTGGGGGTGTCCCACCAAGGAATGTCCTTCTGTGTCCCACCCACAGCCTTCCTCCTGACCATCCTCTCCTTCACCAGCATCAGCCCTGCCTCACTCTTTGTTCTCTACGTGTTCACAGTGAGTGAAGCCGCTTTCCCAGGCTGCATTTGTCCCCATTCCCAGCCCTTGGGGACACTCTGGGCGCACTCCAGCCTGGTTTTTGCGTTGGGATCTCAGCCCTTGGCTCTTCCCGGGGGCTGGATGTGTTTTCCTTGGCCACACCGAGAGGGAATGAATCCCTGTCCTGTGCCTGCGGGGACCGGGAGCCCTGAGCCGCTGTCCCTTGTCCCCCAGGCCCTGAGCGTGTCTCTGCAGGGCTTCCTGCACTCTCTGGTCTACGGCTGGATGAGGGAGAACTTCCGTCGGGAGGTGCTGGCCCGGAGCCACTCCCTGCAGAGCCCCGGGGGGCTCAAGCTTTTCTACGACGACTCCCTGGGGGCTGTTCCCTAAAACTCCACCCCATCCCACTCCCTGGGGTCTGTTCCTGAGCTCCCACCCCATCCCATTCCCTGGGGGCTGCCCAAAGCCCCGCTGGGATTTGCACATTCCCAGCAGCTCAGGGAATCCCGGGATGGTTTGGGTGGGAAGGGAACCCAAAGCCTCTGCAGTGCCACCCCTGCCATGGTACTGGAGGGGCTCTGGGGTCCCTTCCCACCCAAACCATTCCAGGATTCTGGGATATTGAGGTTGCAGGAGATGGAGTCTGAGGTTTTTCCAACCCAAATGGCTCCGTGATTCCTTGGGAAGGGCAGAGAGACACATCCACCCTCAGGAGCTGGGCTGGGCACTGTGAACCCTCTGGAACACCAGGATGTGTCCAAGAGCAGGGACAACCATTCCCAACCCAATAAACCTCCCCAGCCTCCAAACCAGGCCCCAGTTTGGCTCCAGGATTTTTTTTAAACTAAGATTTCCTGCTTTGGGACACCCCAGGGTATGGACAGGATTTACACCATCCCAAGGACACTGCTCAGAATTCCTCACTGCAGCAGGAGGGGACCCTGTGCCACTCCCAGGGCAGGGGCAGAGCAGCAGGGCCCATTCCTGGGCATTCCAGCTGGGCACACAGGCTGCAGGAATCAGCTTCTCCAGGTTTTATTGGGAAGGGGCTGGCAGGAGCTCTCCCAGCCCCATGTCCTGGAGCTCAGGCTGGGTGTTCAAGCAGAATAAATGACATTTGGGGCCAGCAGCCACTGCCAGGCACTCCAGGAGCTCTGTCCCCGAGGGTGCTCCAGCTCCTCCTCTGCCTCTGCCCTGCACACACAGAGCAGCATTCCCTGTCCAGCAGCTCCTCCTGCTGCTCCCACGGGCTGTCCAGGGACAGCGATGGCACTGTCACCTGCTCCCCGTGGTGCTCAGGAGCTGTCCAGGGACAGTGATGGCACTGTCACCTCCTCCCCGTTGTCCTGAGCCCTGCAGGGCTGCTCCTGCTCCTCCCCCGGGCTGGGGCTGCAGCAATGCCCAGGACAAGGATGAAGTGTCCAGGGAGGGACACTGGGGTCCCTCCTGCCCTGCTGGTGGCACCCAGGGGACAGCTGCAGCCCAGCTCAGAGCTCTGCTCGCCGTGTCCCCGCTGCAATCCCGGCTGGATCGGGGCAGGATCTCCTCTCGGGAGGGCTGCCCCAGCGGGCTGGGATGGGCTGGGACGGGTGGCCAGGCTCTCCTGCTCCAGGCTGGCTGCTCAGGGGTGGTGCAGCACGGTCTGCAGGTCCTCGGGCAGAGAGCTGATGATGGTGTCGATGTAGAGACTCACCCTGTGCAGTGTCTCCTCCTTCACGGGCAGGTGCTGGCAGCGAGCCCTCACCTGGGAAAGAGAATTCACACAGTCCAGGGAAAGGGAATTCACACATTCCAATGGGGAAAGGGAATTCACACAGTCCATAGCAATGGGAATTCACACATTCCAATGGGGAAAGGGAATTCACACAGTCCATAGAAATGGGAATTCACACAGTCCAGGGAAATGGGAATTCCCACAGTCCATGGGGGAAATGGGAATTCCCACAGTCCAGGGGGGAAATGGGAATTCACACAGTCCAGGGGGGAAATGACAATTCCCACATCCCCGGAGCATTCCCCTGCAGCTCAGGAAAAAGCCAAGGCCACCTGGGTGCTGGGAGGGGACGAACACACAGGATCCTCCCAGCTCTGAGGATTCTGAACTCGCCCAAGTTTCCCAGCCCTCCAGGGAGGGAGAGCAAGGTTTTCCAAGGTGTGCTCCATGCTCTGGTTTGTCTCCATACAGAGAGGTGCAGGGGTAGGGAGGGACTCACCAGCTTCTCCCGAAGCTTCAGCACCAGGTCCACGATCTCCACCTCAGACTTGTCCTTCATCCAGGCCACAATGTCCTAAGGAGAGAGTGGCTTCCCTCAGGGACACTTCCCAAGGGATTCCACAAAGAAAGCCTGAAGGAAAGGTGAGCAGGGGGTTCCTCATTCCTGAAACAGTGACAGAGCCTCCCCAGTGCCACCATGGCAGGGACACCTCCCCCTGTGCCAGTGTCCAGCCTGGCCTTGGCCACTGCCAGGGATGCAGGGGCAGCCACAGCTGCTCTGGCAATTGCAGCCCAGGCAGGAATTGCTGCCCAAGATGCCATGCAGCCCTGCCCTGTGGCACTGGGAGCCATTGCCTGTGTGCTGTCCCTTGTCCCCAGTCCCTGTGCAGCTCTGCTGGAGCCCCTGCAGGCCCTGGCAGGGCTCTCAGCTCTCCCTGGATCCTGTTCCTCTCTGAGTAAAGAATTTCTTCTGATACCTGGTACCAAATAAACTGAAAGCCTTTGGTGCTTCCAGTCTGGCTTGGGAAGGGCCAGAGGGATGGCACAGGGGTGTCAGGGGTTGCTGGCACTGTCCATGTCCCAGCCCTGTCCCTGTCAATCACGCCCCACAGACACAGCCCTGTCCCTGTCACCCACCGCCTCACGACACAGCCCTGTCCCTGTCACCCACCGCCTCACAGACACAGCCCTGTCCCTGTCACCCACCGCCTCACAGACACAGCCCTGTCCCACCCACCGCCTCACAGACACAGCCCTGTCCCTGTCACCCACCGCCTCACAGACACAGCCCTGTCCCACCCACCGCCTCACAGATGGCCTCCAGGTGCAGGGCCTCGAGCTTGTGGCTCATCTCGCGGTGCCGCTGCCGGAACCAGCCGTCGAAATTGGGGGACTTGAAGAATCTCCTGTGGGGAGGGGGCACGAATGGGGCAGCTGTGAGGTGGCACTGGGTGGGTTTTGAGGTCTCTTCCCACCCAAACCATCCCATAATTCTATAATTATTGTTTCTGATTACTTTCTGGGATGTTTTTGTTCTCTACCTCTGTGCATTTCCCATTTTCCTTCCTTGGAAGGATTTTTCCCACCCCTATTGCACCAAGGGTTCTCTCCACCCCATTCAGAACCAATTATCCAGCACCAACTCCCCTGCAGGATCTCCACTGGTTTGAAACACACAAACCCTGGATCTGCTACTCCTGAGTTAATCACGGCTGGGTCCTGGTGCAGGGTTTGCTGCAGCCCCAGGTTTGGGATTGGGAGCAGCAGTCCCTGCAGGTGGTGCAGGGTTTGCTGCAGCCCCAGGTTTGGGACTGGGATCAGCAGTCCCTGCAGGTGGTGCAGGGTTTGCTGCAGCCCCAGGTTTGGGACTCACCTGTACAGCCCCAGCCAGTCCCCCTTGAGCACGCAGGTGAGCTGGGGCCCGGCGTGCTCCAGGCTCTTCATGAAATCCTCCTGGCAGAAGGGGCGGATCTGGGGGGGATTCTGATGAGGAGAGCCCCATTATCCCACGGAAATGCACACCAGAGAATCCCAAATGAAACCAGGGCTGCACTGCAGTGGGCATGAGGATAGAAACACCCCAAGGCTGACCCTCACATGACATTCCCAGTAATTCAGCTCCTGGCAGATCTGGGAATATCTGTCCCAAGAGTTCTCTCAACTTTTTAATGAGTTTTTAAAGGAGTAAAAATCCTGTTCTTTTAACAGGGGAGGTTGCCAGGAGTGTGCCCAGCACCTGTAACCACCCCCAGTCCCAAAAGTAAGGAGGGCTGGCAGTGCATCCTACCTTCCATGGAGTGATGGCCCTCTGCAGAGGCATCAGGCTGGCCATATAGTGCTCCTGAAACAAGAACAATAAAAATAAAAATCATAACTTACAGCTGAGGGGCCTCTTGTGGAGCCCAGAGCAGCTGTGGCTGCTCCTGATTCCGGGCTGGACAGGGGACTGGGAGCACTGGGGACAGTGGGAGGTGGCACTGGGTGGGTTTAAAGGTCCTTCCCACCCAGCCCTCCTGGATTCCCTGTCCCTGGCACTGTCCCTGGCTCTGTCCCTGGCACTCACCAGGGGGATGATGAAGCTCTGGGTGAGCTCCAGGAGGTGCCTCCTCAGCAGAGCGCTCTGCACCTCCGAGGGGCGCTTCCGCTGGATGCCCTGCGGGGACACGGTCACACAGTGGCACCCATGGCACACACGGTCACACGGTGGCACCTGGTGTCACCCATGGCACAGCTGGGTCACACAGTGTCACCCATGGCACACATGGTCACACGGTGGCACCTGCTGGCACCCATGGCACACACGGTCACAGGGTGGCACAGCTGGGTCACCCAGGTGTCCCTTAGTGTCACACAAAACCTGCAGCTCTGCAGCCAAGAGAGCTTCAAGTGCTGCCCAAAATTCAAATCCCCAAACTCCAAAATCTGATCCCAAAATCCAAACTCCAGATCCCCAAATCCAGATCCCAAAATCCAAACTTCAAATCCAGATCCCCAAATCCAAACTCCAAAATCTGATCCCAAAATCCAAACTCCAAAATCCAAATCCCCACAATCCAGATCCCAAAATCCAAACTCCAAACTCCAGATCCCCAAATCCAAACTCCAAAATCCAGATCCCCAAATCCCCACAATCCAAATGCCAACTCTAAATCCCCAAACCCAGATCCCAAAGCCTGGACTCCACCCTCTACTCACACACATTAACATTTCAAGTTTCACTACACAACATCTGGGTTTTTTCAGGCTCTGTTTTGGATATCAATTCTCCCCACCCAGTTTATTGTCAGCACCAGGATTTAATCCTCACTATGAAATGGAGAATCCTGAACCTGGCACAATGAACGTGTCCCAGTGTGGGATAAAGATCCCCAAGTGTAAATTGTGTTCCTTTGGAGAGTTCTGTGTGCTCAGGCCGAGCAGGAGGTGCTCCCTCACCTTTAGCAGCCTCTTGATCAGGGTCTTGTCCTTGTGCAGGAATGTTTTATAGGAGGTGTAGATTCCTAGAGAGACAGAATCAGGGAAAACCAGCAGTGAGAAGAGGCCAGGTCCCTGCTGCCCCAGGGGAAGGGCAGGGTCAGTGCTGGACAATCCCTGAGCGCTGCTCCCACCTGGTTTGGTGTCCAGGGTTTTCAGCTTGGCCAGCTTCTTCACCTTCACCTGCTTGGGCAGGTCCCCTGTGGCACACAGGGGGACAACTCAGCTCTGTCCCCTCCTGCTGGCACTGTGCACCTGGGGACACCCAGCCTGCCCTGGTCCCCTCCAGAGCCATCTCTGTCCTGGTCCTCCCCGCCACAGCCATCCCAGCTACCTCCCCTGCTGGAATTCTGGAATTAGCATGTGCTAAAAACCAGCTCCTCACCCCCAGGGCTTCCCTGCCTTCCCAGTTACAAAGTGCTCAATAATTACAGCAGGTTTCTCTCTCTGTTTCTGTCCTCTCTCAATGTCCTGCCTAGGAAGGGCTTCTCCTCTCCTGGAAGCTCCAGGACAACAATTCCTGCTCCCCACAGCTGCCCAGCCCCTGCACATGGCCACAGCCAGAGCTCTGCCAGCAACGCAGTGAGCAAATCCCTGCCAGGGCAGCTCCCTGCAGCCCCGAGCTGCTCTGCCAGTCCCAGGTGCCAAGGCTGAGCTCCCCTGGCACCCTGAGCTTACCTGGCACCCTGATCTCACCTGGCAGACACCCTGATGTCCCCTGGCACCCTGATCTCACCTGCCACGCAGAGCTCACCTGAGAGACACCCTGAGCTTACCTGGCACCCTGATCTCACCTGGCAGACACCCTGATGTCCCCTGGCACCCTGATCTCACCTGCCATGCGCAGCTCGCCCACCCGCAGGATGTGTGGCCAGTGCTGCAGGGTTTTGATGAAGAAGGGGTTGGTGACGCCCACGACGATGTTGGGCCTGCAAGGAGGGGACAGCTGAGTGCTGGTGGCGCCGGGTGGCCCTCAGGAGGTGGCAGGGCAGGGGCACTCACGGGGCCTGGGTGCGGGTGGTGTACTCCTTGAACTCGCTGTCGTGGATGGTGAAGTACGGACGGAAGTCACAGCAGTAGCGCAGCGGGGCCAGGCAGCTGTGGGGACAGCACGGTCACTGGGGATGGC